>AP027115.1:15252070-15852070 GCA_028142955.1 Pinctada fucata
CTATGCGCCCCACATTAATTCATCTTCGTCCCCAAGGCGCACCGTATTCCGCTAGGCGCTTCATTGCAATATACAAACCGCAAAGTAGTACTGCGATACATTTCAGGAGATACAGTGCACAAACGGAATAGATTTTTATACTTGGAACACTTTCATAATGGTTATCATTCATGTACTTGGAACACTTGCATATACTTGTTATCATGTATAAAGTTTGCTCGAATTTCCTCTGTCTTAGACTCTCTTAGATGAAGTAATTTATGGACTGATTTCTTGAAAGTTGAAGAAACTTCTAATGAGTAATCTCTTCCTCTGGATTTTGAGAATGCATAGGACATTTAATATCTGAAATTCTTGAAAATAAATAATTCCGTTCAGAGTTCCTGAAATCTTCCAATGAAATGTTGGACCACAGAAGCTGTTGTTTTAATAGAGAAAATAAATTATTATTCACAACCTTAAGCCACTGTGTTCGTCATCTTATATGTATAATATTTTTAAGAGGAACACAGAGGCCTGAGGTTGTGAATAATAAAACATTTTCTCTCATAAAACGACAGGATCCTGACACTGTTAAGACATTTGGGAATTTTTATCTGTTCAAATAATAGATACATGATAAGTTTTTATCGGACCAAATAACTTCTTGTCGGCAAATCCAATGCAACCGATACATTTCATGAACTCTCTCCGCTTACAACTTGTCCGTGTAACAGACCTATGATGAGGTAAAACAATTAGTTAACAGTAAATAACGATGTTGTAGGTCTGCTAGTTGGACAAGCTTAACAATTTCATGGGCCTTTTAATTTGTTTCAAACTGCGAAACCTAGAGAAACCACTTGAGGTGTTGAACAGCCTATGCTGAAATGCGACGCTCCTTCTCGCCTGTTGAAATATGCATAGGCAAGAAGCGTCGCATTTCAGCATATTTACTGAAAATTATTTGTTCAAGTGGCTTCACTGGGTCATGAGGTTTGATACAACATACACTGCTTTTTTGGAAAACAAACTGGCACAATTTCTGCACAACTCACTTGAATTGATGAATATTGGATCAAAACGATTTTAACTGTATGTTTCATGTATTTGAGATGAAATCAATACTATTCAAAAGCATAATTCATAGATTTCAGTGAATAAAGGCAAAACCGAAAAATCTTTGTTTTTTATGCCCCTGGAATAAAAGATTCGGGAGCATATAGTTTTTGGCCTGTCCGTCTGTCTGTTTGTCTGTCTGTTTTCCGAAAAACTTTAACATTGGGCATAACTTTTGAATGGAAGCTGGTGATAGAGGTTTCATATTTCACATGTGTATTTACCAAAATTTTTGACCTCATGACCATAACCTTGACCTTTCACGTACTTCTCAAAAACTTTAACATTGGGCATAACTTTTGAATGGTTAAGTGATAGGGCTTTCATATTGTACATGTGTATTCCTTGTGACAAGATCTTTCCATTGATACCAATATTACGCTGACCCTGACCTCTCTTATACTTAACAGAAAATGGTGTTTATACTAACAAAGATGCCGCCGGGGGCATTCTCGTTTCACAAACACAGGCTTTATAATTTCTGGCATGCTAGCTATCAATAATGAAAGGTTTTGTGTTCAATTTTAAATAAAGTTAATTTGTGAAATCATTTCATTGTTTTATTCTTTTTCTGCTGCACATTAATGTGGAAAGTTACAATATGATTTTATTTTTGATGTTGCATAAATGAACTATACTAGCTGGGCATATGACGATGGACCACTTTATCCGTTTTTTTCAAATCAGTAAAAAAGTTATTGTTTGGAAATGTGACTATTTTTTTCTTTTTTGTACTTTTAAAGGTTGTCTGAAAAAAACACTTCTCTGCATCCGGCAAAAATCTTTTTAGAAAGGTTGTGGGCTAAAATCCTGGTACTGGCACTATCAGTATTCAATGTCAGTATGTCAATTAGAGCGTGCATGGGTATCAGGTGAGCGTTGTGCCCCCTGGGGCTCTTGTTCTAATTTTTATTCTTTTTATTGGTCACATAAACACATATACACAACAAAAACAAATACAAAAAGAAAAAATCACAACCCCCTCCCGCCCCAAACAAACGAATTCTATCTTCCTCTCAAACATGTACACGCTCTCATATTCAAAACGTAAATAAAGAAAAAAAAAGTATGAAAGAAAAAGTGATAAAGGACAAGAACAAACACCATCTACTCTCTCACAACACATTAAAAACATACAAAAACAGAACAGTATTAGCTTTGGCTAGGATTTCATAAAAACAAAAACATGTATTACATTGTAATGTTTTATTTATTTGCTTGATACTTATTCGTGCATTCAAAAGTAGAGGTTAAAATATAGATTTATTAACGTTGAAAAGAATTCCACTATTATAAATACTTTAAGACTCTATATAAAAAAATGCATAGTCAGGTTGAATATCTTTTTTAAACTAAAACACAATATCGCTGCATGATGGTGCTTGAGCACTGTCTGTTATTATTGTCCCTTCGCTTCCCACAAAAAGTGGTCGCAAAAGAGGGGTTTGGATTGCTGGATGAGTTTGGAGATTCCCTGGATATTATAAGAAAGGAAAGAAGTATTTGGTCGCAAAAAAAAGAAGTTGGGAGTGGGTTGGAGTTTTTTAGTAAGTTTAAAGATTTCGAGGGTTTGGGATTGCTGGGTTTGGAGATTCCCTTAATACCATAATAAAGGAATTTTCGTTTGGTCGCAAGAGAGGGGATTGGAGTTGTTGAATGAGTTTGGAGATTACTTTAATACCATTATTTTAAGGTCACTTTATACACGTACGTGTAGTTTTTTTTCTGTGAAACGCTTTGTTTGAAATTTGGGTTATCTCTCTTGATTTACAGTATTGGAAGTCTCTTATGCCCGAAGATAAGTAAATTTGTCAACCCCGCGGTGTTCTTAAAAGTGTAGAGCCATCTAGTATTTTTTTCTCTGGCAGTGTTTTCTATTCCATTTTAAAGTGCTGTGTATACAGTAACATTAGAAGTACAATAACATTGTAAATTGTCAAATCATAAAACAAAAGACAGATAATTTAAGCTGTTATATACTAAAACACGACTCATGTCTACAGAAACAAGGGTTGTAACAGATCTTTAAGATCGATAAACCCGTAAAAAATACCACACAGTTCATACATGTATTGTCTCCGGACAATACCGTTACCGCTTTGAGTTTTATGTTTTACTAAATAAGATGTAGTGGAACTAGATTTGATAAGAATTCTTTTAAATTTAACTGCACGTATCATGTAGGAGTCTTAACAACTTATGAATGTTTGATTATATGTTTTGATTGAGATGTATACTCCAGTTTAGTAATTAGATAAACTAGCTGTCTATCTGATAAGATTCTGATCAGAAACACGGGCTTATCCAGAATTTATTTTCAAGAAAGGAGGGGGGGGGGGGGGTGAAGAAAGAAAACGGTTTTAAAACATGATAAAAAAGGAGCGGTCGGGGTTCTGATAAAAATGGCGGGGATTGGGATGTCTCTAGTCTATGATTTGTTATGGTGCACAGACAAAATGATTTTAAGAAAAACACGCCATTTTGTGGAATTTCGAAAGAAGGAGGAGGTGGGGGATTTGAAACCTCCTACTAGCTTTGGATGTTGACTTGAGAAATCTATTTAGAGGCATACATGTACCACGAAAAATGAATGGCTTTCAAACTTTTGATATAATTATTGGCGGTACGTTGTTTTTAATTGATAGTTCATAATCATTTTCTGTATCTCTTAAAAGAATAACGAAGCCAAGGATGGACAGGGGTACATGTACGTAACATTACCTGAGCGAAGAAAATATGGAATAGAAAAAAAAGATATTTATTGAAAAATGTAAAGTTTCACTTGAAAAAATTAATAAAGAACGAAAAATTACAATAACGTTTTATCGAAGTTGGAGAAGGAGGAAGGGGTTGGGGGGTGGGGGGTGCGCTCTGCTTAAATCCAGCGCTGAGAGGTAAAAAAAAAAAGAATAGTAATCATCTTTTAGCTCCTGAAATAGACAATTTGAAGAGGATTTACTTTTATCTATGTGATTAATGAAAAAAAAGTTAAGTGCAATAGAAGTCGTATACATGCATTGCATATGCATTCAACGAGTATTTGATAACAAATCCAACAGGACTGGTCTTTGTGCCTGAGTAAGACATTAAAGGATGAAAATAGTTTATCTTTTATTTTCTTTTTATTTCACAAAAGACATCTATTTCAGGGATGGATTTACACATGTCTTGGTCATCTTCATACATCGCGGTTCCGTTACGTCCTACTCGTCCTACTCTTAGGACGATTACAATAAAGGACGACGCCTCGGTGGACATAAAGCATAATTCACGGTCGCATATCACGTGAAACGCAAATGATATGTTCCACTGGAATCCCAAATTTTCAATGTTCACCACATTTATACTATGAATTTTCTATTTAAGTGTTCTCTGATACATGTACGTCTGTTTTTGACCATGTTCTGGTAAAAAACAGACGTATATTAAGATAACACTTATAAACAGAAAATTTAGTACCAATTGCCATCATATAATAGATTACCATCATATAATAGAAAATAATGGTCAAACGACAGGCCTTAAATAGATTCATATAAAGTAGACTTAGACAGTATGTACCTGGTTTAATGAAAGGGGATTTCCGTGGAACATATCATTTGCACATCACATGATAAGCGACCGTGATAATTTGAATATCATTTTATAAAATATATTTATTGTACATTGAACTTATTAGCGATTTTTTTTTAATATTCTTGATATTGGTTTTTCCTAATAATACTTCATTTGAATATCAAAGTTATTGTACGAAAAAAAAAAACCGTTTGACGTGTTTTTAAATATTCTTGATTATTAGTTTCCCTTCTTATACAATATGACTTTCACAAGTAATTTAATATAATTTCATTTTTATTTCAGATAATGACGGAAACGCGACACTTTATGAAAATGTTATGATTTTCTACCAATGGAACTCACATTTGGAATAAGAATGAGAAAATTGAAGAAAAATGGTGTCATCCTCAAAGGTGAAAAAAGATTGTAATAATAGAAACGGTGACGTCATGTGTACCATAGAAACAGATGGATCTGGTGACCTTGATCCTAATCATATGGGTCAAGGTGACACTCTGGATCGGGTCGTAACCAAGCCACCGAAAGGGGATGGTAAGAGCTCTGATGATATCGGCGTGGAAGTGAATCGCAAAAAAAGTCAGTTGAAAAAAGTCATTGTGTCGCCAAGAGTGGAATTAATGATGAACAACGAATTGTTCAAGAAATATCTAAAAAAGAATGGCCATATTATAGAAAAACTTTATAAAACTCAAGGGAAAACTGTCATCGGAGGAGTAAAAAAGGCACTCTCTAACCTTGATCTAACCAAAATCGACTTTGATGAAGACTTTGCTCAAAATGAGGGCACAGAAATTAGGTCAAGGTCAAGTCTGAGTGATTACGACGCAGAGGAAATTAAGGCTATGTCACCGAGCAGTTTGAAATCCCAGAATCCGGCAAAAATAAGGGATGTAAAATCCAGACCGAGATCGCTATCTCTGACCGGAAGAGACGACCCTAGTATTAGGGGCATAGAGGAAATATTACAACGACATAAAAAGAACTTCACTGACAAAAACGGTGCCATGGAAAATGATAGAAAGGAAAACAGAAAAGAGCCTGGACAAAGGACTAAATTTCACGTGCCGAGTTTTGCCGAATTTAAACGGATGCGGAGAGAAAAATTGGTGAAAGGTCAGGAATTTGTCAAAAGTGTTATCAATAACAAGGAAAATTTACCGTTGAGCTTCCCCTATGGTTTTCATAGACAAGACTCAAATGAGGAATTAGAAACGGAAATGGACGAAAATAGACGAAGTTCTGGTCGTCGATCATGTCCGGATATTTCCGTTCATTGTGACAAATCGTACGCACAAAATGTGAAACAGGCTTTAAAATCAGTAAGTGACAAAATTGAATATTCACGGAAAAGAACTAGTTTAAGTTTTTCAAAATCTAGGACATCATGTGATAAAAATCAAGATGAAACAGATATAACAAATGAAACGGAAGATGATTCACTAAATGTTAGAAAACAAAGCAGTACAAATGTCAAAATTACGAAAGGACGTGATATTTCTAGGGATGATACAGAAATAGAAGCTGCAGAAAAGAGTGATGTGAACTCGAATAAATTAAAACCCGACTTGTCCAATTTGAATCAGTCTTCAGAAAACAATTCGGCTCAAGTCAATCAGAGGAAAACGTTTCATAGGAGTAAATCATTCAATGATTTTTCTCCGCAGTGTATAAAAGGTTCTTCTTTACCGAGCAAGTCGAAAAGTTCGCGTCACCGGCGTCGCCAACATTCTTTGTCTTTAACAGAATCCCGGACGCCTGAAAAAGCGTCTGATCCATTAGAACTCTCAACAGATGGCACCACCGTATATGTTACAATGAATATAAGTTCGACGATGGCGCCACCGTTTTCTAGTCATTCGTGTTCAGATGAAAGTGAAAGTGAAAACGAAACTATCACTACAGAAACAAGAACGGATATTAAAAGATCCGGTGGGACGGCAAACGAATTGAAATGTGGAGGTTCGATACAAAAACCTCAGAATATAGTTCAAGAGCGTGTGCTGAAGACTGAAAGTTCAAAACATGGAACAAATAATTTATTGCTTATCACGAAAGATCATATAAAAGAAAATCCCAAGGGAACTTGTCGTTTTGAATCCCCTGCAATAGTTAGACTAAGTGAAATGAAAAAGTCATGCGAAGAAAGTGCCAAAATTGCCGGAATAACATTGTCAAACAACGAACCAGTGAAAATTGCATTAGTAGGCCAACCGGGCCGAACAGTTTTACGAGCTTCAAGAAAACGGAAGCTGCCGGCTCGACCACCGACGAAAAAATCCGACTCCAAATCATCTTCGACGTCATCAAACTCAGAAACTGGTCCGCACTCCTCTGAAGTAACGAAAGAAGAAAAACGATTACCTCCAAAGCCCATGTTATGTAAATCTCTAAGTGCAGACAATTTTAGCAATCAATTATTGCCGGAATCATTAAGTCCCGGAAATTTTTCCTTCCAAAACAGCCCATCACCGAGTGGTTCATCGGTATTTGTGTTTCCGTCTCCAACAGGAAGTCAGAACAGTTCTGAAAACGATCTTAGTGCGCAGACCGGAACTGACGAAAAGAAAGAAATTAACGCAGCGATAGAAACAAAAGTAAGTTTTCTTAACGATTCCAAAATAAGCGGTGAAATTATGGGGCATTGTAATAAAAACAAAAGCATTTTCAAATTTATTTCATGTAGCACGTGCACATTTTGAAAATACTCAAATCTGAATTACATTCAGAAAGTACCAAGCACGGTTCTCACCACTTTTGCTTCACTGCAGATCTATTTCTGAAAAATCAAAGGTTCTTTTATTGTGATAAAGGAATAGGAAAGGGGTTTATTTACACGTATCAAAAATAATGGTAAAGAGTTGACATAAACAGTCCTATGCAGATTGACTCAGATAGCGAAAATTCCAGACTGCAAAATTCTTTGAAAACAGTTTTATTCTTCGTCTATTAGTAATTTCTTTCCGCGTCTAACGTTTCAAACGAAAAAGAAAATATTTCAGGATAATTTTCAGGTTTGTTGAAATTTTCTTGATAAAAGACACCAATGAACCAAGTTGAACGCTGTTACGGCGTAGAAAATGCATATTACAAAGTAACGATTTTCCAAGAAATACATTTACTAGTAATTTAGATTTTGATGCATGCTTTTCCCGATACTTGCGCACATTTTATGGAATCCGACATATATCTTACCTATCCTCATTCTGTCGTTTTGGGTGCAAGATACCAACTGTTCATCAGTGCTGGGAATTCCGAATAATCTGATATTTTCAGGGCCTTGTCATGCGATCTACCTCGGACGTTTCCAATAACACAGCAGATGCATTGAGAAAGCGGCGTCATAGAAAACAGCGCCCATATAAAAGTGACCCTTTTACAGGTTCCGGGAAACTTCCCATCGCTAGGCAAACTGTATCAGGTAATTATTTGAAAGTTTCTTTTCGAAAGCCTTGAAACTTTCGATGGCTGCAATGTAATTGCATTAATTTTAATTGGGTTTTGACCAGTAAAAATATCATAAAAGTCATTCTAAGAACCGATGACAAACGCATGGTAGCGTATTGCAGATTGCAGCAGCGACTGACCCCCCCCCCCCCCCCCCTCCCCAGATTTTAAACGATTCACTTCGGTTTTGAAATCACAGAAAAATCCAGTTCTCACAGCCTAGGCCTGCATTAATGCAGAAAAGTTAAAGTTACCACATCTTTTAAATGGATTCTAAGATATTAAATTTTTCACGGAAAGAAGCCATCATGTTGAAATAGCTAAGCACAGAAAACCAATCATCTTCATGTGAAGTTGAAATATTTATATTGATATCAGATTATTAATAGCTGAATGATGCCATACCATATACAAGTCATGTAGGTCGACAAATATGTTTTATCTTAATACTTAACATGATGTGAATTCTTTTCAGGGCGCATGCGTGGTATTTACGGAAAAGAAGAGTTCTTGGAGGACTTTCCCGATGACGTCAGTATACAGGAAGTCGACGAAGACAGCGAATTTCAGGTGAATGTTATAATGTGCTGATTTTTTTGGTCCCCGCTTTTGCAAAAACAAGGGACTTTTAATCCGGTTTGTCTGTCCGTCAATCCATCTGTCCTGTCAAGTAACTTAATCTTGATAATAACTTTTGAATGGGTTTTGATAGGGCTGTCATATTCTAATGTTCTGTCTTTGTGCATGACAAGACCTTTCCTTTGATACCAGAACTTTTAACCTTGACCTCACCCAAAACACATAATCGTTATTAATACTGAGACTCATTACTAAATACACACAGATGTTTAAGGACACATGCAAGCTCTATCACAATGGCAATTCTTCACAAAACCATCCCTTTCTTGTAGAATGACAAGCGTATAGAAACCGACTTCAGTCGCGGAGTCAAACATCGCCTTAGCAACATGAGTGACGTCAGCACTGACAGTGGGGTCATAGGTCAGGAGAGCATTCCAGATGCCCCGCCCAGCCCCTCGAGTAGCGTCCTTAGCCAAGGGAGTTTATTCAACAGTCTCCATAGTACGGGACAGGACTCTGCAGTGGAAGTGTCCGAGGTATGTACATTACAGGACATTCACAGGTACATCGTTAACGTACTTACTGTGAAAAGACATAAAATGAGTACGGTAGTCGACAAATAGAGAATAAGCGTCTTATTTTGTGTTTTGTTACGGGTATGCAATACACAGCTAGTAAATTTATCGTTCATGTAATGCGGGTAAGCGCGTGCATTTATCGTTTATGTAATGCGCGTTATTATACATTTTTATTGCGGTGGAAGTCATTAGTCTTTCTCATTGGGTTATATGGATTTGTTATTCAAAAGAGATCCTACAAGTGTCCAATCCGTCAATCATTGTAGTAACACAAATGAGTGACATATTCTACTATTTCTCTGAAGAATGTTTCTCATAGAAAAATCACATTAAACTCTCCAGATCCTTGCAGCGCTATAAATACACCAGATGATGTCACTTGTGACTTCACGTGACATGCGCAAGGAAGCACGAGTTAAGATGGATAAAAGCAAACATGAGCATAATTTGCTTTCGGAGATGATATCAACATTATGTACAATGTATAAAGAGTTTAAAATTTCGCTGACGTACGTCACGTTTTCAGGTCTTGAACACCGTCGGAAGCTTGCGATCAGTCACGCAAGTTCGTATTGTGTGTACTTTTGTGGCCGTTTCCTACTATGCGTCCGGTACATGTATTTTTAAAAAAAACTTAAGTGATGAGAAAAAAAAAAAAAATGAAAATTTATCAAAAATTTTTAATGTGATCCTTTTCCAGCGGACTCAGGATCCGCACTCGTGAGATTTATTGATATAATAAGGCTTTTCTGTTATTTTCCAATATCGTGTTATCTCGTAAATAACGTCACGGAAAGTTAATAGGATTATAGAAGAGACACTCAGGCCATGTGACTTTGATCAAATCGATATTATATATGTATAGTATAATATGTCATTATGAAATGTGTTTTATGATGGTGATAATAAAAAAATCTTAAGATTTTGAGAATACAATCATCAAAGGGATGCGGAGTGGTTAAGACCCCCCCCCCCCCCTTAAAACGAAATTTTCAAAAATTGTATCCCCCTAAATTTTCATAATGTAATTTACTCCAAATCAGTCTGAACATTCCCCTCCCCCATGTCAGACTGGCCATGAAATCCCTCCCCCTGGAAAACATCATAATCTGTACTTGTATCACGAAAACAAACTTATTTTAGGATATCTGTGTTGTTACCAGGGGAAAATATAACCTTTCGCGGAAAGTTCTGTTATAGGGGGAAAAACATCTTGCTAAAATTAAGCTTTATGCTTTTAAAAGAATTTTTGAGGACTTTGTTTTATCAGCTCTCAAACTTAAAGACTATAGCAGTCGTAAAGCAGTCGAAAAACTCTAAATTTGGTGATTGACAGAAGCGTATCCGAAGGAACAAATGACTCATACAGAAGCTGTTTTTTTTTTTAATTTGTTTAGACGATAACAGACAAACAAGCTTTCCAAGAACCTGTCACGTTCGAATTTTGTTGTTATAAATCTACTACTATTAGTTTTCATATTCTAATTATCCCCCCCCCCCCCTTGTCAGCACGTGTAAAGTCATGCGCACGAAATTGATATTTTTCATGTGATGTACTCATTTTTGGTATACATGTATCTCTAGATAACGAGATTTTTGCCTGACGGTATGTTATGAAGTGGTCAGAGAAAAAGAAATTAAAGAGTAAATTGTAAAAACTAGAAAAAAGTTTAGATCTATTTAATCAAGGATTGATTGGGATGTCCGGTGATTATCCCCCTCCCCAAAAAAATAGATAAATATATAATAAAAAAAAGGAAAAAATATATTTTCTTATATTTGTCATGTAATGGTTTTTAACCACATGTTGGCAATTAGTAAAGGACACTATTCAATTAAGTGACAATATAAATGTCAATATTCTGCGATAAATAAAAAAGATGAATTATGAATAGTCAACTGAAATATCTCCTTTAGGTTATTCCACCCTAACCTGATATAGATGGCTTTATTTTCGAAAATAATAAATAACCAAAAGGAAATTATATATAACAAGAATTTACTTGTAAGTTCTGTTATGTACGCAAGCGCTCATGCTCACGTTTTCAATTCGTATGTTTTCATCTTTTCCCTAAGAAACAACTTCCTATCATATTTCTCTTATACTGTCACCTACCAAGAAATATCAAAATTTATGAGTTTAAGGAAGGGAAAGAAAAAGGTCAGTGACTTGGAGTTACTCATTACAAAGAAAGAAAAAAAATCTATTTTAAAATTACTGTATAGAGTTGAGATTTTATGAAGACTCTATTTGCAGTAACTCTATTTGTACTAAAACATATACAGCTTTTTCAAAAGAGGTAGGGGATATTCGTAAATATTAACATCTAACGTCCATACCCGATCATGAGGGGAAGGGGTATGCAGGAATTCCTCCCTCCCATTTACCTTTTGAAATCTGTGAAAACTGCTCGTTTCCCTGATGTATTTTGAAAGAGATGAAAAAATCGTTGAATGAATGAATGAACATTTTTATTAAATGAATGAATGAACGAATGAAAATTTTAATTGAATGAATGAATGAATGAACATTTTAATTAAATAAATTGAATCCCTTTATAGATAAGTAAATAAATAGGTTTTTTTTTCTCAAAAAGTAGCAAGTTTCAAATACTTTTGTCAGCTAAATGATTATTTCCTTTGTTTTTAAACTTAAGGTTAGAGTTGCGACTACAAGGAGATAACTCTATTTCGTATCACATAATATTTGAAACTGACATAAACGATACATGGTATAAGCTCAGATTGTTACATTATTTCAGAAAAAAATAATACTTCTTGAAACTTTCATTGCTGAATGGATATTTTTTTTGGAGAAATGCATATTTTTCAATGAAAAATCGCTGAAAATAGGAAAAAAATTGTCATTTTCGCATGAGTTCTGCTACCAAAGATTCAAACATCAGAATATTTACTATCCATTATACTCTTTAAAAGTGAGATTTATTAGAAATTCGAACTTCAAGTTAAACTCATGTTTTTGGGTTAAAATGTTGATTTTTTGCATAAATTATTGTGATATTTATAGAAACAGTCATTTTGCTCAAAAACTAATTCGGGTACATATTGATTTGACTGCTTTAGGATAAAGCAATACCATAAATATATATGTAGAAAAAAATTGTGCAGCTGGCGACCTTCTAGCTATTAAAAAAATAATGAGTTGTTGCCATGGCAACAACCAACACAATTTTTATAGGAAAATACTCTCCTTAGAACTGATTATTTTATCAGAATTTCTCAAAATAGCCTTTAATTCATCCACAAACTATAAGAATCTTGTAAAATTAGGATGTATATGAATTTTTGAAATTTCATGCATTTCAGAGGTATGTAAAGTTATGATGCGGTATTCTTTAAAATGACAAAAATGTTAAAATAGGCCAAAAATGGACGTTTATAGCCAAAAAACGAGACGGGCAAATTTTGATTTTTTGGTCTGAATAGTTTGAGGAGATGTTCCTCTAGATATGAACATATCTATCTTTCTTCTACCTAATTTCTATTAAAAGTCGCCACCCTGACCTTAAAGGATTCCGACCATCGGATAGACTGTAAAAGTCGATTTTCAAATATAATAATCTTATATAAATTTCACAAAATAGACATTATAAGGGTATATTTTGAATACAAGCGAATCATCAACATCTTAGGATAGATGAGGTTCAATTTGTAAAACAAATTACATTTAATTCCCTGATTTATGGAAGATAAAAAAGGGACCTTTTAGGTCCAGGATCCTAACGATACAATCACAATATAGTATGAAGTAAAATGTGAAACGTATTCGCCGTCTCCAGATCTCCGGTCAGTCCTATAGACCCCCTTTTTGATTTTATAGACACAGGACTTAAATTGAAAGAGATGGACGTCTCACTGTCTAGTAAACAGTTACAAAATGTTGGAGAAATTTATTTTCTTTATCTAATAAATGTCTAATAATACACATGTACTATGATTTGTTCCACAAGAGCTCACGTTTTCGGACCATGTGCATTTCCACATTTCCGCCTCTAATCATTTGTCTTACTTCGGTACTAATGAATAAAAAGAACTGAATCCAAATGTCAGTTTAAGTAGGGATAGTAACAGCTAAGGTTACTGACTTTTATATAACCAAACCATGTCATCTCTCTCTAAATTTCTCATTAACAAAATATCATTGACGAAAGAAAGACAAAATGTCTTAACATCGTTTAAAAAAAAATGCGAAGAAAATTGGGCTATTCACTTAAAAGATATCCTATTTCTTCATTTAGAAACGGACAATTAACCAATAAAAGAGCTAGAAACGATATCGATTGCTGTAAATTATTTCTTGAATCTTCAACAGAAAGAAGTCATCTCGGGCGTGGGCCATCTAGCACGTGGACAGAAGTCGTTTGCAAGACAAGTCGGACGAGCAACAGAAATAAATTCGATCATGCCCGATCAACAACTTCATAATTTCCGCCGTAATTTACTGGACGGGATGAGTCGGTTAAGTTAAAGATTGTTTTGATATTATTGCGATATGTCCTCATTTTGTAAGTCTTCAATAATCATATTGGTCATCGTTATTGACCTAGACATTGAAACAAGATGCTAAGATGTACTTGTACCTTTTATGATCATGCGAGGACAAGGTGTAACAGTCCGTTTTCAAGTAAAGAGTTTTGACCGTTATTAACATAGATATTTTACGCATAAACACAGGTCATCAGAGCGTACATGTATGCCCCCCCCCCCCCTCCAAAAAAAAAAAAAAAAAACCAAAATAAAAAAAAAAAAAAAAAAAAAAAACCAAAAGAACTCATGATAACGTCATTTTTTAGCAAACCTATTTTATGCGTCTTGATGTTTTTATTTTTTCAAATTTGAAGACACAATGAAAATATCGTCAAATTCTGACAAATAGACCTTTTCACCATAACTTCTGTCCCACACTATCCTTTAATGAGGGTCGGTGTAATACTTGTGGCCCATAAAATGCTAGTCACACAGTTATCATGAAAAGCAGCAATTCGAAGAAATATATTAACTGAAAAAACACCTCTCCCATATTCCCCATATACACAAATGTATAGACCCGATACGAGCAAGAGAAAAACAAAACACACAGCCGAACGAGGTAATAAAAACATCTAAAAGATAATAACAAAGAAAAGGGAACAAAGTAACCATTAAAAAAAACTTTAAAAATCTAAGAAAATTAATAAAATAAATTTAAAATAAAAAGAAAAAAAAGATAAGTAGATAAATAATATCCCCCCCCCCCCACCAAAAAAAAAAAAAAAAAAAAAAAAAAAAAAAAAAAAAAAAACAACAACAACAACAAAAACATACATTCAAACAAACAATAAACGAAACACACGGTGACTTAAAATCTTTTGAATGGTTTTAGAAAATATCAAATGTTTTTAGACATATGCTTCCGCAAGAGACGTTTGACTCATGAAACAACATTCAATAAGGGAAAAGTGACCTTGACCTTTAACCTATTGCCCTTCACGTCAATGGCTTTACCACAGGAGTCTGACACACTATTAATTAATCCCCGTGGGTCAAACAAATCCTCGAGAGTCAAACAGCTATAAAACAAGAGAAGGATACCGATGTATTTTTTTCATGCAAAATTCGCTGAGTGCTGACATCCTTTTCGACAATAGAAATACTGCATTCACAACTGGCATCCTGATTTCTAAAATTTCGATTTTTTTTTCTCAAAGCTTACACCAATGAATTCTCCATATATTCTTGTATTACGTATACGTCCGAGTTTTAAACAAGAGCATGCAAGGTTTTGGTCACGTGACATGCGTAATACTAAAACCGGAAAAGCGCTTTTATTTCTATCATATGAAATAAATAAAATTTCCTAAGTTTTCGTGCAAATGAGTAAATTTTTTTTTTCAAAATGATACACATTTCTAAAGAAATTTGACTTCTTTGCATGAAAAATTGGAGATTTTTGTTTAAGTTAGATAGACTCTCCTGTTCAGTATCCATATATCAAAATTTGTTTCGAATACAGTTGAACGGGTTTATTAGTAATCATCTGAATTTTCTCTTTGAACTCTATATTGTTCCACATAATGACCTTGACCTTTGACCTTTTGATCCCAAATAAGAATGCTTCATCCCCTCTTGATAAGTACTAATGCATCCAAATTTTGCTTGTATAGGTGAAAGGGTTGATCATTTTTTCATCTGGAAACTGAATATTGTAAGTGCAGTTAACTTAAAAGTGACTTTGACCTTTCACTCGTCAACAACAAACTCAGCGAGTTTCTCCCCGTCTTGATGCTCAATCATTTATTGAATTTTGGTTTGGATAGGTGAAAGGGTTCTTGAGTTTACTTGTTACCTGGAAACTGAAAGAGTGACGGAAGGACGGAATGACAGACAAAGCAAAATAATTATTTCTGGCTAGGAAACAAGAAGAAATATTAATAAAAAACAAAAATCAACTGTTATAAATACATTGTAAGTTACATGCAGTAATTTAAACCAAATACATTTCATTATCTGAACATGCACTAACATCGTGATACTTTTGCTGATAAATTCTCCGAATCGTTATAATATCAACTTTGTTTCCATGGCAACATATTTCCACCAATGCAGCCACAATGCATCTTGAGGATTGTCACATATATTGACCTCGGAAAACGATATCGGTGAAAATAGACAATTAGAGCGATCGCATGTCGTGTTTGGACTCTGTATTTAAATACCACTTAAACTTGACATGGTCATAAACTATCCGCTAGATGGCGCATTACACATTCATCCGTTTCCTGAACACGGAAGTAATGTGGTAAAATCGAGTAATAAAACGCTCAAATGCAGCATCACAAACTGTAACGGGGTCATGATGTAATGTCAATCGAACACGCGACTTTGTTTACCTTTTCATTCTCGGAATAACCGATTTTTCTATTTTCACTTTCCATAGGACGGTAAATATTTATAGTTACTTAACATCTCCATATTCCCAGTGTGAGTGGGGTTTGGGGAGGGGTTGGGTACGATTATGAGGAATTGTCCCGAATGCTTAAATTGATCTGTTATAGGCTGGTGTTGAGAACCTCTGGTTTTATTGTGAAATCTGGTTCTTTTTTAAACTTGTGCAACCCATATCATATAAATCATATTAAAACGGCGAGTAATCTAATCAAGAACTTATACTATATATATATATATAGAGACCTCTTTTTTAATAGGCGTCAACTTTTTGTACCTGTAATTGCTACATTAATTACCTATTTGGAACATACACAGCCAATTGTGCCTCACATGAAATTCATATGAAATGAGCATCATGTAAATTTCACATGAAATTTTATGTAAAATTCATATAAATTTAACATCAGATTTATGTGAAAAATATTTCACATGAATTTCACATAAATTTCCTTCACATGAATTTCACATGAATTTTTCTAAATGACCTTCACAGGAAACTGAATTCACATAACATCCATGTAAAAATCTTCACATGAATTTCATGTGAAAAATTTCATGTAAATTTCATGTTCGTGCTCGTTTCACATAAATTTTATGTGAACTTTCATTTAAAGTTCATGTAAATTTCACATGAATTTCATATGAGGCACAATTGGCTATGTATGGCTGTAGGAGTGTAGGAGCCTTTAGTTTAAAGAAACCGCGTCCTCTTTTGAAACAATATTGGAGACATGTTCTTGTAAGATATTGATCGAGACAAGAACCCAAAGTTCGAATCGTTTATGTTGATTAATTTCTAAGCATCACACATATATGTACATGTACTTCTTCACGATGACCTTTTATAACTTATAGCAATGACCTTTTTACTTAAAATGATATATACTTTAAAATCAACAAACGTCTAATAGATTCTTATTTTCGATAATATAGTCAGACTAGACAGGTATATTAACAATATATTGACTTAGTAGTAACAAACATGTTTTCAGTAACGTTCTACAAAATATATACCAAGGGACAATGTCCGGGGGGGGGGTGTTCATTGTAGTGTCCTGATTGACGTATGTTTTGCATGTTGATATGCAGCAAGCTGGTATTTACCGTGATGCATTGAAGCTGTCTGTCTGCCGTCCGTCCGTCCGTCTGTCTGTCTGTCCGTCTGTCTGTCTCCGTCTGTCTGCCTGTCCGTATAGAATTCAATCATTATTATCAAAATTTCTACATGTATTGATTCTGAATCTGTCTGTCAGTCTGTCCGCCCGTCCTTTCGTTTGCCTGTCCGTCTTTTCATACGCATGTCCGTCCGTCTGTCTGTCTTTGGTTATATTTGTGTGCGTGCGTGTTTCTGTGTCTTTTCCCGAATGCTCTGTACAGACTTGAAGTTCAAGAGACAATGTAAAATCGTATTTATGAAACGGTGTAAGTGCCCAAATTATCACTCAATTAATTTCATTGACAGATAACACCCACAAGATAGGTCGCCTATTTACTGATCTTTTATTTCATCATGATCTGGCGTTTCTGCAGACTCATATGCACGTGACTCTCGCATTTTCTTGAATTCTACCGAAATTGAAAATGTAGATCTATATACAGGAATTCTATTTGGAAATTCATCTTAACCCATAAATCAATTCAAATTTCCTATTCGTTTCTTTTTGTCTATCATGAAGTTCATTCTCCAATGTCTAAATAACCAGTTTTGCTAAAGAGCCGTTTCTTGTCTCGTGTTTCCGGATAAGTAGGAGGGTTGTGCACACGTAATCGGGATAACTGCACCGTTTGCTAATATCAGATGGTCATCCAAAGTCGGCGCAGGGTGCACATTGCTGGCCTTCCATTTAAGTGTTGTTATTAATGTTTGATGTTTATGTACGTCTCTATCGAATATTTTTGTCTGCTTTGTATGATGTTCCAGTGCATATTGTTGTGTCCTGTAGCGGGTTGAAGTTTTTTCTGATGTTTATTTATGTGTCGTTTTCTTGTGGGTTTGTTTCGCTGGGTGAGTGCAGGGTGGTCGTGCTTGAGATCCTTTCCTTTTCTTTGTCTTTACAAAATGTTTGGCACACTCTACATAACATTTAAATTCACCCCTATATTCCATTGATATCTCTATTGACATTTTGAAGTAAAAATGTTCACGGATCTTCACAACATTTGCTGAATTCATCACGCATTATCCACTTGGGACTTCCGACATGTATTCACGTGAAACGATTTAATGCTTGAACTTGACCTGTTTCCAAAAAGAATTAAAAAAAAAAAAGAAGAGAGAGAGAGAAAAAAAAAAATCCCTGATGGAGATGTTCCGTATCGAAGCATCATTGGTATTGGCATCAGCCAATCAAAACTCTTCTCTCATGAAATATCGATCCAGGATTTTCCATAAAGATGTCAACCGCTATTTCTCTTTTAAGTGGATAGCCATCTGTCGCTGAAATAGCTGCGTAGCTTCAGTGAATGGGTCCGCCATATAATTCATTGTATTTTATCAATCATAATTGCTTTTTACGAATATCCATGGGATTGTATTCTATTGTACAAAATCCCCGAAACAGAGTGTTCGATTCTCATTGCGTCCTGAATGGTCTAGAGTTTTGGATTAATTTGTTTTGTTCACCAAAATGGTTCTAAATTATCATGAAATGGTAAGTTTGATTTCATTTAAGTTATTGTTTAAGAATACATACATCATTATTATTAAACGGTTGGGAATTCATTTCTTTCAAATGTTCCTAAAATTTAAAAGCAAGATGATTTTTTCAAAGATTTGCGTTGAAAGAAAAAGTTTTCAAAGAGCGAAAAAAAAAACAAACAAACAAACAAAAAACAAACAAACAAAACAAAACAAAACATAACAAACAAACAAAACCCGATGCCACATTACAAGCATTTAATTTATTCATAAAGCATAAATTTGCTTCCTTTTTGGGACTTTGTATGAGAAATAATATTTTTATGATAAATATCTATTACTGATTTCAAAATTGGTTTGGTTTTAGTTTGTATGTTTGTGGATGTTGCTTTATCTATAACGCAGTATCCGCTTCTTACTGGAATGGTATTTGACATGATTTAGTAAGAGTTAGGTTTACGCTAGGAAAGTCTCAAGACTTTATACATATACAATTCAAGACGTGGCTGTTCATGAATTGAAAAAATCAATTTGAAAGTTCTTCTACAATGATGCAATTTGTCGCAATAGTTCAAAGGGTAGATGAAAAGAGAGAATTATATTGATTAATAAATAGATATATAAATAAATAAGAAAGTAAATAAATAAATAAATAAATAAATGAGAAACTTAAGAAAGAAAAAGGCATGCAAATGAAGGTACTGTACATGTACGGAGGGGAATAGTCCGAAGTCCTAGCAACCGATCTATAAATCAAATACACTGTAGTGTAAACAAACTGTTCTTGCCAAGTATTATTTGTTCGCCGGAGTATTTAATCCTGATAATCCACGTCCTATGACGTCATTCTACTTTTCAGGGACATAACCACACAGATGTCGAGGACAAAGGGTATGTGGATCATGACGTCACAGCGGACAAATCCCTGTACGAGCGAAGGGAGACAATTCTTGAAATTCGTGATACTGAGATCAGCTATGGGCGAGATCTGAGGATACTTAGAGAGGTAATTAAGGAAGAATTTAGACTGTGTGAAATACACCCAAAGAAGTTATAAGCTTTTCCTGAATGACCGATCGATCACTGATGTACATGTAGGGAGAAAAATAGTTTGAAACTTATATAATTCAAAGGTAGAAGGTAATCTATCCAGACACATTTGCTCAAATTGAATTTCTCATAACAACAACAACAACAACAACAACAACAAACAACAATTTTGTCTTCCATACAAGTGCATTCAGTTTAAATATGGATAACTATTTGTTCGGATATTTATATAGAATAAAATAATAATATCCCACAAAGCGTAAGTCTGCCAAACTAAAAAAAAAAAAAAAAAAAAAAAAAAAAAAAAAAAAAAAAAAAAAAAAAAAAAAAAAATTGTTTTAGATTAAGAAGTTTTTGGTATAGATGTCGCCACTTCCAACAAACCGCGATTTCTGGTCCTGTCTGGAGCATCAACTATACGTTATGATGATAGTTAAAGAGGTCGCCACTTAAAAAAAAATTCTTCATAGATGTCGCTACTTGAAATTGCATGGTGCGCGATTGAATATGTTGTAACTGCAATCAAATGTATGCGCTCGTAGTAATTTCTTGTATATGAATATTGCATCGACTTTAAGTAAAAAATCCTTAAATTAAATTGGATACAAATAGCTCCCTCCCCCCATAATCTAGTCCTTTGTGAACAAGAAATACCTTCATGATTGCCTATCTCTACCTCGGCCACATGATTTTCAAGCGCAGGTTTTTTGCAACTTTGCATATGATTTAAACGTTTGGTACTGTATACATGTATATTTGTATTAAAAACGGATGATTTTCGGTTGTGTAGCATGGCGTTTGTCATTATGGCCCTCTTACAGTATATGGAGGAGCAAATCTCTAACCAGACATCAATGCAACTACATTTACGAAAGCGAAACCTGCGCATCTCAACTCACTGTCACTTGTTGCATTGTCTATTTTTCAGGAGTTTTATAAACCTATGAAGAATAACGGTCTACTGAGTTCCGAACAGCTGGAAGCCATTTTCCTGAACTTGGATGAACTTCTGCACGTGAACACCCAGTTCACAGATCGCCTAGAAGCCGCTGTTGATCTTGCAGTGGAACGCGGTGATGAGGTGAGTTCGTCCTTCTGTCTATGTGTCTGTCTGTCTTCGTTAATCTTTGTTTCTTAGAAGCCGCTGTTGATCTTGCAGTGGAACGCGGTGATGATATGAGTCTATCCGTCTGTCTTTCTGTCTATAAATCTTTCTGTTTCTCGGTGGACGCAGAATGAATACTCGCACACTCGCTCTGAGGATACACTCTGACGTCATAACGACGTATTAATGATGTGGTGCAAATACGGATAAAACACATCAATTTTAACCAAACTGTAGTACTGCACAATATTCACCATTACAAATGGAAGTCTTAGCTAAAAAAAAAAGAAAGAAAGAAACCCCCCCCCCCCAAAAAAAAAAAAACAAAAACAAAAACAAAACAAAACGAAAAAAAAAAAAAATTAGAAACAACAAAACCAAAAAAAAAAAAAAAAAAAAAAAAAAAAAAAATAGAAACAAAACAAAATAACAACAAATTTAAAAATTAAAAAACAAAAACAAAAACAAAACGAAACAATTAGTATTACTCCAGATTATCCCGCCAGATAATAAAGCTGGGACTATGTTATATTTTTGTTCGTATAATGATTATTGATGATAGAAAATGGAATTAGTATATTTTTGAAAAAGAAATTCAGTCAGCTCAATTTTCATATTTACATCTTTATTTCCAACAGAACTTGACTTCAGTTGTATTGGGAGATCTGTTCTTAAAGTCAACGAAACTTATTCTGACATTCGAGCACTACTGCGTAAATCAGGTAAGTTTTTTTTAACTTTTTATGTATACATGTAAGTACGACTACCAAATATAGGAGAAGATAACCCTTGACTAGATTCGAACCATTGACCATTCTTTGCACTTGTATTTGGCAATTCCGACTCAATCGTACGTTCTCGAGTCTTTCCGCCTCAAGCTCGGAAACGGAAAGACGATTGAATTCCGACTGACCGACTTCATGAATTACGTCGTACATGTAATAAGAATGAAAGTAGGTAGACATGCAAACTAGAAACCTTGTCATTAGAAAAGAAAAAAATTTATCCGCTTTTCCAAGAAACAGATGGAATCGTCATCTTACATGAAAAAAAAAAAAGAAAAACATATACACACAGAGCTAATTAGATCTTATTACCAAAGACCGACGGTCTCCATTTACAGGCATTTCATGGGCGCGCCCTATTAATCAATTTCTCCGAATTCCAAGAAACATCATGTACTTTCGCACGCTCCGCGTCTTACTGTTGGGCTAAATAATATCATGGTATCGGCTCTCTTTGGAAGAATAGAATGGTATTTCGCTTTATATCAGACTTGCATGCGTCTGTGAGGCGATATGTTCATGCGTTCATTTGTCAGAATACAATACAATAGATCATATTTCTGTTTGTCTTAAGTTTTGACGGAATATGAGAATAAGAAAGTAAGGGATAGTGTATTGTCTTAGTTAGGGCTAGTCAGGGATGGTATTGGCCGGTTGATTAAGGTGTTAGCTCATGAAAATATGCATGGTTATCATATCAACTTGAGAGATTTTTTTGCGATTTCTGGTGTAAAGACAGCTGGACGGACAGTTCTAAAAGACATAAAGATGACCCGTCCCGATGGGCAAGAAAACAGCCGACTGGACGGACGGACGGACGGACAGACAGCAGGTTCTGTCCTTTGCTTCATCGGTGAAAAAATTGGGTATCTGTCAAATTTAAACCATTATTGATCTTTCTATTATTGTTGAAACAAAATTGACATTTCGACAAGGATAAGATATTGTCATTAACTTAGTATTAAAACAATTACATTGTATCACGTGATTACAAAGTGAGTGGACCTTAATATGGAGGACTTGAGGACAGTGACATACTTTTCTGACTCCGGCAGCGTGAATCGACTAGCACGTTTCATCGTCGTCTGCACCGCAATCGATTTGTAATTTACATCACCACAGCTTGTGTCGGTTTCATTGACCGTTTGATAATACAAGGTGTTAAAAGAATTAACTTGTTAGATTAGATGTCGTCCCGAGTTAATCTCGATGTAATATCACCGCTCAATAGTCGGGTCGTCTGCGGAAACCCACGTGACGTCAGCGAAGAGTAATTGGTTCTGGCAAAATTTACTTTCTACTTGATGTTTGATATTGATAAATGAAAGCAATTATCAACAAAACTTTCTTTTACGTTTCGTAAACAATGTAAGAAATTAAATTCATTTGAATGTGAAAGCAGTTTTCATCTTCTTTGCAATTTGCAACTTGGACTCGACCAAAGTTTTAGCTCAAGTTTCAACTTACTCTCGAAAGATTTATGTTACTTAAAAAAAAGATACCTTTTCGGTAATGATATTACAAAGTACTGATTGGAATATGATTTTTTTCAGAGTCAGGCAACCATACTTTTAGAACAGCTAGAGAGAGAAAAAGAGTTGCTGCGAATCTTCTTGAAGGTCTGTCAAGACGAACACGCAATTTTACGGAGGATGCACCTTAAGTCTTTCTTGATGGTTCCCGTCCAGAGAATAATGAAGTAATTAACTTTGCTTATCTTTAAGGTCACTCCTTACACATTCCGTTTCTGATGCATTTTGTTTGAATGTCTCAGTTATCTCTCTTGATGTACAGTATAAGACATTGTTATTTGAATATCTCCAATTTACGGAAGTAAGAAAATTTAGCGACCCGGCATTATTCTTTGCCATACAGTATACATGTACTCCCACCAATTATGTTGAAACAACCGAATAATTCTTTTCTAAAATTATTTATTTCAATGAGATTTATTAGTGTATGGCGTTTTTAGAATGACCTAATTCATATTTTGAGTTTCTGTCATATTTCTGTCCGTATGACTTTCTTTATTTTTAAAAATTCTGTTTTATATTGACTCTTAGTGAATAATTCTCTTATTTATAAATTTCAGATATCCTTTGTTATTGGAGAGACTCTTTAAGGCTACACCCACCGATCACCAAGACCGAGAAGCTCTCCTCAACGCTAAGAATAAAATAGAATCAATATTGGAACATATTAATTCGGTAAGAGCCAATACTTATCAATGTTATGAACAGAATAGAGGTGGTAATTTCTATATAGAAATGGCCTCAGACAGTGCAGTTCATGTTTTTTATATGTTTTCATTTTCGTGCATGATCATCGACGGCGGGTGCAGCTAGCTAACAGGGGATGCTTACTCCTCCCGAGCACCTGGTCCCACCTTTAGCTTGCTAGGGGTCCGACGATGCTCAATTGATCAATTTGGTGCTCTATTGTGAGTGCTGTTGAGATTATTGTCAGGATCTTCTTTAACTCATTTGGGAAAAAAGAAAGATTTTAACTACCCAAAAGATTCCATATATGGTTTATTACGAATATATATGATTACATTCTACACTACTTTGAACAATCATTACTCATCAAAGCAATACCTCAAATCACACATCGACGGCGGATGCGGCTAGCCAAACAGGGGATACTTACTCCTCCCGGGCACCTGGTCCCACCTCTGGCTTGCTGGGGGTCCGTCGATGCTCAATTTGGTGCTCTATTGTGAGTGCTGTGGAGATTTTTGTCAGGATCTTCTTTAATCTATGATTTTGTTGAATACAATATTACCTGAAGTTAATTGTAATCAGTATTTCAACAATATTACATCATATTAATTTATTTTTCTTCCTCACAAGTATCAATTAACAATAGAAAATTTTGAAACTAGAGCGCCTTCTCATATCGCATAGCCATAGGAAAATTTAGATCTGAAAACTGAAAAAAGTAATTTACAGTTTTTCATAAAGGTGACAAGAGGGTGCTAGTATTTTCTTACATCAAAATAACTTTGAATTGGCTGTTTCTGATACTCGTACAAATAAATAGGACAGGTAGCCTTAAAAGAAATATGTCAAACCAATGAAAATGGGCACTCTGGCATAACATTTTACGGCATCATCTTCTCGCCAATTCTAACGTGCTAACTATTTTAACATTCCGTTGGCTCTAGAATTTGTAAACACAAAAATTGATGATACATGCCTTGAATTTTCCATCAACTTTGATAATTGTAAATCTTAACTGAATACACCTAAATAAGTTTTCTTTTGAAGTTAAACTATATGACGATGATATGATAACATTTTCCCAAGAGATGAGCCATTTTTCTCTTTTATAACAGAGAACTAAAAGTGCAGCACAAGTGAAATTGTCCAAACGGAAGTCGAACGACCGGAAATCGATTACAGTAACGGAAAAGATAGAAGTCACAAGAGTAAGTATTTTTTTTAAATTATACAAGAGATAATTGTTAATAAAAGAGAAAAATGGAAAGGTCGAAAACTTAAGGGTATGGCGGATTCACAATTGAATTAATATAAGTTGTTTTGCTTCTAGTCATACTCCAGTACTGCAGTACAAATTTCTTATTGTTAAGTGACAATAAGAAACGTGAAGATTCCACCAAATTGCTGAATATGATTACGATTTTATTGTTTGTAGATAGCAATGGATGTCCTAGGATGGCACAAACAGGAGGTCTGTGACATTTTGACTGGTCAAGTTTTGGTGTCTCAGACTCAAAGTGACCAGAGTTGGGCAGTGAAGAGACTCAGAAATGTCAAGTATTCTCAAGTCCATGCAGTTCTATTAACTCTTGGACAGGTATGAGTTGAATACAGATCTACAGATTTTACCTTAAATTAGTTTTTCATATACAGAATGTCCAAAATATTTAATAAAAAATATATAAAAATATTTGAAATGTTTATAAAAAATATATTAAGATATTTGATATGTTTAGACTAAAATAGTTAAAGATGAACAGATTTAGAAAAATAAGAAGGAGAAAAAAATTAATAAAGCAGCTTATTGGATCTTTATATTTTCATCAGTTTAGTTAACCTCAGTGAAACATCCTTTTGTTATTCAAATAAATGAATAAAAACATATATTGAAATTTTCTTCAATAATTTTAGGGTGAACTACAAAGAAACGACGAGGCAGACCTACTCTTCCCTCAAAAATCTGAAGTTATCCAAGCAGCTGTTGTGTTAATAAAAGAGAAAAATGGAAAGTTCCAAAAGCTCAGGGTAAGACGGGTTTACAATTGAATAAAGACAAATTGTTTAGCTTCTATTATTATTCAGAATGACAATGAAATGGAATAAAAAGTTAAATCTTAAAAGAGAATTTGTCCGTTTTAGTGCAGTTGATATATGAACACATTAAAAACTTTTCTGTTAAAGAGAACAATGATGAAAGTTTTTTTTTCAAAATAAAGAGATGAAAGTTGTTAAACATCAGTTCTACAATTTACATAACTATGTTTCTGATTTTTATCTTATAATCAAATGATTTTACAGGAACCATTCCTACTAAATAGATGTATAGTGAATGTAGATAACGAGGAAGGTGAAATGTTTGAGCTCATGGAACTAAACAAGGAATCTTATTTATTCAAGGTTTGTTACATTTTATTTTATTTAATTGCTTAACATTTGGTTTTAATTTTTTTCTTTAATATTTGAATTGAATACCCATTTTAACTTTCATGATAAAATCAACAAAATGGAAATATAAAACAGAGAGTTTTTATAAATCTATGCTCAAAATATTTTTGAATGAAATTTGATTGATTAATTAATTTGATTGATTAAATGAAATTTTTCTTTGTAGTGTGAGGACCCACATTGGTATAGACTATGGTTACAGAACATCAGGCAGCAAACACTGAATTTGGGAACTTGGAGAAAGAGACGGAATGCCTTACCAAACATCATGATAAAACATTTAATCACCTGAAGTAAAGGTTCATTCTACGGTGATTACTGAATTTTTCTGCCATCAGACCATCTCAGGTCCGGATGAGTAGTTCACATGATGATTGAACAGACGAAGACGACAATCTGCAGAATTCTGCAACTTGCATTTTCATCTTAAGCAATGACTGCATTGCAGAAGGTTATCATGGCATCATGTCATAATGCAATACGGGTCAAGAAGAATGCCTTGTGAAGAATGTTGGAAAAAAACATTGAAAGACTTAATAAAGCTTTCATGAAAGAAGATGTCTTTCAAGGACACCGACAGACACTGGTTTAACCAAAACGGCTGATATCATTTGAACTCAAATGATGATATAATTTTGCAATTTCCTTTGAAGAATATCATCCTCTGTTTTTTTTTTGGGTTAAAAGTAAGTAACGAAATGCTTAAGTATGAGCATTTTTTTTCAAATTTGCATGTAAAGGGAAGTTTGGATGATTTTCTGATCAAGATGTATGATTGATCAATCAGAGAATTGTAGTCGAACTTCGCAATATTCATATATAACTAACTTTTTACACTTTTTTTAAAATCAAGATGACAAGTTGATTGAGAGCAAGTTTCTTTGTCTTATTGTGATGTGCAGCAGAATCTCGTGAAGAAAAAATTGTAGGCATTGTCAATATAATGAGCTGTGGGAAACATTATTTCATTCATACAAGAAAACATAAATTATGACTAAAAGTATATTTCATGTTTAGAACCCAATTACATCTGATTTTAAATGATGAATCAGATTTACCTGATTGTGATAGGGTATTTATTTTTTTCATTATTTGAAATGCTCATGCACCCAATTGAACTTCAGAACTTTAGAACACTTCCATTCGTAACTTATACTTCATTGAATAAAATACCCCGATAAATGATTTTTCAAGATAATAAAATTATTTACGGTAGGGAAAAGATGTCTTGAAGCGTGTTGTTGTATCAATAGGCAATTGATATTGATAAATAAAGTTTTATTTTCTGTTTTTCAAATTGAAAAATGGGAAATCAATATTTCCAAATGAAAAACTATTTTTTTATTTCATGTTGTAGGGGGAAAAAGACGCGTTTTAATCCAAGTTAGTATGAAATATAAATTATTGGCTAAGCCAATTGGTGATACATGTGTCTATGATACTCTACGCAGATTCATTCATGTTGATCTTTCATTTATTGAGAAAGAGTTCATAGACTATGCTCTGTAATATGATCATTCACTCCTATGTTATTCTCAGACTGTTGTTTCTTATTGTACTTTTTTGTGATTTGTATGATACAGATAATTGTAATTATGTGTTATTTGTAATGTTTGCTTTGTGTTATATATGAGCCAAGGGTACTACTTTGGCCTTTTGTTACTAGCATTGACTCTTTTCTGTTGCTGTTGTGTTTATGACTTAAGTCATGCATCATTTAAACAATATGAGTCATGCATCATTTTAACAATATGAGTCATATTTATAGGTTTGGTTGGATTTCTCATATGGAAATGGCATTTTATGTCTTACTGTTTATTGTTACTGCTCAATTTTTTTGTAATATTAAACATGTTACGAAGAAAGTATTTTTTATGAATATTTAAATATGATTAATTTATTCACAATAATTCACACAAGTTATGTTCTTTTGTGATGGAATAAACAGCTAAGCAAGAACACACAGGCATTTCATAGATTTTGTTGAACTCGCGGATATAGAAAGGGAGGGAGTGTTCGTTGAAAATGCTCATTATTTGCATTCATTTTCATGAGCAGCAACATTCCGACTTCTCCTGCTTATGGTGCTTTTGTCTTCCAACTGATACGGTACCCCAGGGCATGTTCCAAATATGAAGATTTCATCATTAGAGCCAGACGGCTTGCAAGTAAGCTACTTGTTCAGGTTTATTTTACACATCGACTGAAATGATCATAGATGAATTCTTAGGTCGCTACAGGATATCTGATCCTCCTTTCCAGAATGATCAGTAACATTCTGCATGGTGATTGAATGGCTGTCATCATCACAAAACAAGACATATTTACCTGATATGTACATCAAAATGTACATCTAGACAATCACCGAATTTGACAGGTTTCCATGGAGCTGTTGCGACCGATGTTGCATGCAATCAGGAGACGCTGACTATCCCCGGGCACCTGGTCTCACTTAGGAATGTTGCTCATTCCGGGCTTCGCAACTGTTTCGATGGGAATTCTCACGATTTTGCCTAGTCTTCTCGACTTTGAGACTGAATAACTGTTAGGTACTTCTTTGATTGATGTTTATTGCATACACTTTCCTCCAAATCAAGATTGGCTGGACCCAAATGGCTTTCCTTTAATTCTTTTTTGAGAATAATCACGCCGTCTGCTACTGGCGTGGCAGATGGCCTCCCTGAGTCGGCACCGTTGCCCATTGGTCTCGTTGGTTTATGTTTAGTCATTTGTGTTTGATGTTTTTATTGTGTGATTTGGTGTTCCGTGTCCCTTTTGCGTCTCTTTTTGTGCGTGTCGGCTTTATGTTTTTGCATAACGTGTTTTTGGGTTTGCTCTGGTTGGTACAACCGAGTGTTATTGGAGATCCAATCCTTTCTTTTATTGATCCAAGTACTTCATATACAAAGGAAGTGTCAAATACTACTGGAGTGGCACAAGCTCTTTGTAGAGAGATTTATGAATTGGGTGCACCAGAAATGAATCCTCATTAGTTAGACAAAATGATTCAGAGCTGAAGAAAATTATTTGATTTGGTGCCCCTTCATTTAATTTCAAAACTTCAGACATATCTATTTTGGATATGAGACGGTCAAAATTTCCTGTAGGGTCTAATCAGAAGCGTAATTCAATAAAAGAATTGCAGTGATGATGAAAAGGTATTCATCAATAACTTGTTTCATAGAAAACTTCGGTGCTTCAGGATATTGTGATGATTATGCGCATGAAATCTAGATAAGCACAACATTTTCTATGAATTTAGCAGATGACTAAAGTAGATTCAAACGTCACTTTGGTTCTATGACATGCCCTTCTCACTTTGATTGGTTGTAGCAATCCCCTTGACTCCGGCTATGTTTATATGGCGCTTGATAATATTTTGTTACTTAGTATCCGTTGGTTGTTGCAATTTGGCGTGTGTGATTGGGTGTAGTATTGTCCTATGCTATATTAAAATTAAATTTTAAACATGCAGTAATAAAAGACACCGACAAAATATAGTTTACATCAACAACAAGATTATCAACGGAAAACACAAGGATCATATTGAATCATGAAACAAAAGAAAGGAGGGGATCTCAAACAAGACCTGGTTGCAGGACCAACCAAGCGAAAACAGAGAGAATACTTACTCAGCAAAAGGGACAAGGAACACCAACCACGACATCAAAACACCAAAGATAAAAGACCACACGGGCAATCGGTGCCGACTTAAGACGGCCTTTTACTACGTTAGTAGCAAATGTTGTGGTTATCCGGGTTACATGCACACAACCCTCCAACTTTTCCGTTTACTCAAAGGTCTTAAAGAACGCACATAACCTCACTGTTAGATGACCAAACAAAATAGCATAATGCTTGGACCAAAATTAGTTAATGAAAGCTCCTGACGGCATTCTCAACAGTACTCACAATTTAGTACCAAATTGAGCATCGACGGACCCCTAGCAAGCTAGATGTGGGATCAGGTGCCAAGGAGGAGTAAGCAAGTAACACAGATGAATATGTAAATATATATATAAACGATGGGGCGTACGTAATGCAGTCCGTGCTCTGCCGGCCATTTCGAGCTCATGCATGTTATCAACCGAGGAGTCCGACAGACATTCAACTAGAACAGTTGGTCGGTGCCCTGTCTTCTCTAAAGAGTTTTGGACAGGGCCCGTAATGGAGTCCCGTCGTCACAGTCAATCAGAGTGCAAGTCAAAAGAACGCGCTGGTACCAGGCTTTAGATTCGTCCAGTACCATGCCGAGTGTCCTTTTGGTGACATTAGGATCGTATCCACCGTTTACTGTAAATTGGTTTTTATTCGTCAGGTACCAATTTTCGTCACTTTCGTCAGTGCCTCCATTGACGAAATTACGTATCGACGAATATAAATACTCCTGACAAAATATAGTGTAGAAAGGAAAAATTGAATCTTAAGAGTTAATATGACAGGCAAATGATAAATTATTGAAAACTGAATACGCACACAAAGTCGCATATAAAGTACTTCTAATTACCAAATGATATGTTTTCATAACAAGCTAAGTGGTACACGTATGTCTAATTGTTTGTTTACCAATAATTGTTAAACAAACAATGAAAACAAATGCGTACGGCCTATACCTAAATGTTAATTTGGCATTTGAACAGACGAATTTATATTTTAGGGACCCTTGGATGACGAATATACGTACTGACGAAATGGTCATTTTGAACGAATTGACGAAAATTGGTACTGAAGAAAATAAAGCAATTTACAGTAAACGGCGTTTGATGACCATACCATAATACCATAGAAACATTTAAAATCATCAAAATTTCTTTAAGTTTTTGATAGGTTTTTTTTAGCAAACATAAGATTTTGGATAAATTCTTTTTCATAAGTGCATGAAAATAAATCAGCAACAAGAGGCACACAGTTAGTACCCACAGGAATCCCAATAACCTGTTTATATAGACCCTTACCAAATCTAACATAAATGTTGTCCAAGAGACAGGTCAATACAGGTCCATGAATTGAATAATTTGTATTCTGTTGAGAAAAAGAAATCCCTTGATTCAGATTTACAAATGTAAGTTTTCCCTCTCGAACACAACACCGTTTAATTAATTAAGACAATCCATCATTAATTTTGTCGTCAGGAAGTGAGACTTAAAATCTGAAAAGCAGAACTGACTTCAAGTTTAAGCCTCTCCTGTTAGAATACCATGAAAAATGTGACATCCATTAATTTATTTCAGTATATTAATTCAGTATCGCCAACTGAAACAAAAGTTCTGAAAAAGTCTAGAAGAGATGAAAACTTTCTTCCCGGGGTTCAGTTTTGCATCTGATGACCAGAGGACAAGTTGTACATAAACAGCGTTCTGTCTTTATTCATTTAATTTGAATTATGACATCAGAAAGAAGAAAGTTCCTAGAACTATGTCAAATGAGTACGCATCTTGTCTTGACGCGAATCTTATTTGTCAATATCATGTCACGTGTAGAAAATTGCTAAAACGTGTCGCACTTAATACAGACTCTTTCTCTGATGGAATTGGGGATAATTAAAGGTTATCAACCAGTTTATTGGCTCTTCTCTTGCGATTAGGTCTGGCAGCCTAGGATCAATCCGACATACCTAGAAGCAATAGTACGGCCAAAAAGGAATGCATTGTACACTGGTCAATGACTTTATATCTATATTAGGCCACACCATTTTTTCTCTATTAAGCAGCAGCGGGGGGATAGCTTTTGACATGGTGAAGTGCTATAAAGAGATATTAAATGCACATCAAAAATGGCTTGCAAGAAGGTGATCAAATATTTAAGAATCAATTACCCTCAAATCGAAAAAAAAATCAACAACAACAACAAAACAAAACAAAAGGATCCATTGTACAAATGGAGATCTCGCTGACCTCTCGCACATTTAAACAAATTAGAATTAAAATATCTCGGCAATTATCGGCAGTGCCCCGATAGTTTCCATGGCCAAGGTGACGGTTGACATGTTGAACATTGATGGTGGGAAAACTACTTTATGTTGTATTATGATATTTTAGGCAAAGATATGCCCTGATTCTACCTATATAATACGTTTGATATTTATTTGAATGACACATACCTTCATCTTCTTATTTTACTTGAACATGGAATTACAGTTACGTTCTGTGGTTTCAATGGCGATTTGGATTGGGTTAGTTTTTGCCTGATAGGTACCTTGGTTTTGGAAACAACACCTGGTGCTTAACAGAAATAAAAAAATGGTGCTGCCTTATCATTTTTAAAATGATACCAATTTTCAGTTTTGTTTCTTAGCTCAAATAAGTATCCTCTTCTAGACAATTATATTACTATTTAAGAATGTATGCAAGGTGACAGTTATTTGCGGTCTAAATTCTTAAACTTGCATTTATACTTGCGTCAATGAATGAAATAAACAAGAGCCCAAGGGGGTACAACGCTCACCTGATACTCATGCGCACTCTTAGCATATCGACATTTCTTAATGATAGTGCTGGTAACAATCCCAAAAACCCAAAACATTTAGGGCCATACGCACATAAAATTCATAAAATTTAAACTAAACTTTGAGTATTTATATATATCACAGCATTGAGTGATTTAAGTCGGTACCGATTGCTCATCAAGTCGGCACCGATTGCCCATTGGTCTCGTTGATGTGTAGTCATTGGTGTTTTATGTTTCTATAATATGATTTCGTGTTCCCCGGCACCTGGTCTCACTTCGGAATGTTGTTCATTCCGGGATTCGCAACCGTTTCGATGGAAATTCTCAAGATTTTGCCTTGCCTTCTCGACTTTGAGAATGAATGACGGATAGGTACTTCTTTGTTGTTTATTGTACCTTTTGCGTCTCTTTCTGTTAGGGCTGGGACAATTCAGGTATCCTGCGATTCGGTTCGGTTTCGAATCACAAGTCCTCGGTTCGGTGAATTTCGATTCGGTGCATTTAAGTGAGATAAAGTACAAAATGATGTGTTTAATGGTTAAAACTCACAAAAATGAAAACAAAAATCTAAATTGATTTGACCAACTTTAGTCTAACTTTATACAGCATAATAATTTGCTTATATCGGAAGAATGTGGTGGTATATATGTTTATATAAAAAAAAAAACAAATCATCATTTTTACACCCATATAATTATGGTGGAGGTATGTGCTCCAACACAACAGCATGTACTGTGAGAAAATATTTACATAAATACATAGTTAAACACCTTATTTTTCAACAATCAGGTATTGATAGGTTTCAGAGTAAATATTTCAGTGGACATAGCTTTCCTTGCATGATATTTGACGACTACAATTCCCGTTTATTCTAGCTTCAGTATTTCGCCCGTCTCACACCTTATTTCTATTTGGTTATTTTTTTGTGTGTGAAAATAACCAAAAAGAAATAACGAAAATACAGGCGAAATATTGAAGCTACGTTTGTTCTTGTTGCTGCTTGTACAAAGCTTCCTCTGACAGGTTCAAAGAAAGTGAAAGTAGATCTACTTTCACTTTCCTTTTCATGGGAGGTCTGCAAGTAAGGGGGAAGTGCACGTAAACCGGAGCGATTAGTGAATTTATGCTCTTTTCTTATTTTCTGGCCTTCTTAGATATAATTTCTAAACTATTTTAAAAACTTTCCGGTCACTGTTTGGCTTTAGGGTACTTTGATAAATTACGTCTGAACCGAATCGAAATCTGCAATTCTACGTCCATGCAGCGAACCGACACTGTTAATGTCGAAGCATCGAAATTTTTTATGCACCGCCCAGACCTATTTTCTGTGCATGTCTGCTGTGTTTTTTGCATTGGGTGTTTTCAGGTTTTGCTGTGGGTGCTGTAACCGCGTGTTGTTGGTAATTTCCTCCTTTCTTTTAAATTTGACAAATATGCAGTAAATGGTCGAAAAAATTGTTTGGTCAAAAATGAAATTAAATGTATTAAGATGATTTAAAAGTGTATAAAAAGCTGACTAAATACAAAAAAAAGTTTAAAAAAAATAAACAAAATATTGGTGCCGGTGCCGGGACTTGAAACAAAGTTTTGGTGACGGTGCCGGGACTTGAATCCAGAAATCTTGGGTCCATGTGCACAGTAAGGATATTGTTTATATTTTTTAAAAATCCAAGAAACAAGATTATAGTACATAATTTGTATCAAAGCATTTAGTAACTTAAATATGACCGTAATAATTTACTTTTCTTCAATGTAAATTTCCCCCTTTCCTTTTGTTCTTTTTCCTTTATTATGATAATGATATCACTTATTATGTATACACTAGGCTGATACGGACAACACGTTATGGAGAGGAATTGAAATAAGATTCAAAGCTTTCTTTCCAATCCAATATTTATCTATTGTGCATAACATGTTATGATGATCTTTTATGAATAAATATGTTTAAACTAACTTAGATATGACAAATATTCAATTAATGAGTACAGACGATCATACATAAATTATTGAGCTATTTCAAGAAACAGTTCAAAAATGAGCATTTCTGATAAAGTACGAAAAGACGTCAAAACCGTGTCAAATATTTGACTTCCGAGTGGACCAAAAAACAACACTTGTTAAGACATCCTCTTAGATCATCCTGACGCTTTCGGTGTGACGATATGTGCCTCGATTCTGAAAGAAGTTTATTCCCCCCGTCGTGACCTATCTATCCTATGGTGGCACCACCTATTGACGGATCTGGATAATAAACAACAACAACAACACTTGTAGGGAACTAGTTATAAGTACTTCATTCCTATTAAGTTTCATTAAAATCCCTTCAATAGTTCCGGAGGAGATGTCCAATGTATGACCCAAAACCCTTCCCTTTTCACATAAGAAAAAAAAAATCATGAAGATTGAGAAAACGATGATTTTCAACCAAAATCAATATAAAACCAATGTTTGACTGAAATATATCAAATATGCTGTACATGAACACACAAAGCCAATCATTCATAGAAAGAGAAATAGTTCAAAAAGTATTGAGTATTTCTGACAAAGTTCGAAAAGACGTCGAATCGCGTAAAAAAATGACTTCCGAGGTATTTATTTTGAACTAAAAACAACACCTCTTGTTAAGGCATCATTCTATATCATCCTAATACTTTCGGTTTGTCGATAAATGTCCGATTCTGACAAAGAAGTTTGTTGAAGGAGGGTACCGCGTGACATACTTTTGCCTGTGGTGGCGCCACTTATTGACAGATCCGGACGTAAAACATCATCAATTGTAGGGGACCGCTAGTGCTTTATTTCTACCAAGTTTCATCAAATCCCTTCCAATGGTTCTGGAGAAGAAGTCGAAGACGTGAAAATTTTATGGCGGACGATGGACGGACGCCGGACGGCAGGCTATGACAATAGCTAACATGAGCTTCGCTCAGGTGAGATAACACCCCCAATCTCTGGAACAGTTTGTGAATGTTCTTCATTGGATTTCAACTACTCTCCTTGTGGACACGTTATTACTGGTGACCTTAGTATGGTCAAGAACGACAAGTTGAGAGAATTGTTAAAAAAGGGTCCCAAATACAGAGAAAGTATGTTCTTTACATGGAATCAAAATGTCAAAATCATCATGGACTCTTGTGAGGAATATGCAAGACGTTGGGCAAAGAAAGAGGATGTACAGCTCGACACCCTTTCCGAATGGATAAAATCCATCAGAGGGTTTTTTTTATCTAAAATTAACCGATTAAAATCAACTGTGAACACCAGATTCGAGTCTATATTTAAAGACCCTGACGTTATCACAGAGCTTACCTACCTCCAAGAACATTATGTCATCACACCAGCGGACAAAGCCTCAAATAATTACACATTTACATGCAAAAAGTACTATTTCGACAGTCTAGTTAAAGAGTTGGGTTTAAATTCGACACCTGGAAATCCCACTTACACCCCCAACAAACCTTTCTGCCTCTGAAAAAATAGATAAACATAGATTCCTTTGGCGTCAACACTAACAAATTAGATTTAGATTTACCATACTTATACTGCATACCTAAAATGCATAAGAATCCGTACAAACAACGTTTCATCGCTGGTTCCTCAAAATGTTCTACCAAATCTGTATCGATCTTACTCACCAAAGTTTTATATCAAATCAAATCTGGGCTTCAAAAATATTGTTCGATAGTATACTCTCGCAGTGGAATCAACCAGATGTGGATTTTAAAGAATTCGAAGGAACATCTGAAATCCACTCATTTTAGTAGAGTCCATTCAATCAAAGCCTTTGATTTTTCGACACTTTACACTACAATTCCACATTCTAAATTGAAAGAAAGACTCGCAAAAATTATAAGTAATGCGTTTACAAGTAAGAACGGTAATCGCAAATACAAATTTATTGTTGTTAACTATGACAAAACCTACTTTGTAAAAGAAGAGTCCGATTCTGAAAATAAGTACACTGAAACAGATATTATTCAGATGTTAAACTTTCTGATCGACAACATTTTTGTGGTGTTTGGAGGAAAGGTCTACCAGCAAATTATCGGAATTCCAATGGGGCCCAATTGCGCCCCACTCCTTGCTGACATTTTCCATTATTCATACGAAGCTGAATTCATTCAATCTTTGGTCTCTGAAGTATGATTTATACGGGTGTGCTCGCCTATTATAACAATTACTATATCCTGGTGCTGTATGAAAAACCCCTTATTTTGCCTCATATCCTATGCTTGAATTCTGAAATGTTTTATCCTGATTTTGTATGCCTTCGGTTTCTGATTTTCTGAATTATCGATTTTGTGCTGTAGACAGGGATATGGTCATTATCCATATTTGTCATCAAACTTTGGTAAGTCTTGATACTTAACGTATGAAAATCATTCAACGACAAATGATTCTAAAGAGTTCGCTACGAGGAAATGATACTTGATCAGATCTTCAAACTAAAATCCATGTGCTATTTGGCGAAATTCTCTGTTAAACCAACCATACATTGTCTAATATTTCAAGAACGAATTATGAATCCATTGATTATTTATTTGTAATTTCTGACTTTTCTGAGCAAATAAAAAGTCTGCAATATGGCGATATTCTCTGACAAAGCAACCATACATTTACTAATATTTCAAGAACGAATTATGAAACTATGTTTGTAATTTGTCTATTTCTACATTCAATTTCATTGGCAGCAAGGATTAAAAACAATGATGCATTCAAAGACATACACGTGGATGGTTTACATACGATTTTTTTCAATATTGGAAAATTTACGTAAATGATTTTAAAGCGTTGATAGAAAATGATTATTTTTCTAAAAAGATCTAACAGTACATTTAAATGAGCATTTTTCATCTTTCATAAGAAAAACACAAAAGTGCAGCTTAGATAAAATTGATCCAATGGAAATCATACAGCATGAACATGTTCGGGGGGTGGGGGGGGGGGGTATCCTGAAGGGATACGAAGGTATTACCTGATGTTTAGTTCCGATATTAAAGTTATTTTTATGTAATAATTTTCCTTGGTATCATGAAGTAAACACCCATGTATCTCTTGAAAAAGAGTTCCATATTGAAATAATATGGACGTGTTACAACTCTTTACCTTATTGAAGAAAATTTCAAACCAATTTTAATGAACCAGACACGTGTTTCGGATATTCTGGCTTTATTTTTTTCTAATTTAAATTTGTGCATTTACGTTTCAAAGAGTGTGCAGCTCCAAATTTCCTATAGGAAAGATTCAGATTTTAAATATATTAAATTAAATATATTACCAAAAATAGCATTGTTTATCTCTTTTAATATTGATGATATTTTTGGATGAGGTTTTCGAAATAGCAAAATAATACATGATGTCGAATTGGTAAAGGACCAAAACAAAGCTTCGTTCATATGATTGAGCTGAAAAGAAGTAAATATCAGAGCTAAGTATTTATTGAATTAGATATGTCATAGGGATTTATTTGAAATTTTGTTGAATATTTGAATCACGCATCATTTTGACGAAATTAAACAGAGGACTATGTATGGTTCTGTTGAAAATGGCCCCCTAATCTCGATACATCTGTAATAAAGATTCAGCATTCCTCGAAAGACAAATGTCTAATGTTTATTTTTATAAATATGGTTTTGAAATCTCCTATTTGTGTAATTAGGCAAGTTTGTGCGGGTGATTACTTGCTACCCACAAAACAATTTCAAGGTTTCAGTCTATTGCCAAGACAAACTTTGTGTGTAATAACTAACAAGTCTTTGGATATCTAAGTTAATATACGTTACTTGAAACATGGATATTTGAATTCAGCGTTAGAGAGTCACGGTTTGTCTAAGATGAAATGTGGGTAAAGTTACCCAAGAATTAGACTAAATATTGGGTGGAATACCCCAGAATTACATAAGCTGGGCAAATAAAATGAAGGGATCCCCAACAACACTCGGCAGTAATACCAACAGTAATACCCAAACACACCCTCTGCAAAAAAAGAAAGCAGACACGCACAGAAAAAGACGCAAATGATAGAAGGTACGCCAAATTACATAGAAGCATCAAATATAAATGACTACACATAAACCAAAGAGACCACCAGGCAATCGGTGCCGACTTAAGACGGCCATGTGCCACGTCAGTAGCAGACTGTCTAGTTATCCGGGCTCACAACCAATCCAATTTTCCGATGACCCAGAGAAAACGGAATGATCTCCAGCATGACAATCCTCCATTCAACCAGCGAAACAAACCCACAAGAAAGTGACACATGAATGACATCATGCAAAGTCCAAATCGCAAAAAGACACAACAATATTCACTAGAACATCATACAAAACAATCATAGCAGACGTACAGAAACATTAAACATTAATGACAACACATAAAAAGTAGGATACCAATGTGCACCAGAGGTCTCGAAGAACGTACAATTGTGGTGTTAAAGATCTCAATGTAAGATGACTATACAAACAGACAGCATGACGCAGGGGCCCAAGAAACATACAGATGGATATGTAAATGGATAGAAAAACATAAGGCGCACTAAATAGTACGTACTCTGACGGCTGTAGTAAGCTCATGCATGTTATCACATGAGGAGTTCGACTGAGATTCAGAGAGGACAGGTGGTCAGGACCCTGTCTTCTCTAAAGAGATTTGGACAGGGTCCGTCACTGAGTCCTGTCGTCAAAGTCAGTTAGCGTGCAATTCTGAAGAATGCGCTGGAAGTAGGCTGTAGACTATTCCAGTACCAAGCCAAGTGTCCGTTTGTGACGTGATCCACGTTTGATGATTCTAACACAATTTCGATGGCAATTCTGTCTACCTTTGAACCTTCTTATTTTGTTAATTATGTCACCATAAAATGCAGGTTGTGAAATACCCAAAGTGATATACTGTGTTGCTTGTATCAATCCGAATTTTAAAAGAATTTGACAATATTTTTGTAAAATTTCCAGAAAATCTTTACTAGTTTGTGGAAGCGATAACCTTGACCCAAAAGTTTCCTTGTACATTGTAATTTGTAATTTCTACTCTGAAAACCGAAAGCATCAGTACATGCTCTAGCATACCAGATGAGCTGTGAAATGTAAATACCGTATGACGGTAGTCTAGGAACATCACCGTCAATCCATGGCAAATTTACTATGTTGAATACTAAAATTGAACCCAAGTCAGAGGTAGCTTAACTGATTCCCTACTTATTAGTAGGTTTTAATTACCAGTTTGTCATGTTCCACCTCATGGAGGTTCATATTTTAGACCATAATGGAAATGACGTTCTCTTACAGTATCAGTGATGACTGAGACTCTTCACTCTATGACTGCGAGTGAGAAGATATCCGGCCTTATATACTGAAATCGAATAGTCGTGCGTGCAAATTGGCTCAAAAAAAGGAGGGGGATACCCAAACATTACGTCAAAAGGGACGTCATACCCAAACATGAGAAATGACCGAGTCCGACCGAAGTTGACCAGATAGTATCGGACTGAAATGGCTATTTAATCGGCGTGGGCATTAATGAATTACTAAAAAGAATCGCTTAAGAAATGTCAAAGGTACCTAAGCATGACAAATGTGTGACTTTTATAATAGTAAACTACTATGTCGGAGCTGACCGTATTAATATGCTCGAAGTGAGGATCGAAGGGATATAATCTATCAGTTACAAAACAGTGTTTGTAAGAAATGGGTGTAACCTATCAATATGAACATACGGAGCGAAGTGATAATTATAAATACACTTGAATACATAGTTTGGATCGTGCTTGATCGTTAATACTGTTCAAAGATAGTTATCAAAGGGATGTGGCGCCCAATATGTAGGGGAAACAGGTCAGGCCTTAAAATATCGTTTTCGAAGTCGTTCGTATCAGATAAGAAATTCACGTCTTAAAAAGACATAGAAATTTCCTTTAAAATCACTTCGTTAGATATAACCATTCAATTTTGAATATAACTATTACTCCAGTTCAGTCATTTCCAAACCTCAAAAATCAAAGTAAAACTGAAATTAAAGAAAAACGCTGCTTACAAGCTGAACCAATGTAAAAATATGGTGTTAATGATATCTAATGAACATTATATTACACTATGCTATATCATATTTTAATGATTTTTTGGTTTCATAACTGAAAATTAAAAGTACAATCCAGTTAAAATTCATATTTCAGGATGATCATTCTACGAACAGTACAATTGAAGCTAAGATCTTGTTCTTTAAATTCTCATATTATTATTTTCTCTAAGACAACGTTGCAATACAATCAAGACACATGTTCTTTGATATACAAGTTAAACGTCTTCAAATTTAGTAGCATAATCTAAGAACAGATACATTTGCAGCATGGACCAGACATGCACGTTTCGTGTACTTAACCCTCGTTAGTGATCCTCAATCCTAATAATATGGCCGAAGAGTGTGAAAATTATTATGTCCAAAAATGTACCGAAAGACGTAGCAGAATGGGAGGGATATGATGCTACAGGACCAACGTTTCAGATGATATTTGATGTCGTGTTTGGTGTTCCTTGTCCATTTTGTGTCTTTTACTGTGTATGTCTTCCCCGGGCACCTGGATTCACTTCGGAGTATTGCTCATTCTGGAGTTCGCAGCCGTTCCACATTACATTGTTTAGACTGAGGATCACTGACGAGGGTTAAGTACCCGAAACGTGCATGTCTGGTCCATGCTGCAAACTGATCTGGTCTTAAATGATGCTATTGAATTTGAAGACGTTTAACCTAGCTTCCCAGGGTAGCTTTAGGTTGTATTACATCCTTGCTATCGCTTGGTCTCTATTCACCCTAAAGATAAACACCAAAGAAGTACCTAACAGTTATTCAGTCTCACAGTCGAGAAGACCAGGCAAAATCGTAAGAATTCCCATCGGAACAGTTGCGAACCCCGGATAGAACAACATTCCAAAGTGGGACCAGTTGTCCCAGGAAAGTCTCCTGATTGCACTACGAAAGCATAGTGCCCGCATATACTGAGATTTGTATGAGTATTGCTTCCAAATTATACCGTTGTGGTATCATTTTATTGAGATATAATTTATCATATATGGTGCTCTTTTTGAGGAATGATATCAAATTCAAGATGAATATAATTTGTCCTTGCTTGTATCAAAACGAACATATCCAAACACAAAAACTTCACTTCGGTAATATATGAGACACTTCAGAAAGACTGCGTGAAGGTACATTGATTAGATAGAAGTCCATCAGTGTATTTCACGTGCAAAAAGTATCTTTGATATAACATTGACGGCAATTAGTGGAGTAAAATGAGGTCTTAAGCCAAGAATTACTGAAGCTAGATTACTGTATTTATACAGAAACAGAACGGCTGTTATCCTACGGAGTTCACGTGGGTTGATAAATATCGAGAGTACATGTACTTTATATGCGTAGTACAAGATATAATCTAGTTTACATCAATAGGAGCCTTTCAGACTACTTTATAAAACTTTTGCGTTGTAATTAAATTTCAACAACCACTTTTTTAATCTAATTACTTCAAAGATGATGTTAAGAGGAACTGGGAGGTATTGGTATATTATCTTAATATTGTTTCTATATTGTAGACGAAAGAAGGATAGAGAGAGATACTACACATTTGCAAAGATAAGATTTAGTAAACATTGTCATATATTTTTGAATATTTTAATTTTTAAGAGGGGTATGAAGACTGTTGCCAGGCGAAATATTTGTTATGGCATTTGTTATGGCATTTATTATGGCCTGGAATTATTTTCGGACCCGAACAATTATAATGTTTGTCAGAATCTCTTCCCCATAAAAATCAAATAGCTGTTCCTTTAAGAAGGATGATTACTAGTCTAAAATCTGTAAAATACAAATTATACGGAAGTGTTCCAACTCTATACCTTCTTGAAGGAAATTTCAAACAAATTTTTATGCACCAGACACGTGTTTCGAATATTAAATTCTCATTAGTGATGCTTCCAGCCAAACTATCAATAATCCAAAGAAAGGAGGGGATCTCCTACAATACTCGGTGGCAACACCCACAGCATACCACAGAGTCCATGCAAAAACACAGTAGACATACACATCAAAAGACACAAAAGGGAAAAGGAACACCACAGCACACACATAAACCTCAAACACAAGAGACTACACATAAACCAAAGAGACCAATGGGCGATTTGTGCCAATTTAGGACGGTTTTCTACCACGCCAGTAGCAAATGGTGTTGTTATTTGGATTAAGTGCGCAAAACCTTGTTACTTTTCCAGTCACAAAGAGGTTTCGAAAAACGCACATCGGTGGTGTGGAATAAGATCCTCATTGTAAGATTACCATTTGCAGCGAATTATGTACCGTTCGGATTACATGAACGCGCGTTTATGATTGTTTAATATGTGATGTGACAGTTCTACCGAATTGAAGCGGCAGGTGTTGCAAGCAAGCAGGAGATGCTTACTCTTCCTGGGCACCTTGTCTCACTCCCATATCGGGGTTTCGCTTCTTTTCATGTGGTGGAGGTTTTTGTTTGTTTGCTTTGGTTCCTGTTTTATCCTGATTTTGTATGCCTTCGGTTTCTGATTTTCTGAATTATCGATTTTGTGCTGTATACAGGGATATGGTCATTATCCATATTTGTCATTCATATGAGAGAAAGTATACGCGCAAAGATAGACTTTCACCGTGCATATCAAGCTCTTATATAACAAATGAAGTGGTTCAACGTGTAATCCTCTTGAACAACATTCAAACCAATTCTAATGCACAAAACGCGCGGTATTGATAGTTTATCTTCATCAGCGGTACTTCAAGCCAATGTAATTTTCAATAGCGCCCTAACTCTATTTTGATTTCTTTTTGTGTCTTTTCCGCACCGAATTTTCGGTTTTAAATTCCCTATAAGGTGGATTAAGCGGCATCCTCAGATACAGCCTATGACTAAAGATCATTGGAGGGATGGTGCTAGGATATTTCTTCGATATTTGAGGGTGAAATGACATGTTTCCAAAATTGCAAAGTAACATATGACATCAGGCAACAGAGCTGGAAAGAAAATTAAAACACTTGAAACACTCAATCGCGGGCACTGTGTTCGATTTTCCGGACTTCAATAGAAAAAAAGTGTAGATAATAAATTAATTATCACATTGACAAAAATTATTTAGAGTTTTCTTACGAGGAGTACTATAAAATTACATTTTAAACTTTTGTATTCATTTAAAATTTACATAATCAAAATCAATAGAAAACCAATTTTCATTGCAATTTTAGGTAGATGCATTACTATTCTGTCTTTTATTCATTTGTTTAAATCGCACATTTTCACAGAAGAATGGAGGTCCACCTAGGAATATCCTTATAATGGAAGTATGTTCGGGAATGTCGGGATTTGAAATACTTCATACATGTATCTAAAGCACATATCTTGGTTTTGTCAAAACAAGTGCTTTGAATTATTTCCCTTTTTTGATTTCATTCGGAATTCAGTATTTAAGAATGATATACCTTTTTTTTTTAGAAATAAGCACGTTTTGATTCATAGAAAATTCGTATTTTCTTTACCAATACACATTCAAAAGTCATAAGTACTCCCAAAGAATAATTCTTGAACTTGACATTTAGTTGAAACCGTTCGTTCTTTTCTTCTTTGACATTGAAATTATTCAAATACAAATCTAATTTTAGTCTGCAGAATCTGAAAAAAAAATTCATGTTACACGTAAATGTACTTTTATACTTCATAGCGAATTAACAAAGATATAATGTATCGATTCATTTGTCTTGCGCTACTGGCTGCTCTGAAGTTTCAAAGATGTTTTTCATCTTTTTTCCCCTCAAAATCAGATATTCTATCAGTAGAACTCAAGCCTTTATTTTCTTTTAGGCTAATTCTTTGTGCTATTTTTGTTTAACTTAAATGTCGGGAAAGTGAAATAAGACCCCCCTCCCACAATACAAAAGTAAATAAAGCGCAATCCAAAACAAAACCCACATTTGTTGTGGTTCCAATTGATTGATTTGATTTTCCTGATATGTGGTACATGTTATTAATACATATCCATTTTGGTCTACAAGTCAGCTTATTTGGAGTTATTGTCGACTCTTCGTTTTAAGTATCGTCGATATTTTGTCCGGAAAGCTTTTTTTCGACATTATTAACTCTTCGTTTTTTACTTCACAAGTCTCCTTACAAATTTCGATTTATTGCTCCCTCGAGCATTTGCACTCCTACTTTTTTGTCCAGGAATTTGACATCAACGTAAACGGCAATTACGGATCATGTTTCAAAATATTGTGAAACTGCATTCAATAATAGCGACATCAATTATTTTTGGTTAATAAAGAATTCTGGTGATGTGATCGACAAATTCAAATCATTAAATATTAAAGTCGAATCTATCTCATCTTAGGACTTCTCTAACATGTACACCACGTTCCTTCATGGGAAGATAAAAGATCGCCTATCAAATTTTATCAAATGGTGTTTTGATCGAGAGGGTAAAACATTTATATATATGTAGTTCTTACACAAAAGGATTCTTTTCCTCATTAGAATACAAATCGCACAGATCATGGACTCGATCTTAGTTGTGCAAGATCTGTCCTTTCTTTTAGACAACATCTTTGTAATATTTGGTTACACTCTATACAGGCAAGTTATTGGAATTCCTATGGGTACTTATTGTGCGCCTCTAGTTGCAGATTTGTTTTTATACACATACGAAAAAGAATTCATGCAAAATCTGCAAAAACTCAAGAAATTTGACGACTTGATATGTTTCAACGGCACCTCTAAGTATCTTGATGATATTTTGAATATTGATAACCCACATTTTGACCATTACAAAAATCAAATTTATCCTCCAGAGCTAACATTGAACAAAGCAAACACAAATGATATAGCTACACCATTTTTGGATCTTGATATCGAAATTAATAACGGAGAAATTCAAACAAAGATATACGACAAAAGAGAAGACTTTGGATTCAACATAGTCAAGTTTCCTTGGCTTAATGGCGATTTACCAATATTGCCATCGTACGGCATTTACATCTCTCAGCTCATCAGATACGCTAGAGCTTGCTCCCATGTTTCGGACTTCCATGACAAAACAAAACCTTATCAGTCAAGGATATCATAAACTTGTAAAATCTTTTTGGAAATTCTACAATAACTATTCTGAACTTCTTTCAAAATTTGGGACGACTCCGGCATCAGATTATGTGTCATTGTCCATCGTGTTGTAATTTAATGGTGCTTTTAAGATTTGTTTTAATTTTGGTTCCGATAGTGCTGCTCTCTTTTTGCTGAGTGTGAATGTCTTGAATCATATATGTTGCGTAGAAGGATCGTACATGTATGTATTGTCTAATACTGTATGTTAAACATCTTCAAATTCAATAGCACCATTTAAGAACAGATCAATTTGCAGCATGGACCAGACATTCATTCGCGCTGTATTAATCTTCGCTACTTTATATGTTAAACGTCTTGATCAGTTTGAACATATCAATTTACAGCATAGACCTGACATTATTCGCGCTGTATTAATCTAAGCTACTTCATATTTTACGTCTTGATCAGTTTAAACAAATCAATTTTCAGCATGGACCAGACATTCATTCGCGCTGTATTAATCTTCGCTACTTTATATTTTACGTCTTGATCAGTTTGAACAGATCAATTTGCAGCAAAGACCTGACATCATTCGTGTTGTATTAATTTTCGCTACTTTATATATTACGTCTCGATGAGTTTGAACAGATCAATTTTCAGCATGGACCTGATATCTTGTTTTTTTTTCAATCCTTTGTTTGAACTCTGAAATCAGCAATTGATTGTTTTAAATACTGAACACGTAGAATCTTTCGCGCTTATTAATCTTTGCCACTTTAAATTTTACGTCTTGTTTTTTTTCAATCCTTTGTGTGAACTCTGAAATCGGTAATTGCAAATACAAATTTATTGTTGTTAACTATGACAAAACCTACTTTGTAAAAGAAGAGTCCGATTCTGAAAATAAGTACACTGAAACTGATATTATTCAGATGTTAAACTTTCTGATCGACAACATTTTTGTGGTGTTTTGAGGAAAGGTCTTCCGGCAAATTGTCGGAATTCCAATGGGAACCAATTGTGCCCCACTCCTTGCCGACATTTTCCTTTACTCGTACGAAGCTGAATTCATTCAATCTTTGGTCTCTGAAGGGAAAAGATACTTAGCTTCTGACTTCAACTGCACTTACAGATACATAGACGATGTGTTGTCCATCAATAATCCAAATTTCGCGGATTACCTGAGCACTATCTATCCTTCGGAGCTTGAAGTCAAAGAAAGTACAGAGACAAATAATTCAGCATCCTATTTGGACATAATGTCCTACGACACTGATGGTCACATGAACACCTCACTCTATGACAAACGTGACGACTTCAATTTCAGCATTACAAACTTTCCTTTTCTGAGTAGCAACATCCCTTCATCGCCTGCTTATGGCGTGTTTATATCTCAGTTGATACGCTATGCCAGAGCAAGTACCAAATATACGGATTTTGATCTGAGAGCTAGGCGTCTTTCAGATAAGCTCAGTCAGGGATATGTTTATGACCGACTAACATCGTCACTGAGGAAATTCTACGGTCGATATGGGGAACTCGTCATACACTATAATGTCCTACTCTCCAGAATGGTGGATGAAATTCTGTCATAGACCATTTGAACCATCCAACCAAAGATTGTAATCTATGTCTTCCGAAATGGAAGTTACCGGATGTGACAGTTCTACCGAATTGAAGCGGCGGGTGTTGCATGCAAGCAGGAGATGCTTACTCTCGGCACCTGGTCTCATTCTCATATCGAGAATCCGCTTCTTTTCGTGTGGTGGAGGTTTATGTTTGTTTGCCTTCGGTTTCTGATTTATTGAATTATCGATTTTGTGCTGTATACAGTGATATGGTCATTATCCATATTTGTCATCAGCAAATGGTTGTTTTAAATACTGTATACGTAGAATCCTTCGCGTTGTATCAATCTTCGCTACTTTTGCGGTCATCTTAGTACCACGATAGTTTGAATTCTAAATGCATAACTCAAAACTATCAAGCGCGGATCCGCGAATCATTGTCCGTGCAAAATAAAACCGCGTACGAAAGCGTTAAAGAAGATCCTGACGATAAATTCAACACCACTCACAATCGACCACCAAATTGAGCATCGACGGACCCCTAGCAAGCTAGAGGTACAATGTAGTACCAGCCAATGATTCTATTTATAAAGTACTTAAAGTGTGAAAGACAGTCCTTATGATATCTGATTCTTTATAACCTGTCTTTTATGGTGATATGATAAACAAAATTAGACGGATCAAAGGTAGGCAGCATAACCATCGAAAATGCGTCAGAATCATCAAACGCCTTTTATACCGTGGATATGATCCTAATGTCACCAGACGGACACTAGACTTGGTACTTGACCAATCTACAGTCTTGTACAAGCGCATCCTTGAGACTTGCACTCTGACTGACTGTGACGACGGGACTCCGTGACGGGCCCTGTCCAAACCTCTTTAGAGAAGACAGGGCCCCCACCACCTGTCCTCTCTGAATGTCAGTCGGACTCCTCGGGTGATTACATAAATGAGCTCGCAACAGCCGGCAGAGCACGGACTGTATTACGCATGCCCTCTTTTTATATCCATTTACAAATTCATCTGTGTTTCTGGGGCCTCTACGTTTCGCGGTCTTGTTTGTGTGTAGTCATTATACAGTGAGGATGTTGATATACACCACAATTGTACGTTCTTCGAGACCTCTGGGTAACTGGAGAAGTGAGAGGGTTGTGCGCACGTAATCCATGATAACCACACCACTGCTACTTGCGTGACAAATAGCCGTCCAAAGTCGGCACCGGTTGCCCATTGGTCTCGTCGGTTTATGTGTAGTCTTTTGTGTTTGATGTTTACGTGTCGTGTGTCTCTTTTCCGTCTCGTGCTGTACTCGTCTTTTGTGTTTTTGCATCGGGTGTTTTGGAGTTTTGCTGTTGATGCTGCAGCAGGGTGTTGTTGGAGATCTCCTCCCTTCTTTTATAAGCTCGTCTATCGTAAAAATCAATACAAAGAAAAAAAATTGTCTGCAATTTGGCGATATTCACCATCTACGTAATCATACATTATTTAATATTTCAATAACAAGTTATATATCTACGCTGGCTTGCGAATGGTCTTTTTCCAAATGTTTAGAATTCAATTGACTGGCTATAAGGGTTGAAAACAATGATATCTTAAAAGACATACACGTGATTTTTCCTGTGACCATTTAATATTGCAAAACTTATGTAAACTATTATTTCGAAACTTTGATAGGAAATTTAATGCGTACTTTTTTAAAGGTCATATACTAATGCTTAATGTTTTCATAAGAGGAAGAAGTACACAGGAGATTAATTGTTCCAATAGAAATCGTTCTAAAATACAATGGAACGAATGTGACATCCACATCTATGTATTACACGTCTTTACGTGCAATATTAACGTCATTTTTGTTAAATAATGTTCCTATATATCATGTAGTGTATGATACCTTAAAGTATCAGATTGACTCTTTATTCAAATTCGTTAAAAGATGACAAATATAGATAAAGACCATATACCTCTATACAGCACAAAATCGATAATTCAGAAAATCAGAAACCGAAGGCATACAAAATCAGGATAAAACAGGAACCAAAGCAAACAAAAACCTTCATTATATGAAAAGAAGCGATATTGTGTAGCCACTGAGTTAGTAATTCTAGGAAAGTGGCTTTTGGCTTTGGCTTAATCATTGACTTAGCCCAACTATAGGGACTCATTGGGAGGTTTCCTTTTGGTGTTAACCCTGACCTATTTGGATTTTTTTTCTTTTTCTGAAATATTGACTCTTGTCTCTTCGTTGATAAATTGAATCAGGGGTCATTTAGACGATAGAAATCAAGTTTACAATTTATCTGATGAATTATGATATTGTGTAGCCAATGGGGTAGATCGCACCTTATTCTAATATGACTTGAAACCATCCCTATCGAAAATGCGTCAGAATCATCAAACGCCTTTTATACCGTGGATATGATCTTAATGTCATCAGACGTACACTAGGCTTGGTACTTGACCAATCTACAGTCTTGTACAAGCGCATTCTTAAAACTTGCACTCTGACTGACTGTTACGACGGCGGGACGGGCCCTGTCCAAACCTCTTTAGAGAAGACAGGGCCCCGACCACCTGTCCTCTCTGAATGTCAGTCGGACTCCTCTGGTGATTAACTTACATGAGCTCGCGGCGGCAGAGCACGGATTGTATTACGCCCTCTTTTTATATCCATTAACATATTCATCTGTGTTGCTTGGGCCCCTGCGTTTTGCGGTCTAGTTTGTGTGTGGTCATCTGACAGTGAGGAGGTTGTTTTACACCACAATTGTACGTTCTTCGAGACCTCTGGGTAATCGGAAAAGTGGGAGGGTTGTGCGCACGTAATCCAGGATAACCACACCTTCTGCTACTTTCGTAGCAGATGGCCGTCCTAAGTCGGCACCGGTTGCCCATTGGTCTCTTTGGTTTATGTGTAGTCCTTTGTGTTTGATGTTTCTGTGTTGTGCGTTGACGTTCCTTGTCCCTTATGCGTCTCTTTCTGTGCTTGTCTGCTTTGTGTTTTGCATTGAGTGTTTTGGGGTTTTGTTGTGGTTGCTGCAACCTGGTGTTGTTGGAGTTCCCCGTCTTTGTTTGAAATATTATCCCTATACGTATCATAGAACTCGACTGGTGTAAAATCTCCAACAAACTTCCAGTGCGCTAAGCTCCTCCCATTCACGTGCTATATTAGAATAGAAATAACAACTAGCTAGCCGTGATTCATTGTCCAGTAATTCCACTCGTTTTTCTGGCTTCGCGGCTTGGCGGTAATTTGATTGGTTCATGCGACTCGTGGAATTACTGGACAATAAACAACGGCTAGCTAGTTGTTATTTCTTACATAATTTTTCGTAAAATTTACGCCAATTTTCATATATCGGAAAGTATAAAAAAGAAAAATTAAATCATTTTAAGTCTCATAGAAGGAAGTTAAGGCATAACATGTACAAAACATAAACATGGTATCAATTTGTTTTTATCTTTCCTTACAGTACACTGCTAGAAATATTAAAAAGTAAAAGCTTATGAATTTCCAACGATGTTCACAAATTCCTGGAATTTAACCTTCAATGCATATGAACACAAGGTACTTCCCTCGTGATGAAGAAGTTTCTGTGTCGTTTTGGTGAGTCGCAAAAAAAATTTATTTGATTCAACTTAAAAGCATATTTTCAAGGGATCAAAAATTAATATGGGATGTTTATTAATCATACGGAATTTCAATCGTTAATGTCAATTTTTGTGTCTTTTATTTCACCGGTATTTATTTGCACAATTACATTCTCTGTGACAATTAGTTTCTTATGCACTGCTCAAAATGTTAATAATCACATTGATATACTCCTATAACCTCTAGCCAACTTGCAATCTTTTCAGTAAAATGGAACGATTTAATTTAGTTAAATGATGGATTTTCAATATAACTATATAAAGGAAACATCTCCTTATATGAATATGTCTTTGATGTCACACGCCGCTTGCGACTCTAAGACGGTTATTCGACAGACACCACTTCTCAAAATAGATGGTATCCCGCCTACTAAGTCGATGTCGCTCTTGTAGGCATATTAATGACCGGGCGGTTGCCGATGTTGGCCTGGTAATGTAAACAAAATTTCCTTTTGTTCTATGTGCTGGTTTTCATTCCCTCCTAGGTTATCAAAATTTGAAAGAACGCTATATAGATCGCATGAAAAAAGGGGAAAATAACAGGTCTTGAACTGAAATCGATTAGGTTTATATTGAATCGTGTGTTTTACAAAAGTAAACAATTAAACCTCTTTGAATAATTAATTGAGAGAAAATAAAACAAACAAGTCAAATAAAATTTCAAAAATCATAATCAATATAAACGAAGCAAGGTAAATAGAAAACCAAACTAAATTAGCAAATATTCTGCAAAACGTCGAAGGCCAGACGACATGTGGCCGAGGGTGGGGGGAGGGCATGGCAGCGTTTCCCGCCATTCACGCCATGCGGAAAATGACAAAACCGTATAAAATTCTGTGCATCTGGTTTATAAATAACATTTCTTAAAAATTTGAACAAATGCATGTTATAGAGGTTTTTTTTCATGGTATCGTCTAAAGCATTTCCGCAAAATATACTTCATTTTTCGATATAATAAAATACGGTGCAAACCTGTGTATGGTGATATAATTAATACTTAAACAACATATGTTGTAAGCAATCTGAATCTTGCGAGAGACACCAAAGATTGTGCATGCACAATTGACGTCATTTATGTTTTAGACGTCTTGTGTAGAATCGTGTTTCGTTTTTTCCGCGAAAAGTGCTTTATAACAATCAAATGAGGTTACGTTTATACGAAAATTATAGTTTTCCCCGGAACTGAGCTTCAAATTAAAAGAAAGGAGGGGATCTCTAACAACTCACAAAAACCCACAGCAAAACCCCATAAGTACCCAATGCTGGAAATTAAACTAAGAACAGCCACACACAGAAAGAGAAGCAAAAGGGACAAAGGACGCTAAATCACATAGAAACATCAACCACAAATGACTACACTTAAACAAACAAGTCCAATGGGCAATTGGTGTCGACTTTAGACGGTCATCTGCCACGCTAGTTAAAGTGCCGTAGAGGATGTGAAAGGGTTTATAAATGACATCATGTTCACGCTTAATTTTAAAGGTCCGCTTAAATGTATTTCATAAGGAAAGCGCGGTCTTTCGAATTTAAAACCATTTGCGTATACTGCCAAACATACACAAATGGGGGAGGGACGATTTTGATAAGCTCTACTCTTAGATTACAAACATCCACTCGGACGGTGTCTATTTCAAATATTCAAACAGTTTCTATAATTGACACATTTCATATCGGTGCATGAAAGCACGAAACGTGTTGTCCCGTCTTTTCGTGCTGTCTGCCTTAAGGGACATGTAATTGATATATATGCCAATTCAAAACTGATGTATGTTACTCATTGCAATAATTGATTAGTTACGTAACTCTATGCCAATGCAATCGCAAATTTCGCAGCTTTGCTCGTCGTGACATCTATTTCTAGTTCAAGATCAAGTTTGTAATGAGGACAAATAGGTTTCAATGAGTGTTGTTCAAATGTGTATTGTTCACTTGCTCTGGATGCCCACATAATTATATTTGTTTTACAACTGGATTGTAATAGTCACAGCAATCGAAGACATGCTTTTTAGGGAAGCGTGGATAAAGCGGTAGGTGCATGAATTTCTAGTGAGAATTTGAATATGACGACATTACAGTGATCACGGCGGAACTCATACACACATGCGACAAGAAAAGAGGTACAATAGACGGAGAAAACGAGAACCGTTTTGAGACAGACAATAGAAACTGTTTTAGAACGAGAATGGTACATCCACGGCAATCGAATACATGCTTAAAAGACAAGCGTGGTTAAAGCGGCCGGTTTACTTCTGGTGAGATCCCTATTATGACGATGTTGCAGTGAACACTGCGGAACACTACCGCATGATACGAGAAAAAGGAACAGAAATGCAGAGAAATTCCAAAAAATATTGTCCAAATCTGCCGGTCGTCCCGATACGGTAGCTTATTATAGCAGCTGGTATCATAAAAGATGATAATTTGTAACGATTTACTCTGTAGAAACTAAAACGCTGTGGCATTGGAATGTTATAGGACACAGATACCAATTATTGCACATCTAGGTCATTGTCCTATCAAATAGTTCCTATTATTTTAATAATTGTTTCAACAATATGTGGAAATGCACATACTGCGTATCTTGAATTGAATCTTGAATCCCTGTCAATGTTTACCATATAGATGAAATAAGATTATAACAGTGTGTGAGACGTCTACATGTGTGGAACAATAAGTGTGAAAATGGGTCCTCAGATAAGTAAAATTCGAATAATTCCGGTCCGATCCCAGGTCCATGATATGGGGAACTCGTCATACACTATGATGTCCCACTCTCCAGAATGGTGGATTATATTCTGTCATAGACCATTTGAACCATCCAACCAAAGATTGTACTCCATGTCTTCCGAAATGGAAGTAACCGGATGTGAAAGTTCTACCGAATTGAAGCGGCGGGTGTTGCATGCAAGGAGATGCTTACTCTTCCTGGGCACCTGGTCTCACTCCAATATCGGGAGTTCGCTTCTTTTCATGTGGTGGAGGTTTTTATTTATTTGCTTTGGTTCCTGTTTTATCCTGATTTTGTATGCCTTCGGGTTCTGATTTTCTGAATTATCGATTTTGTGCTGTATACAGGGATATGGTCATTATCCATATTTGTCATTTGAAAAGATGTTTTAAAAAGTTGTGTAACAGTTCTTTGAATCTTTACGGATTTTTTCTATGTGATTCAAAAGAAATCTCTGATCATTGATGATGAAGTTAAGCATATATGTCGAAATGCTGGAACCAGCGCAACCCCCACTTCTCCCGACTCCCGGCCAAATGTTTTGCGAAGCGCCACCTGGTATCAAAATTGAGAAGTTAAGATCGACGAAGCAATAATAGCATTAAGGGAAAAATGATGGCAGATTGAAAAAAAATGTCATTACGCATGGTATAAGGACAATTATGCATTGACGAAGGACAAATGTAAAAAGCACGGAAGCAAAAGTATATAATGGAGAAAGACAAATGAAATTTGAAATGGAAGCAAGACAAATGAACATGAAATAATCAGACATTGAATGTAGCAACAATGCATGAAGCACGTTAGCAAGTCAAAAAGTTTTGTGACCCTAATCCCCCTCCATATTATATAGGATGCGAAACTAAGGATTCAAAAATTTTCAGTGTCCCGTTACAAATATATAACATACATGTAACACTTTTCAACCATTTCACTACTTTTCACCTTAGCTATATAACGGTAGCGAGCCAAAGAAAAACTTTGAAAATAGACCGATAAATTGTAGATTTATGGTACAAAATGTTGCTATTTTAAACAATGTTAATGCATCATAAAATTTTGTGATTGAAAAGTGGGGGGGGGGGGGGGGGGGGGGGGGGGGGGGGGGGGGGGCAAAAATATGGTTGTGCCCCCACTGCCCCCCCCCCTTCTTCTACGCCCTTGATGTAATTTTGCTACGGATAATCTTACGTGGGCGTATTCATCTATTATATACCTTGCCTCCTTTCCAATCCTTTATGTGATTTCTGAGATCAGTAATTGGTTGTTCTTAATACTGTAAGTGTAAAAGGTAGTCATTGATTTAAATCATTATGGTATTTAATTCATTATTAGCTCGTCTAGGCGCAAACAAGAAATTGTCTGCAATTTGGCGATATTCAATATTAAAGTAACCATACATTATTGAATATTTTAAGAACAAATCATGAATCTACGTTGGACTGCGAATTACCTTTTTTTGATATCTTCAGTTCCATTGACTAATACAACAAATCAGCTTCAAAAATATTGTTCGACAGTATATTCCCTGTATGGTATCAACCAATTGTTGATTTTAAAGAATTCGAAGAACTTTCAGAACCTCTGAAATCCACTCATTGTAGAGTCCTTTCGATCAGAGCCTTTGATTTTTCGACACTTTACACTACAATCCCTCATTCTAAATTGAAAGAAAGACTCGCAAAAATTATAAGTAATGCGTTTACAAGTAAGAACCGCAATCGTAAATACAAATTTATTGTTGTCAATTGTGAAAAACCCTACTTTTTAAAAGAAAAGTCCGATTCTGAAAATAAGTACACTGAAACATATATCATTCGGATGTTATACTTTCTGATCGAAAACATTTTTGTGGTGTTTGGAGGAAAGGTCTTCCAGCAAATTGTCGGAATTCCGATGGGGACCTATTGTGCCCCACTCCTTGTCGACATTTTCCTTTACTCATACGAAATTTAAAGACGTTTAACATTTAAACTACTTGGTGAGTGTCACTGCTGGTGGACCAAGAGTCCCCTAGGTCACATGTAGCCAAGTTCGATCAACTTCGGTTAATCGTATGTCTCTTCAACGCATTTGAAATTCTGTTACAAAATTTCTTGAAATTTCTAAAACGTGGGTCCTGTAGCATCATATCCCACCCATTCTGTTACGTCTTTTGGTACATTTTTGGACATAATAATTTTCATACTTTTTGGTCGTATTACATTGTTTAGACTGAGGATCACTGACGAGGGTTTAGCAACCGAAACGTGTATGTCTGGTCCATGCTGTAAATTTATCAGGTTTTAAATGATGCTATTGAATTTAAAGACGTTTAACATTTGATTTACTTGGTGAGTGTCACTGCTGGTGGACCAAGAGTCCCCGAGGGAACATGTAGCCAAGTTCGATCAACTTCGGTTAATCGTATGTCTCTTCAACGCATTTGAAATTCTCTGTTACAGAATTTCTTGACATTTCTAAAACGTGGGTCCTGTTGCATCATATCCCACCCATTCTGCTACGTCTTTTGGTACATTTTTGGACATAATGATTTTCATACTTTCATACACTGAGGGTTTAGTACACGAAACGTACATGTCTGGTCCATGCTGTAAATTTATCAGGTTTTAAATGGTGCTATTGAATTTAAAGACGTTTAACATTCACTTAATCGTTGGTATCTGAAGGGAAAAGATACTAAGCTTCTGACTTTAACTTCACTTACAGATAAATAGACGATGTATTGTCCATCAATAATCCAAATTCGCGGATTACCTCAGCAGTGTCTATCCTTCGGAGCATGAAGTCAAAGAAACTACAGAGACAAATAATTCAGCATCCTATTTGGACATAATGTTGTCCCACGACACTGATGGTCACATGAACACCTCACTCTATGACAAACGTGACGACTTCAATTTCAGCATGACAATCGTCCCTTTTTCTGAGTAGCAACATCCCTTCATCGCCTGCTTATGGCATGTTCATATCTCAGTTGATACACTATGCCAGAGTAGTACCGAATATACGGATCTTGTTCTGAGAGCTAGCCTTCTTTCAGATAAGCTTCTCAGTCAGGGATATGTATGTGACCGACTAACATCGTCACTGAGGAAGTCCCACTCTCCAGAATGGTGGATGATATTCTGTCATAGACCATTTGAACCATCCAATCAAAGATCGTACTCTATGTCTTCCGAAATTAAAGTAACCGGATGTGACAGTTCTACCGAATTGAAGCGGCGGGTGTTGCATGCAAGCAGGAGATGCTTACTCTTCCTAGGTACCTGGTCTCACTCCCATACCGGGAGTTCGCTTCTTTTTATGTGGTGGAGGTTTTAACTTGTTTGCTTTGGTTCCTGTTTAATCCTGATTTTGTATGCCTTCGGTTTCTGATTATCTGAATTATCGATTTTGTGCTGTGTACAGGGATATGGTCATTATCCATATTTGTCATGCAAATGGGGGAGGGGGGGGGGGGCAGGAAGACTTTTGCCAGCCGGAAAATTTTGTTCAGTTATTTTGAGAGCCGGAATTTTTTTTTTATTTTCCAATGTGAGATCAGGTTCCAAGGAAGAGAATATTAAGGACGTCCAGGACAGCCAGACTTAAATAAAGATCCTATTATTTCATTTTCCTAAAAATTATAAATTTTCATAATTTAAACATACTTTTTCGACATGCAAATTTTCATCAATTTTTTACTGTTAGTTTTAAAGCTACGAACCAACATATATACCCATTGAAAGTTCTCTAATGGGTCGTAAGAGTGACGTTAAAATTAAAATTTTAGGTAATTAAAAACAGTTACAAATCTTCTTTAGAGGCAGAATATTAAGAAGTTCTGTATTTTTCATTTAGATATGATGCGGCCAATTGGATATGAATAGAATTATAAATGATCACACAAAGACTTTTAAAAGAAATTGTCGAAAGGAGATAAATTTATGTCTATTTTCAGAACATCTTTAAGTTGTAGATTTTTAATGATAAAGTCCGTTTATCTGAAACCCTATCAGTTACTTTTCGCAAACTCTATCATTTATTTTTCGCAAAAACTAGATATTATCTTTTCCATATGTAAAGTGAAACACCGATAAGTTCCTATTAAAATTTGACCATCAGTTTTTAAGTTATAGCGATTTTGTTACCCCATCCCCTTATTTTACGTCACCTAATGCTGACGTTCTTGCGAAAAACGCACCAATGTCGCCGTTTCTGTTCTAACGTCATACTGTAAAACGAGAATATAAAGCGCTCGATTTATTTTAGCGCCATTCGTGCAAAGGCATGGTTGCGCTAAATTAAGTAGTGCGCTAAAATTTTCATATGCAACATCAAATTTCAATAAGAAAGTATTCGACATTTCATTCAAAGTGCATTACACCGTTTCCACGGCATGGTCTATCCGGAAACGCTTGTTGTTTTTATAGCTAATTAAATAATTGGATTAACGCTAGCGATTTGGTAGATAATGAAAGTACACGCACCGTGCTTAACATGTACATTTGTACTGGGTATATCATGATTGTCTACGTGTCGTCAATAACCAATCATGAAATAAGAGTCGGACGAGATCATCCTTTAACAACAAAAAAACAAAACAAAAACAAAACAAAACAAAACAAAACAAAACAAACAAAAACAAAAAACAAACTAAATTTGTATTTAATCGGAACAAATTTTCATTCCAACCAATCAGATAAAAGATTGTAGTCGTACCTAAATGCAGGAATAGACGTTCATATGTATTATTTCTAACGAGAAGCGTAACATTTGTGTGAAAACACAGTACTTTATAACACAAATGAGTTAAAGAAGATCCTGACGATAATCTCAACAGCACTCACAATAGAGCACTATGTTGAGCATCGACGGACCCCTAGCAAGCTAGAGGTGGGACCAGGTGCCCGGGAGGAGTAAGCATCCCCTGTTGGCTAGCCACACCCGCCGTCGATGTTAATGCACGATGAAGAACACAGTTTATAAAATGCATGCACTGTCTGACATTATGTCTATATAGAAAGTGCTATGGCGACCATGTCAGGGAAATATATTCAAAACACTTACTGTCAAACCCCTCGCGGGGAACTTTTTTACGAGCTCCACACGGCAAAGGGCATTAGTGTTACACAAATGAGTAAAAGAAGATCCTGACGATAATCTCAACAGCACTCACAATAGAGCACTATGTTGAGCATCGACGGACCCCTAGCAAGCTAGAGGTGGGACCAGGTGCCCGGGAGGAGTAAGCATCCCCTGTTGGCTAGCCGCAACCGCCGTCGAAGTTAATGCACGATGAAGAACACAGTATATAAAATGCATGCACTTATAACACAAGGTACATATACGGTAAAAAAGGAGATCTATAAAGAAAAGTTTACAAAAATTAATACAAGCATACGAATAGGCAATTCAATTGTTTAAGACACGTGCCGGCATGTAGTCAATACCTCTATGTATATCGCTGTGAACATGTACATTAGATGCGCAATCTTTAAAAGGATTTATTTACACAACGTGAATGAAATCGGGATGTTAGTGCCGTTGTCGTAAAATGATTCGTTACGCCAAGTTGAAAAATTGGGACGATATATTTATCCATGTTACAGAACAGCGTTATTTTCTTTCATTACTTTTGATAGAATTGATAATTATTTCGAATTACCAACGATCGTCCGAACATGAGACACGACGGATATTTTTTGTCTGACGTCACCGGCGATGTCTCAGAAAAAATAAGTCCTAAAGTCACTGTGCGCTAATTTTATTGACCAGATGGTGTCAATGCGCTAAATTAAGTTTGCGCCAAAAGGTTTTCATCCCTCATTGCGCTAAAATATGTTTGCGCTAAATATTCTCGTTTTACAGTAATTGATCTAGAGCTTTCCGATGGGGTTCTTTTATATACTGATCTGGACCCCCTTAAACCACCTATTGCTTGCAGATCACTTCTTTTAAATTTCTGGAATGCCATATGAAACCTATATATAATCTTTTCACTTCAATGACGCAGATAGGAAAATCTCGTTCCTTTGAATAAAGTTCCTTTCAGTTTTACTTGTACTTAGTTTATGACACACAAAAAAGTGTTTACCGGGCATGTGGAAAGGTCGGAAGAGGAGGAGGAGGGGGGTTCATGATTCGGACTTTTTTTAAAAATCGGCCCATCGGGCCGGAATTTTTTCCCCTTAAATCTCAATCAGGAATTTTTTTGCAAAGTCTTCTTGCCACCCCCCCCCCCCAAAAAATAAAATGGTTGCTCCCTAAGCCAAATCAAATACAATCCAGATAAGTTGTAGCTAAACTAAATAAACCAAAGGGACAATGTATTGGTTTAAATCTAATTTTGGAAATTAAAAAAAATTTTTTTTCTAGATTTCTGGGAGGTTTAAGTCATAACACATGATAGATATACATATATTCTGTATTCATATAAGGAAATGTTTTCTACTACGAGTGAAATAAAAAAAACCTTACTTTTTAATAACCGTTTTATTTTATTGGACAATATGCAAAGTGGCAAGAGGGTATGGGAATTTATTGTGATTCGTAAGAATTTTGAGCAATATATGAAAAACAAAGAACAATAGATATTGTCCTTGTGCAAAAGTTTTGCAAGAAAAATTGATACATAACCAAATGAAATTCAGAGAGGACAGGTGCTTTGGGCCCTGTCTTCTCTTAAGAGGTTTGGACAGTGTATGTCATGTATTCCCGTCGTCACAGTCAGTCAGAGTGCAAATCTTAAGAAGACTGTATATTTGTCAAGTACGAAGTCTAGTGTCCATCTGGTGATATTAGGAACATATCCAAACGCAGGAACACCAAATATCAAACACAAAATATTACACATAAAACATCGTGATCAATTGGCAATCGGCGGCGACTTAGTTCGGTCATTTACCAAGGATGTGGTTAGCCGGATTTGACAGGTAACCTAGATTCATGATTGTAGATTTATGTGCTTTGTTTTCTTCGATTTGAAATCTTAATTCTATTTTTGTCTAATAGCAGTTTTCAAAAAACAATCAATCTAAATGATCAATAAAGATCGTAAACTGATATCTGCATTCTATTGCGTCATCCCTAAATAAGATAGATCAATGAATTTCAAAACAACACCTTGTTTTTGATATTTATGTATTTGTAAATATTGAAATATATGCTATTGAAATATTTATAGCGCGCATTATGAGAAACATAATTCCTGGATCCATTGTAGGTTATCACAGTATAATCACATTCCAAAAGACAATTATTATATACATTTTGTATTTACATTCCAGTATTCCACGCTAAAATGATGTTTTCATCAATACATTTAAAACTCCGTTGATAAGGCGTTATTACTACGTACCGTTATAGTTCAAATCAAGCCAAGTTACTATGACGTCATAGTTCAAATAACGCCACTGCGGTTATACTCCTATAACCACAGTATACAAATGAATGGGCATATGTAAATATATTGAAATATATGAAGACGTTCAACATATATGTTCTATAGTACCAGTATTATTGTACTAGTTACGTGTTCCGGATATAGTCTTTTTGACAAATAATTTTAAATTATTCAACCTAAGCACTAATGGCTATACAGAACTAATACTATAGAATTTCATTCGGCTTCTGATATTCCATTGGTTCTTTAAAATGAATCTGAATGGAAATTTGTTCGGCCAATGTCTGGCTCATATTTCATTTTCATGATCATTCTTTGGCTTAAAGAATTGAAAAAAAAAAGATGAATGGAATATGAAAAAAAAAATTAATGATTTGCTCCTATCCACTTCATAATATTTGAGCAATAGTCTCGGTAAGTGACACATGATGCTAATGAATTTGAAGACTTTTAACACAAGTATCGAGCGGAGTACTATATTACCTTTTGCGAGACAGAATAACAAACAATACCATGACATCATTGTCAGTGATTGTATAAAAATGGCTTTATATTTCCAAAATACCACAATGTTAAGATATTTTTCGTATTTCTAACAGAATTATTTAAGGTCATACAATGTATGATGCAATAAATCTATCAATGCCTTTTTCTGTTGGATCTATTCAACTAAAGGGTTGCTTTGGGATGTAAAGAATATCCTTGCGATCGCTTGGGTGGTATTCAATCTGAAAGGATTATTATAACAGCATAGAAGAGATAAAGAAGATCCTGACGACAATCTCAACAGCACCCACAATAGAGCACCAAATTGAACATTGACAGACCCCTAGCAAGTAAGAGGTAAGACCAGGTGCCCGGGAGGATTAACCATCACCTGTTTGCCCAGCCGCACCGCCGTCGACACTCAAGCCGCACGAAAATGTAAACAATATCCACAAAACATGCACTGTCTGAGATCATGTCTATATGGAAAGAGCCATGGAGACCATGTCAGGAAATAACACCCAAAACACTTACTGTCAAACCCTTCGCGGGGAACTTTTTTACGAGCTCCACCCGGCAAAGGCAAATGTGAACACAGACTTGCTAGAATTTATGGGCCAATGGATTCGTTATAAAAACCCCATCTATTGATGCTGCAGATACTCTTTGATTATTTCATTAACAAACGATCCGTATAGATAATGTCCTTTAATGAAAATGTTCTCAGAAGTTACAGTTGCAAACAGAAAATATAATTTAGGTCAGAAGTTTAAATCTGCCAATTATAAGTGATTTTTCACGTACAGAAAGGGGGTGATATTATAAGAAAACTTGTTGTGAAACTGAGAATAACAGAAGCTAGATAACTGTAACAGGGGATGCTTACTCCTCCCGGGCACCTGGTCCCACCTCTAGCTTGCTAGGGGTCCGTCGATGCTTAATTTTGTGCTCTTTTGTGAGTGCTATTGAGCTCATCGTCGAGATCTTCTTTCACTCATTTGTACAGAAACAGAACGACTGATATCCTGCGAACATCACGTGGCATGATTAAATCGATCAAATTAATGTAAAAAACGTAATCTAGATGTATTGCGTAGTATGTTAACATATATCAAAGTTAACTATTCCATATCCAACTATAAAATCGTCAATTTCTTTCTTGTTCTTCATTTTTAGTCTTTGGAATGGCGAGTCTAGACATAATTAAAACTCAATTTACGAATAAATCTATCAAATCTCTACAGATTGCAAGGAAAAAAGGGAGGGGGAAATGAAAAGTCTTGAACTGAAATCGATTAGTTTTAAATTGAATCGTGTGTTTTACAAAAAATAAACAATTGTACCTTTTCGTATAATTAATTAAGTGAAAATAAAACAAACAAGTCAAAGAAATTTCAAAAATCATAATAAATGGACGAACAAACAAGGTCAATACAAAACCAAACAAAACAAGCAAATATTCTGCAAAGAGCGAAGATAGAATGACATAATGTGGACGGAGGGTGGGGAAGCGAGGCAGGCTTGACAGCATTTGCCGCCATTCACGCCTTGCGGAAAATGACAAATTTGTATAATATTCGGTCTATCTGGTTCATACCTTACAATTCTTCAAATATTTTTAACAAAACATGTGATAAAGGTTTTTTTATTATATCGTCCAAAAAATTTTCGTAAAATATACTTCATTTGAAGATACAATAGTATACGATGCAAAACTGTGTATAGTGACATAATTGATACTATCACACCATCTGCAGTAATCAATCTGAGTCTTGCGAGAGACACCATAGGTTGTGCATGCACGAGTGACGTCATTTAATTTTTTAGACGTCTTGTGTGGAATCGTGTTTCGTTTTTTTCCGCGAAAAGTGCTTTATAACAATCAAATGAGGTTAAGTTTAGCTTAGTTGTCACTGGTTTATAAAGAAATTTTAGTTTTTCCCCGGAACTGAGCTTCAAATTAAAAGAAAGGAACGGATCTCTAACAACTCTCGATCGCAAAACCCACAGCAAAACCCCAAAAATACCCAATTCTAAAAATCACAGACACACAGAGAAAGAGACATAAAAGGTACAAGGAACGCCAAATCAAATAGAAACATTAAACACAAATGACCACACATTAACCAACGAGACCAATGCGCAATCGGTGCTGACTGCCATTTGCCACGCTAGTTTAAGTGCCGTAGAGGATGTGAAAGGGTTAATTATTGACATCAAGTTTTACACTAAATTCTAAAGGTCCGTATAAATGTATTTCATAGGGAAACCGCGGTCTTTAGAATTTAAAACCACTTGCTTATACTCCCAAACAAATGGGGGAGGGAGGATTTGGATAAGCTCAACTCTTAGATTACAAACATCCACTTGGACGGTGTCTATTTCAAATATTTAAACAGTTTATGCATTTGGTACATTTCATATCGGTGCATGCAAGCACGACACGTGTTGTTTCGTCTTTTCTTTCTGTCTGACTTTAGGGACATGTAATTGATATATATGCCAATTCAAAACTGATGTATGATACTCATTACAATAGGTGTTTAGTTGCGTAACTCTATGCCAATGTAATCGCAATTTTCGCAGCTTTGCTCGTCGTGACATCTATTTCTAGTTCAAGATCAAGTTTGTAGTGAGGACAAATTGGTTTCAATGAGTGTGGTTCAATTTTGTCTCGTTCTCTTGCTGTGGACGCCCAGATAATTAAAATATGTTTAACAAATGGATTGTAATAGTCACAGCAAGACATGCTTTTTAGGGAAGCGTGGACAAAGCGGTCGGTGAATGGAGTTTTAGTGAGAACTTGAACATGACGAAGTTGCGGTGATCACAGCGGAGCTCACACACACATATGAGAAGAAAAGGGGTATAAGAGACTGAGAAAACGAGAACAGTTTTGTGACAAACAACTAGAATGATATGGAAGTGTTCCAACAAACTCTATATCTTCTTGAAGAAAATTTCAAACCAATTTTTTTGCACCAGACATGTTTCGGATATTAAATCCTCATCAGTTATGCTTCCAGCCAAAGTGATTTTCATAAGCCGCATAAGAAAGGTAGCACCCTCTGCTTATTCTTTTTATCTAAATTGTTCATTTACTTTACAGAGACTGCTCAAAATTTCCTGTAGGGTCGATTCAGTAGCTTATCCAAATAAAATCTATGTTCAAAATTGGAGGGATGGTGCTCCTCCCGGGCACCTGGTCCCACCTCTAGCTTGCTAGGGGTCCGTCGATGCTTAATTTTGTGTTCTATTGTGAGTGCTGTTGAGATTATCGTCAGGATCTTCTTTAACTCATTTGTGTCACACTTATGCCCTTTGCCGTGTGGAGCTCGTAAAAAGTTCCCCGCGAGGGGTTTGACAGTAAGTGTTTTGAATATATTTCCCTGACATTGTCGCCATAGCACTTTCTATATAGACATAACGTCAGACAGTGCAAGAAGTTTATATATTGTTTTCATTTTCGTGCTTAAGCATCGACGGCGGGTGCGGCTGGCCAACAGGGGATGCTCACTCCTCCCGGGCACCTGGTCCCACCTCTAGCTTGCTAGGGGTCCGTCGATGCTTAATTTTGTGTTCTATTGTGAGTGCTATTGAGATTATCGTCAGGATCTTCTTTAACTCATTTAGATGATATTTTTGGATGAAATGACAATTTTCTGAAATATCAAAATAATATATAAATGATGTCAAATTGATAAAAGAAGGGAGGAGATCTCCAACAAGACCCCATTGCAGCATCAACAGCAAAACACCAAAACACCCGATGCAAAAACACAAAAGACGAGTACAGCACGCGACTGAAAAGAGACACACGACATGAAAACATCAAACACAAAAGACTACACATAAACCGACGAGACCAATGGGCAACCGGTGCCGACTTTGGACGGCCATTTGTCACGCAAGTAGCAAATGGTGTGAATATCCTGGATTACGTGCGCACAACCCTCTCACTTCTCCAATTACCCAGAGGTCTCGAAGAACGTACAATTATGGTGTAAAAGAACCTCCTCACTGTAAGATGACATCACACAAACAAGACCACGAAACGTAGAGGCCCCAGAAACACAGATGAATGTGTAAATGGATATAAAAAGTGGGCATGCGTAATACAGTCCGTGTTCTGCCGGCCGCCATAGCGAGCTCATGTATGTAATCACCCGAGGAGTCCGACTGACATTCAGAGACGGTGTTTCTGTATTTGAAAAGTTTGCCTTGTTCAGTGTTAATTCTTGTGGATAAATTTCATTCTTATATAATTAAAAAGCAGGATTGTCAATGAATAGAATATCAGCCAGATACCTAGAAGTATTATTGAAACAATTCAGATCATCAAATTTTCTTTGCTTTTGAAGATTTTGGATAAATTCTTTTTCATAAGCGTATAAAAATAAATCTGCAACAAGAGGCGCACAGTTAGTACCCATAGGAATTCCTACAACCTGCTTGTATATATCCTCACCAAATCCAACATAAATATTGTCCAAGAGGAAGGACAAGGCATTACACAGGTCACTACATGTCCATGATTTGTATGATTTGTAGTCTGTCGAGGAAAATTCAGATGTACAAATGTAAGTTTTTCGCTCTAGATCAAAACACCATTTAATGAGATTAGATAATCGATCATTAATTTTGTCATGAGGAAGTGTGGTGTACATTTTAGAGAAGTCGTATGAAGAAATCGTATTCGCTTGGAAATTTCCAGATTTCATTTTGTCAATCACATCCCCTGAATTCTTAATAGACCAAAATAAATTTACATCGTTCCTGTTTAGAACCGTTTCACAATATCTAGTTATGTGTAAGTGCTGACGTCAGATTTCTAGACAATATTGTAGACAAAACTAGAATTTGCAATAAATCGAAATTTGTAAGGAGACTTGTGCAGTTTCGGTATGCAATATAATGTTGGGAGATCCAATTTAGAAATAGAGATATTGAATGAAGACAGTTCACTGTTATGCTTGCTTAAAATGTTAGATGCACTTTCATTGCTTTTGATATATGTATTAGTAGACGAAAGTTCCGAAATCAAAGTTGATATGTAGTAACGTTTTCAAATGATACTGGTGTTGTTGGCTGCTTTATCAGCTGGTGCAAAGACATATTTTTCATGTAATTTACTTAGTTTGGATTTGAAATATCTTTTTGATTTGGAACGTGGATTTTGAAAAAGATGAGGGTTTTTATGGAAGTTATCTATTCGAATATCCGTTATATCTAAAATGAGGTTTTTCCAGTCATTCAGAGCATGCGGTTCGACTCCTTCTGATTTACACTATCTTTACGTATAATTATCTAAGGCTTCCGTAAGCACCTCACGGCATTTGACAAAATCTATCTTGATTGGGATTCTATACTTAGGTCCTTTTTTTAAGAAGACCACGGATCTGTCTGTCTTGGATAAATGAAAAGTCACCTGTAACAACATGGCCAGCTGGTTTGTAGAGATGTTTAGAAGTTGCACATTCTCAAGAAGCAGGGCACGATTCAAGTATGTAACTTTATTATATTTAAAAACAAAGTCTCGAATAGGTTTCTTGTACTTACTACAAATAAGAGGTGGCTCTAAATATTCAAAATATTGAGGAATGGTACTTTGTACGCGATGATCCCGAAAAATATAAGAGATGTTTAGAAGATCAAAACCTTTGTTAATAAACATGATTTTTATGAATCGTCTTTAAGTTGAGGTGTTTTTCACAATTGGATAAAGTTTATACTGTGCGAATGAGACAATGATATTAAGTCTGAATCAGTCAGTGTTTCTTAAGAATGCAACCTCTGCTTCATCCAAGATAGATCAAGTGCATAACTGGTATTGACGACAGAGCATGTAACAGCTCATGTCTTCCGCCATTGCGTGCTAAAGTAAGTAAATCGTTGAGAGAGCGGTAGATTCTGGATCGTTTTCTTTTTTGTCTGTTTCGTCTTTTCCCGTGCGACCTGTATTTCCTTTTAGTGTTTGGGCGAATTGAAAAGATGTTAAGGACCAAAACAAAGCTTCTTTCAAGATGTTAAGGACCAAAAACAAAGCTTCTTTCAAGATGTTAAGGACCAAAACAAAGCTTCTTTCAAACTTAAGATGATAAGGACCAAAACAAAGCTTATTTCAGGCGACAGAGCTGGAAAGAAGTAATCAATACACTTCAAAACATCAAGTCACGGGGAGCGATTTTAATAGCTCCATACTGCAACAAGAAATTTTGACGATTTTCTTAGTTTTCATCAAAAGATACCCAGGGTTAATAATTCTCTTAATCATATAAGAAAATACAATGCCATCCTTTCGGTTGTGCGTAGCTGATAAAAATAGGGCGAAAAAAGAATATCTATTAAAGTGAAATGCATAACGTCTGACACCATTGTGTCATGTTTTATTTTCATGTTTTGTTTCATTTTCTATTTATTCACTGGGGAGGTATCTTGCTCTAGCCGCACAGATGATTGAAATTGTTTTACAACGGGAATGTAACCTTCGGAGCAAGCAAGTACAAGCTTTAGAGAGAAGCGTGTACAAAGCGATCGGTGAATTTTAGTGAGATCTTCAATATGACGACAGGGCAGTGATCACAGCGGAACAGACACAGATTCGACGAGGAAAAAGTAGGGAAAACTGAAGGATACAATGAGAACAATTTTAAAACATTCTACTACAGGATTTGTCAAAAGTGAACGTGTATTATATATGTACTTTGTTTTAAATCTCACTTTTATTTGTAAATCAAGGATTTATAAACTTCTGTTTGGACGGTTTTCATTCCAACGACTCAGTTTATACATTTGGTACATTTCATATCGGTGCATGCTAGCAAGACACGTGTTTGCCCCGTCTTTCCTTGTTGTCTGACTTTAGGGACAGGTACATGTAAAGTGATATTAATACCAAATCAAAACTGATGTATATAACCTATTACGGTTTTGCGTAGCAGATATCAATAGGGCGAAAAAAAAGAAGAATATATAATTCAGTAAAATGCATAAAGTCTGACGCTGTGTTGTCATGGTGTTCTATTTCTTCACTGGGGAGGTATCTTGCTCTAGATGCCCATATAATTGAAATTGTAATAATTGTAATCATCGTAGCAAACAAATGCATGCTTTAAAGAGAAGCATGGACAAATTATGGACGAAGCGAAAAGTGTTTTTAGTCAGATTTTCAACATGACGACATAGTAGTGATCACAGCGGAACACACACAAATTAGACGAGAAAAGGGAAAACTGAATAATTTTAAAGCAAATAAATGAAACTTTTTTTTACAATCGGAAAGTCACGGCAACGGCATTTGAAGACATATTTTAGAGGTAAGCATGGAAGCGGTCGTTGAATTCTAGTGATACCTCAAACATTAACATGATTAAGTGGACAGAACCGTAGGTATACACAAGCCGCGTTGTTCACGTTTCTTTTCAACCGATGTCACTGTTCTCTCTTTCTATACATGTACTTCCGTTTGTTCTAGATCTATTCGTTGTGATCTGCAAATTCACTGAACCCTTTGTCTACACGTGTATCCAATTGATGTGTCTGCAATACAATTGTAAACCATTTGAATTGTCTGTCTTAGAATTGTTCTTCTTCCATTTTCCCGTCCAGTGTGTGTTCCGCCGTGATCACTGCCACCAAAACACATTTTCTCTGAAATATAATGTTGTCACCTTATAAAAAGAAACAAAGTCGATGGAACTCTTATGCTATGCAACCCTTTTGTCTTTACAAAGCTGAAAGCTGGAAAATGAAAATATATTAAAGTGTGTAACGTCAAACGTCTTTGCGTTACTGTTTTCCTTTATTTTGTATCAAAAACATTTTACATTTCTGTATTAAAGGTTAAAAAAAGATAAGCTAATCTAAATTTTGTGTAAGCACGAAATTGGTCACCTTAAGTGTGAAAATTGTTCATTCGACAGAATGAATTAACAAAGGGTGCTCTCGATTAACTGTTTTGTGCAGTCCATTTCTCAAGAATAGAAAAAAATGTGAAAATTCTGTTTTTGCCAGAATAAAGAAACAGCGAATGACTCTACTTATACAGTAAGATTTTATATATGAATCATCAATGCTACTAAAATAAGAAATCAGTTTTCACAGGCCGTTTTCAATGATATATTTTCCTCGACGTCAGCAACGCTATGTAATTTAAAGCTTAATGTTAAACGTCATGAACTTAATCCCAAATTGCACATATATAACGTCATCTGAAATGAGTTTCTGGCTATTTAATAACTCGACACGTGTTCGTTCCGACGTGTCTTGGTATTAGCTAGACTTCAGGACAAGTAATTGAAATAAATGTTCTTTCAAAACGGATGTGTATAACCTATTAGAATAAGTGTAAAGTTACGTAAGACTCTGTCAATTTGAAAGCAATTTTCCCAGCTACACTTAACGTCTATGTCTAGTTCAAGATCAAGTTGGGAGTAAGGACAGATAGGGTATTACTGAAGTTTATTTTGTTTTCATCCTCCAGACGCAACTTTAGGATAATTGAAATTCGGGTTTTTTTTTGCAATCCAAGACATTCGTTACTGACAATTGCAAATTAAGGTATTTGTCTTGTCGCGTTACGCTTGTATTTTTATGGAATTTGTTATATACATGTATAATAAAAGTTATGTTGGACGGAATGAGATGCGAATATACGATTACGTACACATAATTGATATAGATACTATTACATGTATATACACTTAGGGATCACTTTATCCGTTGTCCGTCTGTCTGTCTGTCTGTCTGACTGTCTGTCACACTTGGATGCCACACCCTATATAAAAGTGATTCCTAAGTGTGGCTATGTTTCGCAGGCGACACATGCATTCCTTTTTAAGGTAACAGTCGTTACTGAGAACAGTCAACAAATAAATAGATATTTCACGAATGCTCTTTTCGTACTAGATTGCTTTTTGGGAATATTTGTTTATTGGAAAAGCCGGATCCTTGTTTACTAGTATTTTAGTTCCATGACTGGCTTGTGACGTCGCTTCACAGGAAAGACAAAAAGAAAATAATGATTATCAAGAAAAAAAAAAAAAAAAGACAAACAGAAAAGGGGAAAACCAAAATTGATTAGAAAAAACTCTTATTAGGCCATTTCTTGTTTTCATTCTGTTTTGCGTCCTTTTAAAATTAAGAAAGCAACAAGCCAGCCATTGAGAAAAACAAATATGAATATAAAAAAGTTTTAATTTCATATTGTGTAGCTATTTGAAACCTTTCAGAAACTTGTTTCATTTGATTATTGATAGATTTTAGTGAGCAAAAAATAATGATAGATAATGCAATGTCTTGGATCAATGCAGTACTTTTACATTTTTAACAAGAAATATAAAATATTAAATAATTTCTACTTAATTTTTGTAGAAAATACATTTAATTTGTAAAAGATTTAATTATTTTAATTTTCTTTTGTTTTGTGACTTTGGGCTCAAAACCTACCAGCACGAGGACGCAAAACAGAAAATAACAAAGCAATGGCCTTACTATTTATGCCCGTTTGCAGCACGAGCAGTAAAGCGAGGACATTATTTACATTCCAAAAGCAACAATATGAAAAAGTAGCACCCACACAGACGGACATTGATATGTTTAGTGCATCACATGATCTCGATAACCATCATGATGAAGTGGCGACACCTAAAACGTGTTACTCCCAAAGCGACGTAACTCTGTAAAGCAAATAGCAATAGTGCCGATCACTGTGCTCATCCAATGAATTTGCAAAGATTTATCATGTGATGCACTAATCTGCATAAAATTTTATTGCATAAAACGTTACTAATCAACAAAATCTGGGTACCTGTAAAATGCGAAACGAAAAGAAACGAAACATAATGGAAACGAAACGAATAGAAATAAAAATGAAACGAAATTGAAACGAAACGAAATGGAAATGAAACGAAATTAAAGAAAACGGAACGAAATCATCGAAAACGAAATAGAAATGAAAACTAAACTAAATGTCATTGAAACAAAACGAATTTAAACGAAACGAATGTAACAAACTGGAACGAAATGAAAAGAAACGAAATTTATTTTTCTGTTTGGTTTTTTTTAAATACATGTATCTGCTTTGAAAGTGAGAGTGAAATGGATGGTCAGGATACCTTTTCAATATAAACAATTAAATATGAAAATTAATTCGAGTATTAGCACGATTTGTGAATATTTCATTTTCAAATCCATACCCAAGAAATAAAGATGAAATTAAAATTCAAGTATATAATAATTCTAAAAGTTGTCAAACTGGTTGCACTTTCATCATTGGTTTCCTATGATGTTTGTGCTTGGACGGAATTAATTTTCGTCTCATATGTAAATTTCAGTTTGACATTCCCTTTAATCTAAGTTAACACTTTTTCTTTAAAAAATATCCGTGATCTGCATATGTCACCAAAAATGAAAGTGTGATGCATCTCATTCATGAACCATGTTTCAGGTTTAAAGATTTTGCATTTAAACATGAATCGTTGTTGAAATGTGCATATATAGGCTCCATTATTTCCAACATTGCCAACTGCAAATTACCCGTTGGAACTGATAGATATATCGCTCTAAAACATATGATTAATATAGAATCTGAATCCAACCCAAGTGTATAGAATTTGCTTGTTACTGAATTGACGTGTAAAAAAATCTCACGACTCGAGCTCGCGACATTCACATTTATCAAACACGATTAAATTTTGTGGAGATAAATTTCAGATCTTTTAATGTTTTTTTTTTCAAAGAATGAGGTAGTGTCCTCCATAGGGAAGTTTAATATAATAAATAACAATGAACACTCTATATCCAGAAATGTTATATTCATTGAATTTCGTTTTGTTTTGGTTCCTTTGTTTCATTTGACGTTGCAAAAGTAAACAAGTAATTCCTTTTGCACTGTGACGTCATAGATTCGCATCTCCGAGTAACGAAAACATCAGTTTGGCACATGTGTGACGTAACAAAGATAAACAAGTAACAGTAGCAATGAGACTTAATATTGTGACGTCATAGCTTTGCAGTGCCTACCTTCGTTTCAGCAAAAAGGTGCCGTGCCTCGAAATAAGGTGAGTAAAATGACAGATTATTATATACTCCTTTATATTTTAACATAAAAATACGATAAGTAAATAAATGATTTTTTTCTTAATAGGGCATTGGTATGATTAGAAAAAATTATTAATCGAAAAATACTATTTTTTCATACTCAATATTGGTAGAAATGACGAGCAAGTCCGAGGTGGAAAACAAATTATCAAGATTTTACAGACAAGCGGTAAGTCTAATTTCATGATAATTTATATTGAGTTTCGTTTGGATTAAACTTTCTTTTTAGGAAATAAATGGAATCCTGATAAGGACATGATGCTGACTTGAACACTTCATTCACAAAACGGAAATGATAATACTGCGCAAGAGCGGATACAGAGGGCTTTTATGGGGTCAGGATCCCCTCCCTTGAATTTGCCAAAAATGCTTAATTCTCGCGTTTTTATATGTATATAGATCTATAGTGATATGGATACTATCGCAACATGTACAAAATTATGACACAGTCTCTCCGATATCGTATAATATCTGTATCATTATCGCATCATCGCCATCGCATCATTACAATTATGCATAATGAAAGCAAGCGGTTATATCGATGACACAATAGTTCGATAAACGTATGATATACGATAGTCATTCTACTTAATGCTTAAAGATACAGTGTCCCTAAAAATGAATTTGATTGAAAACGTAAAATATATTCGGAAGGGTTCAGATTGAGGAAAAAAGGAGCCATAAAAAGTTTCATTTGAAGATATGCAGTAACGACCATAATATTGTAGAATTTGCATAATTAAATCTCCGTATAACTCTATTGTAAAAACGCAATACACTGTAGGTGGCGCCAGAGAAATTAATTAGAGCTGCGCACCCCACATTCAAAATGACGTTTTCAAACGGCTATAACTGCGAATGAATGCTTTATATTCGTCTGAAAATTTGAATTTATACAAATGAGAATGTAAACTATCATATGAAAAGAAAGATTTTGCATTATAAAAGTTTGTAAAATTAATTAATTTTCAGGGACACCGTACCTTTAAATTTATCGCTATTATTCCAGGCTCTATTTCAAGCCCTTGGTCAACAGATGGAGAAATACCTCGGTTGTATAGAGGACATGCAGTCAAGCATGACTGAACTTCATTCAACAATAACAAATTATTTTGGGACCCTCTCACCGCCACAATCTACTTTCACAATGTTACTGGAGGTAATATTTAACCTATTTATACACGTACATTGTGAATAAAGGAATTGATAAGATAAGGACCGCATTTAGCCCTGAATCGCTTTAAATTTCTATTTTCAAAATTACTTTTTTTTTGAAAGGGCAGATTTTACGTCATCAGATCCTTAATGTCTACATACCATTTTAAACGTTCGACGACGAAACACGTGTAAAAACATACTTACGTATACATAAAGAACATTTTCCTTCTATGAACCAATCAAATTCTTCTTCTCACCTCAGTGTTTTACTTAACTGAAATTTGGATGTATATTACATATGTATCTCATTCACATTCACTGAAAAAAGGCATACATGTACATACCGACGGGCGAACCTACGGACAAAATAGACCTTTTTTCTCGGAGAAATTTTCATAGCTATTTCATGTCATATTCGCTGTGACGGTATCTGACATAGACTAAATGTGGCGTCGTAAGATTCTATGGAAACAGTCCACAAACTCTGGGAAATGACGGTATAAAATCGACGTTACCATACCATTCTCATTACGTCATAATGGTCGTACGTCAGGTACCATCTCAAATGGGAATAACTCTGTTTTCCGCAAATACTCAATACAGGTTCCAAATCCACCCCTTTACCCACACGGGTGAGGCATCATAGATTGGTCACAGACACTCTCCTTATCACAAATTCTTTCCTCTACCAGTAGTATTTAGGTTTTTAAATATATTTGCAGAAAAAAAGGGTTTGTATCGAGGAAAAGGTTTGTAACCAAGCGCTAGACGTTGAACATATTTTAAAACATTTTCGTATAAATTTATGATTGACAGGATCAAAACGAGCTGTGGACTCTTTTAGAACAGGACATTGTTAAGCTTGGAGAGGACTTCCAGGAATTCGCAAAATATTTCCACGGCATGCTTGTAAGTGGTCTAGCCTCGAGCTCATTAGTTTAACACGAAAATAAACAGCTACCCCCTCCAAATTCCAAAAAGTGATTATCCTCAAAATGGAGGTCTTATTATTTTCTTTCATTTCAATTTAGAAGAAGAAAGAAAGTTTTAAAGAACGTTCCGCCAACTTGAGCAAACTGCGGCAGGAAATCGGGGTATGTCCATTCTTTCTAAACATTATGTTAATAAAGAACTATAATTGACAAAAGAGTAGAGATCCACTTTTTTATTTAACATGTCACATTTTCATACATGTATATAAGAATGTTTTAGAAGTATTTTACGGAGAATCCTAATACTTCGAATTTTTGACCAAAAAAAAAAAAAAAAAAAAAAAAAAAAAAAAAAAAAAAAATCCAAAACTAAAAATTCTCTCAAATACAATTTTTGATTTTTTTTGTTTGATTCTAACTTAAAATAGACATTTAAGATGACCAGTCACTTTGCTGATTCTTTCATTTTTGAATAATAATTTCAATGATTCCAATTAGTATTTGCATGCCGCTTACATCATTTTGACCTTTTTGCTAATTATGTTTTGTGCTACAATATACGATGTCTTGTTGTGCTTGCCATTCGGTTTTGTCGGAGATTTTTCCCTCGTTTTCTGTAGGCTACTAATGTAGTACGTCACAAGGAAACCGATCTTCGCAAGGACACTCAAAGTTTCTTGGAGTCTTTGAAAGATTTTGACGACAAGTAAGAATCTTCTATAAAAAAGTCATAATTATGTAAAACTACATGACAAATATGAATAATGACCATATCTCCATACATAATACAAGATCGATAATTTAGAAAATCATAAACCGAAGGCATACAACCTCCACCACTTAAAAACAAGCGAAATCCCAATATGAGGGTGAGACCAGGTGCCCAGGAAGAGTCAGCATCTCCTGCTTGCATTGTAGTCTGAAATACCGATACTTGGTTATATGACGCTTTGAATGAATAGAATCTTTTAAAAATATGCATGATTAACGAACAGGGAAAAGAAGGTCAAAAGGTGCGGACCTAGAAAGGGGGAGGGGAGGTCCCTCATACATGTCAGGATCTCATGCATAAATGCTTAGTTAAAAAAGACTTAAACAATGATGAAAAAAAAAAGAAAGAAAAAAGTAAGTCATATTTTGGACCCCCTAGCATGGCAAGACAAGGCAAAAAAAAGGTCTGGAACAATAATGAAAAAAAAAAAACCCAGAAAGAGCATGAGCATGGCAAGGCTCTTTTTACCCCCCCCCCCCCTCCCCCTTTGGGCTTCAGTACTCTTTCAACAGTACCCTCGCATTAATGTTGTCTTAAGGACATATACTATTTATTCAGCATTAGGATAGATATCCTTTATATTTGAATCATGTATGTAAAAGTGATGTGTAGTGACATTTGACAATTCTGAGTAATTGAAGTTCTGAGTACTTCCGAAATTGACTGATGCAGACATTTTCCATTGCCAACTATTGCAAATTCAAAATAATACTCAATATCTTTTTTATTGTTGGATGATTTTTCCTTCATATTTGGAATACAATTTATTGGATTTACTACTAATTGATTAAAGCGAAGAATTTGAAACCTTCCGGACTTTACCTTTGTGTAAAATGATGTAAAATGTTTTGAAAGTTCTTCATAAAGCAAATCGGAGTTATCTTTCTTGTAAGTCCGAAATACAGAACACCTCCATAAAATCATGATAATAACTGTTTATTAGACATTTTTCATTTCAAAAGACAAGTCAGTACTTTGATGTAGCCTAAAAAAATTGAAGCATGATTTGACTTTATCAACATTATTAACATAAAAAATATTGCAAAAAACAATGCAGGAATAAACAGGTACAATATGTCAGTCGGTCATGAAAAATATAACATTATTGTGATAAAATGCAAACATAAATTCTAGATAATATTATATGTACATGTATTTCGGTTTTGGGAAACTTCGATATGAAGGCTAAACATTTTTGATGCCGGATATGTCCTTAATTCGTGACTCTTTTAATGTGAAATGTTGCAAGTATCTCGCGGTGATCGTCATAGGATCAGTTGCTTCATTTTCTTTTCCAGACAGAGAAATTTCCTGTTATCTCACTACAAGAGATTTATAGATGCTCACTCAGAATATACCAAAGATGTGCAGGAGGTTGGTGGTTTATTCCAGTTTTTAAAATAGTATTACGAACTAATAATTTGTATGGGAGATATCCTTTGACACAAATTATAGGTACAATCCCTAGAACATATTTCAACAACAACAACAACAACAACAACAACAAAAGCAGCAACATCATCATCATCATCATCATTAACAACAACAACATGCCTAATAAAACAACCCAACACTAACAAGAAAAAGCCCAAACAAACCAAAATTCCAAACCAAACAAACAGATTAATAAAAAACAAAACAAATCAAACCAAACAAACAATAATTAAAAGAAACAAGCAGACAAACAGAATTTCACCTTTTAAAAAGAAAACCAATCCAAATTGCAATACTAAACATGGATTACTTACGAGGGAACGTTAAGAAATTGTTGCTAGTTTATGCCGAATTGCTAGTTACTGTCTCCTAAAAATGTTACGTTATTTACGTATTCATCAGAACTGTTTTCAAGTAAAATCTTATTTTTCTTTTTCAGATAATAAATCAAATGCCTGATGCTTTGGGAAGTCTGCAGAAATAATATTGACTTTTTAAGTGTAGTTTGAAATTCACATATAGTTAAACTGAGAATTTGTTACAACTTGCAAGAGACTTTAACAAGTTTTATGCTTCAACTGCCTTCCGAAGAACAAGCATGTATGTTGAAATACTTTTTACCCTACTTTAGCTTCGTCAAAAAAAAAAAAGGTTTATAATATATGCTGTTCTCTGTTATATATCATGTTTGAATATCCAGTTGGCTTACAAATAAAGTCTTGAAAAATGTAAATTCACTGAATATGGTTATTTTTTTTTCATACTCAACAGATTAGAAAGAAGAACAGACATGAACGATCGAAGACATTTTCTGTTCTTTGTTGATAAAAGACAAATACCATGCGAAAGAGAAACTACGCTGTAACATACGTTTAATCACATTACAAGAAAATGAATTAAAAAAAGGAGGTTCCAAGGTACGCCAAATGCGACTTCAAAACACCAAACAAAAAGACTACACATAAAGCAACGAGACCAATAGGTATTCGGTGCCGACTAAGGACTGCTATCTTTCACGTTATTAGCAAATGGAGTGGTTTTTTTTTTGGGGGGGGGGGGGGTTACATGTGTGCCTGTGTACAACCCTCTAATTTGACATTTAACAAGTGGCCTGGAAGTGAAAGAACGCACAAGTGTTGTGTATTTTAAGTAACTAACAGGTTACTAGTATTTCACGATACTCTGAGCCAAGGGCTCCCTCACAATAAGCATTGGTTAATGATTTACTTTTCATAATTATAGATACGACATTCATTTCTTATAATTCAATTGAATAATTGTTTACTTATCTAGTTTATTTTGCTATTGATTTCATTTTAGCATAGTTGATTTTCAAGTTCAAAACTGGCGACGTGATATTTGAACTGGCCTAACGTAGCGGCGCTCGCCGTTAGTGACGTCATAATAGGCGACATTGTATATACAGCTTTAGATAATATTTCGCTCCGTATGTTTGTATGGGCGTTATATAGACACCACGGAAATAATTTAATAATTTAATGTTCTCATAGTATACAAGGGGGTGGGGCGGACAAGGGGATACATCTCCCCCCTCCCTCATACCTCCCTCCTCCCGCCCCCCTTCTCCCTCCCCTCCTTTTCACCCTTCCCTTACATCCCCCTCCCGCCCCTTTTTCCCCTCCTCCCTTTTGTGCCCCTTCCCTCCCTCTTCCCTCATCCCACCCCTTCCTCCCGCCTCCCTTTCACCCTGTCCACCCCCCTCATACAACGTTTCATAATGTTGCTCCAAATACATAAACAAAAGTCTTCTTGTGGTGATAGTGATCTGTTTCAAACTATTATTATACTCAGAAAAGTAAGGCTTATTTATTTTGACCATTTATTTATGACATACATACATAGTGTAATTCACTGTTTGAGTTTTCGATATCACGATATCACTCCTATACTGAATCGTCATCTTCTCGAAGAAATCGTGTGAAATGCTAACTCTGCGTATCCAGGTTAACAGTCACCAAAAAGTTAGATGAGTCTCGGCTCCTCTCATAGTCGCAACTGTCTTCGGTATTGATGTCATGCTTATTATGATGGTATCTCTCCACAGCAGAAACGTTGATGCCCCACGCCTCATCGGACAAGCGGACCAAACAATTGATGGATATTTTGTCTGTTCTGTTTTTTGCATTGGGTGTTTTGGGGTTTTGCTGTGGGTGCTGCAATCTAGTGTTGTTGGAAATCCCCGCCTTTCTTTTGATCAATTTTAATAAGAGTGAACGAAGTTCAATCGAAGTATTTCGAAAACGAATATAATATAGCCTTAGGTATCGCAATGATGTTGTCTTCAAAAGAAGGTCAATACGTTGCATATCACAGGTGAATATTCTGATATTATAAAGGTACAGGTACTCTAAATTTGGAAATTTTGACAGAATTTCAATAATGGCAGCGTCATAACGTAAGTCTAGTTGATTAGATAAAGGAAGAAACCTGTCATATATTAATCGGCGTAGATTCTGAAGTTGAGGGAGTATCGAAAGAAAAGTGCTCCTGATATTTCTGTTGTTTAAACACAGTGTTGGCTAATCAATGCTAAGCATGTTCAATTGTGAGCACTGGGGTAAAACGTCAATATATTGTACAGATAGAAGAGTGAGCGCCCGAAGCTCTTTATGTGATTCGATGTATTTTAAAATCCCTAATACAGCAGCATCAGATAGCTGAACAGATGATAAATGATTATGTAACAATTTTAGACGCATTGTTTCGTTTATTTGATTAATGATTCTTTGTACATGTCGATAATATCTAAATTATAAGTATATGGTAGACATACATCTCCAAAATCTCCAAGTGTTCTGTACCTTGGAATTTGAACTCCACTAAAATCTTTTTGGTCGAAAGCTATTTCGATCAGCAATTGAATAAGCCCTTAGAAGAAGCTTGTCGGATTATCCCCTACCTCCTTCTTCTGGTGCCAAAGCATAACTGATGTTGTTGTGAATAATGGTATCTGAAGGATGGAATTCACTTTCAACTTCATTATTTTCTGATATATATATTGTGAGGCTTGCTGCATTTTCTCGGATTCTGGTGTCAATCTATAATTGAGTATGAGGACTTTATCGACAACTAGGTTTTGCCCTTTCTCATCCAGACCCAATATCTGTACTACATTTTTAGAACCATAGATTGCACTTGCTACGACATCAAGTCGTGATGGTCGCAGTGTGAAGAAACATGTATAAGCCGAGAAGGTTTCGATATTTGGTAACCCATTATATTATGAGTAAGTTCTGCTGATTTATCTCTCGATATTCTCCATTCATCAAGACCGTCAATCAGAATGAGGCACCTGTGTTATAGAAATTATCTGAGTTATATATTCAATCTTGCAAATAGAATCATAGTCCTGAACACATGTGGCGATAAATAAGAATTCCTACATTTATTACACAAATATTATCAATTAATTAGCTTTAAATACACAAAGGAGGGGTCCACGGAAAACTATCATTTTTCAGTAATAGATACTTCTCATAGTTAGTCAAATCCAAGGTCAAGGACGTTGGAATCAAAGGCCAGTTGTAAAATTAAAGGTTTTCTTACAAGCAATCCAAATGTGAAATATAAAAGCTATGTTTACCAGGAGGATGAATATTCTTACTATTGACAATCCTGTATAAAAGAAAATAAAAATAAAAATAACATATATCAACAAGAATTGACGCTACTTCTTGTGATTACAACTTTTTTTCTCGGTATTGCGTTATTACGCGAAAAGACTCCCCCCAATCATTGGAAATGAGCCCAATCGGCATTCGCAATAATCTCTTAGCCCACACATTATATGAATGACCTAAAGGACTGGTTTCAAAGAAGTCGGAAACAAAGCGATAAATCTCTCATTATAAAATCAGAAATTCACTAATCAAGAACACCAACACGTGTTCTTATAAACGATCTTTATTTAACCAAGCATGTGCCAAATGTTCACTTACGGGCCACCAGAATATTGGCTAAAGAATAATTAAATAAATCCAAATAGAAATCATACATTATGACAAAAAGGTCCGCTCATCATGCCACATGTTGGGATCAAAGACATTCAGTAGTGGACCAATGACAAATATGGATAATGACCATATCCGTGTATACAGCACAAAATCGATAATTCAGAAAATCAGAAACCGAAGGCATACAAAATCAGGATAAAACAGAAACCAAAGCAAACAAACAAAAACCTCCACCACATGAGAAGAAGCGGACTCCCAATATGAGAGTGAGACTAGGTGCCCAGGAAGAGTAAGCATCTTTTGCTTGCATGCAACACCCGCCGCTTCAATTCGGTAGAACTGTCACATCCGGTAACTTCCATTTCGGCAGACATAGAGTACAATCTTTGGTTGGATGGTTCAAATGGTCTATGACAGAATATCATCCACCATTCTGGAGAGTGGGACATCATAGTGTATGACGAGTTCCCCATATCGACCGTAGAACTTCCCCAGTGACGATGTTAGTCGGTCACAAACATATCCCTGACTGAGAAGCTTATCTGAAAGACGCATAGCTCTCGGAACAAAATCCGTATATTTGGTACTTGCTTGGCATAGAGTATCAACTGAGATATAAACACGCCATAAGCAGGCAATGAAGGGATGTTGCTACTCAGAAAAGGAAAGTTTGTAATGCTGAAATTGAAGTCGTCACGTTTGTCATAGAGTGAGGTTATCATGTGATCATCAGTGTCGTAGGACAACATTACGTCCAAATAGGATGCTGAATTATTTGTCTCTGTAGTTTCTTTGACTTCAAGCTCAGAAGGATAGATACTGCTCAGGTAATCCGCGAAATTTGGATCATTGATGGACAACGCATCGTCTATGTATCTGTAAGTGAAGTTGAAGTCAGAAGCTAAACAGAAGGGAGGAGATGCGATAATGGAAGAAAAGTGAAATAAGTATCTTTTCCCTTCAGAGACCAGAGATTGAATAAATTCAACTTCGTACGAGTAAAGGAAAATGTCGGCAAGGAGTGGGGCACAATTGGTCCCCATTGGAACAAAGTAGGTTTTGTCATAGTTAACAACAATAAAATTTGTAATTGCGATTACCGTTCTTACTTGTAAACGCATTACTTATAATTTTGCGAGTCTCTTTTTCAATTTAGAATGTGGAATTGTAGTGTAAAGTGTCGAAAAATCAAAGGCTTTGATCGAATGGACTCTACTAAAATGAGTGGATTTCAGATGTTCTAAAAGTTCCTTCGAATTCTTTAAAATCCACATATCGTTGATACCACTGCGAGAATATACTGTCGAACAATATTTTTGAAGCCCAGATTTGATTTCAGATAACACTTTGGTGAGTAAGATCGATACAGATTTGGTAGAACATTTTGAGGAACCAGCTATGAAACGTTATGCATTTTAGGTATGCAGTATAAGTATGGTCAATCTAAATCTAAATTGTTAGTGTCGAAGCCAAAGGAAGCAAGAGCTGATTTGTGGTTATCAAGCTAGGTGGGCAAATCAATTAAAGACAAAATCACAGCAAACCAAACAAGACATGCTAACCTTAGAGCCGCACGTAAAAATGTTATACATCTTCAATTTCAATAGCATCATGTAAGAACAGATAAATTTACAGCATGGACCAGACAAGCATGTTTCGGGTTCTTAACCCTCGTCAGTGATCCTCAATGTAAACAATGTAATATGACCAAAGAATGTGAATTTTTATGTCCAAAAATATACCGAAAGATGTAGCAGGATGGGTTGGATATGATGCTACAGGACCCACAGTTTAGAATTTTCAAGAAAGTTTGATAAAAGACATTTTCGAATGCGTTGAAGAGACAGACGATCAACAAAGGTTGATCGAACATGGCTACATTTGCCCTTGGGGACTCTTGGACCTCCAGCAGTGACATTTACCAAGTGGTACAAATGATATAGGTCTTCAAATTCAATAGCATCATATAAGAACAGATGATTTTGCAGCATGGACCAGATTAAGATGAGAATTAGATAAAAGAGAGAGATAAAGATCCACATACAACGACTGTTTTGAACAACAAATCAAGTATTTATAGCCTGAGAATGAGAACTTTCAAATTGTTTTAGTGAATGAGCACACCCCCTCTTTATTATTTTTCTTTTATGCGCATGTAAAAATGAAAATATAATCGTCAGGTTGAATTACAATGTGGTGATGCTGGGGGGGGGGGGGGGGGGGGGGGGTTATGTGTAGTCTTTTGTGTTTGATGTTTACATGTCGTGTGTCCCTTCCGTCTCGTGCTGTACTCGTCTTTTGTGTTTTTGCATCGGGTGTTTTGGTGTTTTACTATTGATGCTGCAACGGGGTCTTGTTGGAGATCTCCTCCCTTCTTTCATTCCTACAACTTTATCGGCCAGTAACACAAAAATGTTATTTATGTTCCTGCATGTCATGTTTAGATCCGCATGACGCCCTCTAGGGTTGCGTATTACTAAAGTGCAATACCATTCTTGATTATTTGAATAAAGAAAGTATCTTAAAAGTATGAACTTGATTGCACATAGATTGGTTCAAGACAGCGAACATTGTCCTTTTATACAAAAAGAAGACATACACAGCGTGGTGGCGTCTTCATCTATCTTCGTACAAAGGGGGGCAGCCGCCGACTGAAGTCACTACTGTGACGTCACGTAACCTGGCGTAACATGCAGTCAAGTCTGGTAGTTTGGACTCTTGCCAACCAAGTTTGGCAGCGAAACGGTTTTGACCCTATTGCTGAAATAGTTCCATGTATCTTCATTGTGTATATCTAGATATTTAGTCTGAAGAAAAAAGATTTCATAACATACTATCGCCTTTGTGCGAAATTGCGATAATTGATGGACTTATGACGACATCATCAATGACCCACTGTCTTGTTCACTAAATCCAGAGCACCCTATTTTGGTGATTTTCTCAGCCGTCTGAGTAATTTTTCAAATATTTATTGTCTCCGTAGATTGACCTCCTTTAGTCGTAACAGGAAATGTACACGATCTCACCTTTTCAACTGTATTTAGCCTACCATGCGAAAAATAAAATGTCTACGGAAATTCCCATGTTAGTTTAAGCCCGCCGCCATCTTGTTCTCCGTATCAACAATGCAGTAGGGCGGCCAAGCCAGATTTGCGCGTGACGGCAACCGTTGCTAAGAACGGAGCATTAATATCGAATTAAGTTCGCGTCGCCGTTACTAGGCATTTTTTCGAAACACATTCACAGCAGAAAAATACTAATAACAGCGATGCAAATCGATGGCATCGGATTTTAAAAATTTAAACAAACTCTTTAAGATTTTATGTCTCTATATATACCCAAAATGTGATGTTTTGTTCTGTAAATTTGTCGAAAATCAGCTGACAAAATGACAGCAGTACACTTAACGTTCGACTCCCATGCCCCCTTCCTCACAAACAGGGGGATCGTTTTCAAAAATATTAAAAAGTGGTTCTGTAATTTTTTGATATGTTGTGGAGAATATATCCAAGTGTTCAATTCTCAAATTTTATGAAAATCGGTGAGGGACCATATTTTTGTACCTCATTTATGTACCTCGACATGCTGCACAGTTTCGACAATTTCGGAGAAATCGTCAATCGACCGAACGCTTCGACATCAGAAATTCACAAAGCAGAATATAAATTCGAATTAACCATTCTAGAAGGAAGGTTGTTTTAACCTTTTGATGAGCAAACATTTAAATTGTAAAAAATATCACCAGAATTCAACAGACCGAAGATTTTTCCAGCGACCTTCCTAATTTCCTCTGATCAAGTACAAAACTGCCACACACAAGGGAAAAATGACATTTTCTTGGATATGCCATACAATACATCCACAATTTGAAATATACTCATTGTATCCGAGAAAAATAGATATAAAAATTCCAATTTTGTTCTGTTTAATGCGCAGGAGCTTTCAATAATAGGAAAACAAAAGATACAAATATGTTATTTTTTTTGCAAGGAAGCCTATATTTACTTTTTTACTCCAGATAATCACTACAAAAGAAATAATCATTAAGGTAACAGGACGATCCGGCCACAAACCAATCCGGCCACTATGAAATGGGAACCGGCCCCAGACGATCCGGCCCCAGACGATCCGGCCCCTAGTCAATCCGGCCACATGTACCCAAGACGATCCGGCCCCGTTAATCAACTACCTAAGACGATCCGGCCCCTGTGTATATAACCATAAAAATCTTGTACCCCAAGACGATCCGGCCCCTGTGTATATAACCATTAAAATCTTGTACCCCAAGACGATCCGGCCCCTGTGTATCTTATATAAATAAACATTGTCCCAAGACGATCCGGCCCTCGTTTATAATAAACATCCAAGACGATCCGGCCCCTGTGTATATAACCATTAAAATCTTGTACCCCAAGACGATCCGGCCCCTGTGTATCTAAATAAACAATGTCCCCAGACGATCCGGCCCTCGTTTATAATCAAACATCCAAGACGATCCGGCCCCTGTGTATATAACCATTAAAACCCTGTACCCCAAGACGATCCGGCCCCTGTGTTTTTTAGTAGGAAGAGGGGGGGACTTAGATTTGATATCCGCTGTACATATTTTGCTGTGCATTTCATTGGAACTAATTCTGTTTAAAATTTCATTTACTTTTGTGGTTTTGGTACCAATAGGTAGTAAATTATATGTAAAGGTATGTTGTGGACATGATATTGTAAGGTAAGTATTCATGTTCTGGTGTATGAAGTGATTGCATTCGCCTTTTTGCCTAATTTTTCAATTTTCTATTTTTTTCATCTACTTCGAAGCATAGTAGATTAAATTAATAGGACGAGTATATGATTTATTTCAACATTTATTGTAGATCATTGAAGCACTATGATAGCAATTAATATTTCATGATTTATACATAATATAAACAAAATACACATACAATGATGTTAAACATATAATACATACAGTACTACAGATAGAATACAATAAGTTCGTTATAGCAAAATGGTCACTAAACACTCAATTGATAGCACTGATAGTTCATCACGTCACATCAACGGAAGATCTTCCCGACGGCTGTAAGGAACGCTGACGTCTTGATGGCTCTGTCCTCATAACGGTCCCATAGATCGAAGAGTTGACCCTGTTGGCGGCGGTAGGTGTCCCGTTGGTACCGTGTGAGTTGCTGTTCGTCTACGAGTTGGGCTGCTATGCTCACCGTCTCGGCCTCCTTCTTCAGCTCCGGAACCAGGCGATAGAACTGCAGATTGGTAGCCCCTGTCCTACTGGCGAAACGTCGGTGCCAACCTGAAACGATAAAAACACTTATCAATGTTCTGAATTTGACATGCATAACTAATTTGAAATATATATTTATAAGTGTAGTACTGCATCATATAAATGTATAGATGATCGGACTATCTGACGTGCACAGTAAATATTTCATTTGAACTTTAATATATAATAATTTTTTATAAATGAGTACAATTCACTTTGATAAAAATTATTTTACAGTTCAGATTTTAAAATTTTTCTTTTTATATTTTATGATAATGAATTTTAATCAAATTATAAATTACCTTCGGTGTCGTTGTTGGTCCTCACTGGTAGACGGAAGACAGACCACTGACGGACAGACCATACACTGCTGCTGAGCCACGTGTTCTCTAGGTACGTCATCAGATCTTTAAGTGGTTGCGTAGTTGCTGACATCTTGAGTGAGTTGAAGGCGGGTACTATGTGGTCTGCGGGTAGGTAGGGTAGACTGAGTAGCTGGTGAATGGAGTGGTATGTGGTCTTTCGTTGGTTGTAGGTAGTCTTGAGTCCCAAGTTGGCAACTTTCCTCATAACGGCCTGGCCCCAGTGGAAAGAGCATCCCCTGATGTCTGCCTCTGGAAAAACCTCCTGTATAGAACGCCATGTTGCTGCTTCAAAATCCAGGGTAAATGACTGCACTCGTGCGTTTGGTAGAAGACTCCTGATGTGTTGGAACACCTGAAATGAAAATAAAAAAAATTAAGAAACCTGAAAGAAATACATAATTAATATAACATACATTATACAATATCACTATGAAAAAGAATTTCAGTAGGTCATTGAAAATATTAACAAAGATGCGTTAACTAAACATATAACATTACATTACATTAAGGCATATGTATATCAATAAACGCAAATTTAAAACAATTTAATGAAAAATAAATGAATTTGAATAAATTTAACGAAAATTTTAATATATACATAGATAAGATAAGAATGAATTCAAAATTATGTTTTATAAACGAATTTGAAGAAATACCTTGTCGTAGTCCTTCTTCTGACGTCTGGACATCATCACGAAGAGGAGGGGAACCTGTTTCATGCAGCTCTCTTTTTGGATGAAGGCGTGGATGATGAAGAGTTGAGTGAATGGCTTGTGTATAATCTTGAAGGTTCCGTCTAAGTACCATTGTCGGGCGGTCTCCAGGAGGTCCAACTGAGTCTTGCTGGCGTAGATGATGTGTCTGGCGGTGTCCACGCGGAGGTCTCCCCTGAAAAAGTTCTCGTCCTCCAGGTATGAGTGGTCGATGTCGAATGTTAGGTCACTGGGTTCCGTGGGTCTCATCTTCTGTCGCAGTCGGTTGGCGGCCCTGATTAGGTTGAGTGGGTTTGGTAGGTTGAAGTCGTGTGTGGTCATCTTGTCCCTCATCTCTTGGTCGACGATGTTGCCTGCTGGTCTATATGGGTCGGTAGATGCGGTGTCTAGGACTGTTGCGTAAACCATGGTTTTGGTCCGGAGGCCTGGGTCTGCTGGGTGGTCATGTGCGTTTGGTCCTGGTGTAAAGGTGGTCCCCCTCTGATAAACATACATTTCTCTCTTAATTAACTTAACTAAATTAATATGTCAAATTGGTGATTTAATTGTTTATAATTTCCAAATAAATTTGTTTACACCAATCTATGCATTTTGATTGGTTAATATGATCGTCAGAAAAATGGCGAAATACACTTCATACCCCAATGAACACGATAAAATACCGGAAGAGCCGGAACTACTTCCATAAAAATCATTTAGATCAGTCTAGTATGTTGCTAAGATCGGCTTTCGAATGATAATTTTGCAAAGAAAAAATAGTGTTATTAATAGTAGCCCTTAGATATAAGTACGATATCAGAATTAATGAAATTTTATGACAATTTCGATGATGTACCGGTATACGTGGTTTTTTACAGCGTTATTCGGTTGCTATGCTCCTGTTTTTTGAAGTTTCTTAGACCATTTCCTTTCCTAAAAATTTCACGAAAGACAGACAAATCAGTAAATGACGAGAAAAACAGAAACTTCAGCTATTTTCTTCAAAATTACATTCCCGTCGTAACAGTAGCAAGTACCTGCGTTTGAAATTTTCCAATGACTGACGACTGTCAACGACAACGTGCAAAAGTTTTGATTGAGAACTTCAGAAGGACCGAAGATCACTGTTTCAAATGATTTCTATGAGGTACAATCGTTCTGAACCTATGAAGTATTGAAACTAGAAACTTTTCTAATGATATATTTTCGGCGAGATGGAGAATTTAGGAGAAAATATTGACAGCGATAGAAAATTAAGAGATCAAAAGACGGCGACCTACCTCGGCCTCGATCAGGATACAGTATCGTCATGAATTTTCACAATTAACTTGTCACTTATGAAATAACTAAATCCTAGGAAGGTATTCTGATACCAATAGATCATAATCATGCCGTTTTCTGCAAGTATTAGATCTATAAGTACAGAGAATCTGTCTGTATAAACTCCCAGCTCCTGCGTGTACAATCCAAACACATAACTGCCATGTCGGCGACCTTGAACTTGAACTGGAGAACGCGTCATCAAAATGTTACGTCATATCATCGGATGATGTAATGGATTGGTAAAATTGGGCTCCAGATGGGGAACGAATATTTTTGACACATTTGCTGCCTTTAACTAGCAACGTATACATTATATCTATTTCGTCTGGGAACTAGTTCGCCTACGAACCCTACAGAGGTGATATTTTCATACGCAATGTATTAAATTACTTTTTTCTTGGGTATTTTTGTGAAATTTGGGATAAATTTGGGTTTGGAAATTATAAGAATTGACTGTTCAATTTTGACAGTTTATTGGAGTATGAAGTTTGGTTTGTCGTATCACAAATTTTGCGTAAAACCGCTTCGCTACGCTACTCGGTTTTACACAATTTGTGATGCGACAAACCAAACTTCATACTCCAATAAACTGTCAAAATTGAACAGTCAATTCTTATTTAAAGAATAATTTATTTCTTGTTATTAAAAGCTTTACAAAAGTCAAACTTCAACTACAGTTATATGTTAAATGTGAAAAACTATTCCCGTAATGCGTTGTTATAACCAAACATGTTATATCAGATGAAAAAAAAAAGGATTAGAAAAAAAAAATAAATGTGAAAAAAAAATGAAACCTCAGAATGTAAATTCAGTATTGTCCATTATATGGGGGGCGGATCATCTTGGGTTAAAAAAATTATTTATGTAAAAAGTGGCCGGATCGTCTGGGGATATACGTTATAGTAATATTAATTTATTTTCTGTACAAGTATATAGGGGCCGGATCGTCTGGGGTTCTATACCGGGCCGGGTTTTCTTGCGATACCTAATACATTTAATGCACATGTAAATAAACAGGGGCCGGATCGTCTGGGGATAGTCATTATTATCTGCAAAGTAATTATATACAGTACATGTTAACGGTGGCCTGATCGTCTGGGAATATAAGAATTAAAAGTATTTATATATACAAGTATACAGGGGCCGGATCGACTTGGGGTATTATATACAAGTATACAGGGGCCGGATCGACTTGGGGTATATACAAGTATACAGGGGCCGGATCGACTTGGGGTATATATATACAAGTATACAGGGGCCGGGTCGACTTGGGGTATATACAAGTATACAGGGGCCGGATCGACTTGGGGTATTATATACAAGTATACAGGGGCCGGATCGACTTGGGGTATAACATATTCCACATATATACATGTATACAGGGGCCGGATCGTCCGGGGTTTATACATTGACAGGGTAATTGGCCATGGTCATGGCTATGTAAAAGTATACGGGGGCCGGATCGTCTAGGGTACCTGTGGCCGGATGCGTCAGTGGCCGCATCGACTGGGGTCAGAGAGCCGTGGCCGGATTGGTTTGTGGCCGGAACGTCTAAAAATCAATCATTAATAAAATAATAACAAAAGAATAACAAAAGAAATAACAAAAGAAATAATCATAATAAAATAATAAAGAATGATCATGACAGTTGAATTTAAATTCCTATTATCATGAAGAAGAAATTTAATTGACCGATTCATCCTCTGCAAGAATTCACAAATTTTTTTTAAAATTTATTATCTCACTATATCTGCCATTGTCCAATATTCACAGTCATTAATCATGTTAATTGTTTTCTGAAATGTTGACAGGTCTTGAACTCTTCCATCTTCTGTGAATAATCCATTTGTATGGTATTTTTGCACACTCACAATTCACAAAGAAGAATATGATGACAATATGCACAATCTTCAAACCAATTCGATGTAGAATATGATATCAATATACTATAGTACAGAATTTCCAATCAATAATTCCTTATAATTACCAAATGTGTTTGTTTATCTGATTCTAGGCATTTTGATTGGTCGATCGCATTTATTGTGACTTCCGTTATGAGATGATAAAATGTCAAAATTGACCGGAACTACTTTCACACTAACGCAACAGAAATCAAGAATTGTCTAACGCATGAAATAAACAATACAAATGGTCTCAAATAATCCATTAAAACTAGATGGCTACTGTTGCAAGCAACAGACGGATTCCTCCTTTATTAGAACTTCATCGGAACTGAAATGTTAAAATGCGAATAAAGAAGATGGAAAAAGAATAGTTGCTTAAGTACCTTATTCACTTCAGCAAAAGAGTCAAAAGAGCTTATGTCTAACTTGGGACTCTTATCTATTTATCGACAAAAAAGAAGAAAAAGACGATAAATACCTTTCAAGTTTAGGAAGGCTTTAAACTCCTAGATCTATTCTATACATTTTGAATCCTTTTAAATTACTATCCCAAAAAGAATTGCACAATGAATTAACAATGAGAAAATTTCTATTAATAGAGAATGACAACAGCATGAAAGTACAGACAAGTAATGCTACTAAGATAAAAAAAGGGAAACAGAGAACAAGAAAAAAAGAGTTATCTATCTTACTATGTAAAGTTCAAATTAGAAGTACTACCTGTGTGAAGAATAAATATTTAAGAACAAAATCCTATCAATCCTATAAGAGTAAATGTTTGTTATGACCTTGAAAAAGCTTATTTGACCTTGAACCAAGGTCATGGATGAAAGATAACCATTTTAGTTTATTCTAATCAAGATTTCTTTTCATCTATTCAAAGCTCAATATTTTATCACCAAAAGTCTGTTGTGACCTTGAAATCGAACAAATGACCTTGAGTCAAGGTCAAGGTGAAAGGACTTGATGCAAAGAATATTTGCGTCAAGTTTGAACTCTCAAGGTCAAATGGTCTTTGTTCTATAGGAAAAATTTAACTGTGACCTTGAGAATGAGAATTTGACCTTGGGTCAAGGTCAAGGTGAAAGGGCTCTGATCAATGATTGTATTTATGAAGTTTGAACTGTCAAGGTCAAATAGTCTTTGTTCTATAGGCAAAAGTTTGTTGTGACCTTGAGAATCATAATTTGACCTTGAAACTAGGTCATCATCAATGACTACCTATAAGTAACCTACCATCCAAGTTTCAACTCAAAATCTCAAAAACTGTAGAAATTGGCACTGTGCCAATTTAAAGTTCCATTTTCAACTCAAAATAGCGCGAAAACCGTAAATATTTTATCGAGCATGTAAGCGTATAAAAGTTTGCAAATTTCCCAAAGAACAATATAAAACAAATTTTGTTCAAATCCGACGGTTAGTTAAGGAGTTATAAGAGTTTAAAGATTTGACCTTTGATGACCTCCAGCGGGGGCATATGTGAACCATTTGACAAGAAAAAAAAATTTCATTCAAGATCTTCATATGCTCTTTCACATGGTACTTTCCCTTTTTTCATATGATGCTGTACTTTTTTGTAAAGTGTCCGGAACGGTTTGGGGGTAAGAATAATAATAATAAGAATAATAACTAGATGGCTACTGTTGCAAGCAACAGACGGATTCCTCCTTTATTAGACCTTCCTCGGAACTGAAGTGTTAAAATCCGAATAAAGAAGATGGAAAAAAGAATAGTACCTTTAGTACCTTATTCACTTCAGCAAATGATTCAAAAGAGCTTATGTCTAACTTGGGACTCTTATTTATTTATCAACAAAATAGAAGAAAAAAAAGACAAATACCTTTCATGTTTACGAAAGCTTTTTAAAAACTCCATGCTCTATCAATATCAACTCCTTTACAATTACTTTCTCAAAACAGAATTGCACAATGATTTTGCAATGAGATAATTTCTATGAATAGAAAATGACAACAACAAGAAAGTACAGATATGTAATGCTACTAATAAAAAAATAGAAAGAGAACAAGAATAAAAGAGTTATCTTTCTTATACTATGTGAAGTTCAAATAAGAAGGACTATTTGTATGAGAAATAAATAGTATAGGACAAAAAGTGTGAATTCTACAAGAGTAAATGATTGTTATGACCTTGAGAATGATTATTTGGCCTCGAACCAATGTCATGGATGAAAGATAAGTATTGTGATTATTCTTATCACGATTGATCTTAATCTGAGCAAAGTTAAATGTCGAATCAACCAAACTCTGTTGTGACCTTGAAATCGAACAAATGACCTTGGGTCAAGATCATGGTGAAAGGGTTTGAGGCAAGGAATATTTGTGTAAAGGTTGAAGTGCCAAGGTCAAACAGTCTTTGTTTTTTAGACTAAAGTTTGTTGTGACCTTGGGAATGATAATTTGACCTTGGGTCAAGGTTAAGGTGAAAGAGCTGGGCCCAAGCATTATATGTATAAAATGTGAACTCTGAAGGTCAAATAGTCTTTGTTCTATAGGCAAAAGTTTCCTGTGACCTTGAGAATGAAAATTTGACCTTGGGTCAAGGTCAAGGTGAAAGAGCTTGACTGAACAATTATGTGTGTGAAGTTTGAGCTCTGAAGGTCAAATAGTCTTTAATCTATAGGCAAAACTTTGTAATGACCTTGAGAATCTGAATTTGACCTTGGATCAAGGTCAAGGTGAAAGAGCTTGGTTTAATGATAATATGTATGAAGTTTGAACTCTGAAGGTCAAAAGGTTTTTGTTCTATAGGCAAAAGTTTGTTGTGACCTTGAGAATAAAAATTTGACCTTGAAAGTATGTCAACATTAAATGACTACCTATAAGTAACGTACCATCCAAGTTTCAACTCAAAATCTCAAAAACTGTAGAAATTGGCACTGTGCCAATTTAAAGTTCCATTTTTAACTCGATATAGCGCAAAAACCGTAAATATTTTGTCGAGCATGTAAGTGTAAAAAAGTTTGCAAATTTCCCAAAGAACATTTTAAAACAAATTTCGTTCAAATCGTACGGTTAGTTTAGGATTTACAAGAGTTTAAAGATTTGACCTTTGGTGACCTCTAGCGGGGGCATATGTGAACTTTTCGACAACAAAAAAAATTTCAATTGAGATCTTTGTATGTTCTTTCACATGGTACTATTCATTTTATCACATGATGCGGAACTTGTTTGTAAAGTGACCGGAACGATGAGGAGGTAAGAATAATAATAAGAATAATAATAAGAAGAAAGAAAAGACAATACAATAACAGAAAGGATTCCGACGGAATAGTCGGAATCCTTAATAAGAACTAGATGGCTACTGTTGCAAGCAACAGACGGATTCCTCCTTTATTAGACCTTCCTTGGAACTGAAGTTTTAAAATCCGAATAAAGAAGATGGAAAAATGAATAGGTGCTTTTGTACCTTATTCACTTCAGCAAATGAGTCTTCAGAGCTTTAGTCTAATTTGGGACTCTTATTTATTTATCAACAAAATAGAACAAAAAGAAAATGAATACCTTTCATGTTTACGAAAGTTTTATGCTCCATGATCTATCAATTCTAAATCCTTTGAAATTACTATCTCAAAACAGAATTGCACAATGATTTTGCAATGAGAGCATTTCTATAAATAGAAAATGACAATAGAATCAAAATACAGCCAAGTAATGCTACTAAGTAAAAAAAAAACAGAGAACAAGAGTAAAAGAGTTTTCTTTCTTATACTATGTTATGTTCAAATAAGAAAGACTACTTCTGTGAAGAATAAATAGCGTAGGGCAAAAACTGCTAATTCTACAAGAGTACAGCCGGAACGCCAATCCCTATTTTGACGGTTGGAAGCATTGTTTCTAAAAGGGCGGATAACTCTTGACACACAAAGTAGCGAAATAAGAATAAATTGGGCTAAACGACCTTAATTGTTTATCTCAAATTTTATATATTATTGTAAAACAAATACTACTCAGGTATTATTCACTACATATAACTGAAATTCCTCTGAAAGGGATTTTTGATATTTTTCAGCCCTGCTAAAGATCCAACGAAAATTGTGCATACACCGTTGGTTTTAAAAGCTGACACAAATGCTCCCCTTTGCACTTCTGGTCAAAATTCAATAATAATCTTTTCAACAGAATCCCAATTATGATAATTATATAGAATTTTAGTCAGTAAGTACTCTATAAATAGGAATAAAAACGCTATAACGAGGACCAGATTTTAATTAAAATTCATCATTACGGACTCAGAATACACCAAATTCAAGTGGCAATGGAATTTTTAACATTTGTTTGATGGTTTGATACCTTGTAGATGATTTTTTGCCAATGTCATGTTTCATTTTGGCAAATCTAACCACTTTGCAGCACCGACTTGGGTACATGTGTACCCGTGTACTCTCTGTTTACAAACGAGTTTCCATACGTTGACATGGAAGATGGACGCCCGAACAGCATATCGAAGTTTGAAAGGTGACACAAACCCCTTAAGGCAAAGATCGGCATAATATTTTTGGTTTTGGTGACTTCGGTGATATATAAACTTTACATTCAGATTGTTCCCAATCATTCCCAGTCGGGATTTTAAAAGAAAATAAGCAATAAAATGCAGGTAAACAGATCGTTGGCGAAAAACTGCCCTTGACAACGCCCGATTTATTTCAAAATGCCACAAAATTTACCTGGTTAAGTGTTTTCACTTGAAACGGTATCTCTATTGCCATCAAAATCACCTGTGCCATTCTTGTTTACACATTCAGCACAGTCAGTATGACGCGTTTTTGATGACGTGGCACAATGTCGTCATATTCAAAACATTTGTCACGTGACTTCGTTTTTAAACTTCAAAGACAAGTGCAGACTGGCGTTCCGGCTGAGTAAGTTTGTTATGACCCTGAGAATGATCATTTGACCGTGAAAAAAGGTCACAGATAAAAGATAAGTATTTGAGGCAATTCTTTTCAAGATTGATCTTAATCTGACCAAAGCTCAATATTTTATCAACAAAAGTATGTTGTGACCTTGAAATCGAACAAATGACCTTGGGTCAAGGTCAAGGTAAAAGGGCTTGATGCAAGGAATATTTGTATTAAGTTTGAACTCTTAAGGTGAAATAGTCTTTGTTCCATAGGCAAAAGTTTTTGTGACCTTGAGAATGAAAACTTGACCTTGGGTCAAGGTCAAGGTGAAAGAGCGTGACTTAACGATAATGTTTATGAATTTTGAACTCTGAAGGTCAAATAGTCTTTATTCTATGGGCAAAACTTTGTTGTGACCTTGAGAATCAGCATTTGACCCTGGATCAAGGTCAAGGTGAAAGAGCTTGGCTAAACGATAGCATGTATGAAGTTTGAACTCTGAAGGTCAAGTAGTCATTGTTTTATAGGCCAAAATTTGTTGTGACCTTGAGAATAAAAATTTGACCTTGAAAGTAGGTCAGCATTAAATGTCTACCTATATGTAACTTACCATCCATGTTTCAACTAAAAATCTCAAAAAATGTAGAAATTGGCACTGTGCCAATTTAAAGTTCCATTTTCAACTCTGAATAGCACGAAAACCGTAAATATTTTATCGAGCATGTAAGCGTATAAAAGTTTGCAAATTTCACAAAGAACAATATAAAACAAATTTCGTTCAAATCCGACGGTTAGTTAAAGAGTTATAAGTGTCTAAAGATTTGACCTTTGATGACCTCCAGCGGGGGTATATGTGAACCATTTGACAAGAAAAAAAATTTCATTCAAGATCTTCATATGCTCTTTCACATGGTACTTTCCGTTTTTTCATATGATGCTGTACCTTTTTGTAAAGTGACCGGAACAGTTTGGGGGTAAGAGTAATAATAATAAGAACTAGATGGCTACTGTTGCAAGCAACAGACGGATTCCTCCTTTATTAGACCTTCCTCGGAATTGAAGTGTTAAAATCCGAAAAAAGAAGATAGAAAAAAAGAATAGTACCTTTTGTACCTTATTCACTTCAGCAAATGAGTCAAAAGAGCTTATGTCTAACTTGGGACTCTTATTCATTTATCAACAAAATAGAAGAAAAAAATAATAAATACCTTTCATGTTTACGAAAGCTTTAAACTCCATGCTCTATCAATATCAAATCCTTTACAATTACTTTCTCAAAACAGAATTGCACAATGATTTTGCAATGAGATAATTTCTATTAATAGAAAATGACAACAACATGAAACTACTGATTTGTAATGCTACTAAGAATAAAAAAGAAAGAAACAGAGAACAAGAATAAAAGAGTTATCTATCTTACTATGTAAAGATCAAATAAGAAGTACTATTTGTGTGAAGAATAAATATTTAAGGAGAAAATTCTGTGAATTCTACAAGAGTAAATGTTTGTTATGACCTTAAAAAAGTTAATTTGACCTTTAACCAAGGTCATGGATAAAAGATAAGCATTTGAATTTATTCTCATCAAGAGTCCTCTTGATCTAATCAAAGCTCAATATTTTATCGACAAAAGTCTGTTGTGACCTTGAAATCGAACAAATGACCTTGGGTCAAGGTCAAGGTGAAAGGAATTGATGCAAGGAATATTTGCGCCAAGTATGAACTCTCAAGGTCAAATGGTCTTTGTTCTATAGGCAAAAGTTTGTTGTGACCTTGAGAATCAAAATTTGAACTTGGGCCAAGGTCAAGGTTAAAGGGCTTCGCTCAATGATTGTATTTATGAAGTTTGAACTGTCAAGGTCAAATAGTCTTTGTTCTAAAGGCAAAAGTTTGTTGTGACCTTGAGAATCATAATGTGACCTTGAAACTAGGTCATCATCAATGACTACCTATTAGTAGCCTACCATCCAAGTTTCAACTCAAAATCTCAAAAAATGTAGAAATTGGCACTGTGCCAATTTAAAGTTCCACATTCAACTCTGAATAGCGTGAAAACCGTAAATATTTTATCGAGCATGTAAGCGTATAAAAGTCTGCAAATTTCCCAAAGAACAATATTAAACAAATTTTGTTCAAATCCGACTGTTAGTTAAGGAGTTATAAGAGTTTAAAGATTTGACCTTTGATGACCTCAATCGGGGGCATATGTGAACCATTTGACAAGAAAAAAAATTTCATTCAAGATCTTTATATGCTCTTTCACATGGTACTTTCCGTTTTTTCATATGATGCTGTACTTTTTTGTAAAGTGTCCGGAACGGTTTGGGGGTAAGAATAATAATAAGAAGAACTAGATGGCTACTGTTGCAAGCAACAGACGGATTCCTCCTTTATCAGACCTTCCTCGGAACTGAAGTGTTAAAATCCGAATAAAGAAGATGGAAAAAAGAATAGTACCTTTAGTACCTTATTCACTTCAGCAAATGATTCAAAAGAGCTTATGTCTAACTTGGGACTCTTATTTATTTATCAACAAAATAGAAGAAAAAAAAGATAAATACCTTTCATGTTTACGAAAGCTTTTTAAAAACTCCATGCTCTATCAATATCAACTCCTTTACAATTACTTTCTAAAAACAGAATTGCACAATGATTTTGCAATGAGATAATTTCTATGAATAGAAAATGACAACAACAAGAAAGTACAGATATGTAATGCTACTAATAAAAAATAGAAAGAGAACAAGAATAAAAGAGTTATCTTTCTTATACTATGTGAAGTTCAAATAAGAAGGACTATTTGTGTGAGAAATAAATAGTATAGGACAAAAAGTGTGAATTCTACAAGAGTAAATGATTGTTATGACCTTGAGAATGATTATTTGGCCTCGAACCAATGTCATGGATGAAAGATAAGTATTGTGATTATTCTTATCACGATTGATCTTAATCTGAGCAAAGTTAAATGTCGAATCAACCAAACTCTGTTGTGACCTTGAAATCGAACAAATGACCTTGGGTCAAGATCATGGTGAAAGGGTTTGAGGCAAGGAATATTTGTGTAAAGGTTGAAGTGCCAAGGTCAAACAGTCTTTGTTTTTTAGACTAAAGTTTGTTGTGACCTTGGGAATGATAATTTGACCTTGGGTCAAGGTTAAGGTGAAAGAGCTGGGCCCAAGCATTATATGTATAAAATGTGAACTCTGAAGGTCAAATAGTCTTTGTTCTATAGGCAAAAGTATGTTGTGACCTTGAGAATGAAAATTTGACCTTGGGTCAAGGTCAAGGTGAAAGAGCTTGACTGAACAATTATGTGTGTAAAGTTTGAGCTCTGAAGGTCAAATAGTCTTTAATCTATAGGCAAAACTTTGTAATGACCATGAGAATCTGAATTTGACCTTGGATCAAGGTCAAGGTGAAAGAGCTTGGTTTAATGATAATATGTATGAAGTTTGAACTCTGAAGGTCAAAAGGTTTTTGTTCTATAGGCAAAAGTTTGTTGTGACCTTGAGAATAAAAATTTGACCTTGAAAGTAGGTCAACATTAAATGACTACCTATAAGTAACGTACCATTCAAGTTTCAACTCAAAATCTCAAAAACTGTAGAAATTGGCACTGTGCCAATTTAAAGTTCCATTTTTAACTCGATATAGAGCAAAAACCGTAAATATTTTGTCGAGCATGTAAATGTAAAAAAGTTTGCAAATTTCCCAAAGAACATTTTAAAACAAATTTCGTTCAAATCGTACGGTTAGTTTAGGATTTACAAGAGTTTAAAGATTTGACCTTTGGTGACCTCTAGCGGGGGCATATGTGAACTTTTCGACAACAAAAAAAAATTCAATTGAGATCTTTGTATGTTCTTTCACATGGTACTATTCATTTTATCACATGATGCGGAACTTGTTTGTAAAGTGACCGGAACGATGAGGAGGTAAGAATAATAATAAGAATAATAATAAGAAGAAAGAAAAGACAATACAATAACAGAAAGGATTCCGACGGAACAGTCGGAATCCTTAATAATAATAAGAATAAAGAAAAGACAATACAATAACAGAAAGGATTCCGACGGAAGTCGGAATCCTTAACTAGATGGCTACTGTTGCAAGCAACAGACGGATTCCTCCTTTATTAGACCTTCCTCGGAACTGACGTGTTAAAATCCGAATAAAGAGGATGGAAATTAGTACCTAATTCATTTCAGCAAATGAGTCAAAAGAGCTTTTGTCTAACTTGGGACTCTTATTTATTTATCAATAAATTAGAAGAAAACGATAATACATACCTTTCATGTTTAAGAAATCTTTAATCTCCATGATATATCAATATTAAATCCTTTAAAATTTCTATCTCAAAACAGAATTGCACAATGACTTTGCAATGACAAAATTTCTATTAATAGAAAATGACAACAGGATGAAGTACAGATAAGTAATGATTTGTAATGCTTCTAAAAAAAGTAAAGAAAACGAGAACAAGAATAAAAGAGTTATCCTTCTTAAACCATCTTAAGTTCAAATACTAGTAAGAAGGACAACTTGTATGAAGAATAAATAGTATAGGACAAAAACTGTGAATTCTACAAGAGTAAATGTTTGTTATTACCTTGAGAATGATTATTCTATCTTGAACCAAGGATACGGATAAAACATAAGTATTGTAGGTTATCTCATCACGATTGATTTTAATCAGATTAAAGCTCATTATCTTATCAACCAAAGTCTGTTGTGAACTTGCAGTCAAACAGATGACCTTGGGTCAAGGTCAAGATGAAAGGGTTTCATGCAAGAAATATTTGTGTAAAGTTTGAATTCCAAAAGTCAAATAGTCTTTGTCTTATAGGCAAAAGTTTGTTGTGACCTTGAGAATCAAAATTTGACCTTGGGTCAAGGTCAAGGTGAAAGAGCTTGGCTTAACAATAGTATGTATGAAGTTTGAACTCTGAAGGTCAAATAGTCTTTATTCTATAGGGAAAAGTATGTTGTGTGACCTTGAGAATGAAAATTTGACCTTGGGTCAAGGTCAAAATGAAAGACCTTGGCTTAACGATAGTATGTATGAAGTTTGAACTCTGAAGGTCAAATAGTCAATGTTCTATAGGCAAAAATTTGTTGTGACCTTGAGAATCAAAATTTGACCTTGAAATTAGGTCAACATTAAATGACTACCTATAAGTAACATACCATCCAAATTTCAACTCAAAATCTCAAAAACTGTATAAATTGGCACTGTGCCAATTTAAAGTTCCATTTTCAATTCTGAATAGCGCGAAAACCGTAAATATTTTATCGAGCATGTAAGCGTATAAAAGTTTGCAAATTTCCCAAAGAACAATACAAAACAAATTTCGTTCAAATCGTACGGTTAGTTTAGGAGTTATAAGAGTTTAAAGATTTGACCTTTGGTGACCTCTAGCGGGGGCATATGTGAACTTTTGGACAACAAAAAAATTTCAATTGAGATCTTTGTATGCTCTTTCACATGGTACTATTCATTTTATCGTATGATGTGGTACTTTTTTGTAAAGTGTCCGGAACGATGAGGAGGTAAGAATAATAATAAGAACTAGATGGCTACTGTTGCAAGCAACAGACGGATTCCTCCTTTATTAGACCTTCCTTGGAACTGAAGTGTTAAAATCCGAATTAAGAAGATGGAAATATGAATAGTTGCTTTAGTACCTTATTCACTTCAGCAAATGAGTCTTAAGAGCTTTAGTCTAATTTGGGACTCTCATTTATTTATCAACAAAATAGAACAAAAAGATAATAAATACCTTTCATGTTTACGAAAGCTTTATACTCCATGATCTATCAATTCTAAATCCTTTCAAATTACTATCTCAAAACAGAATTGCACAATGATTTTGCAATGAGAGCATTTCTATAAACAGAAAATGACAATAGAATCAAAATACAGCCAAGTAATGCTACTAAGAAAAAAAAAAAAAAAAAAAACAGGGACCAAGAGTAAAAGAGTTATGTTTCTTATACTATGTTATGTTCAAATAAGAAAGACTACTTATGTGAAGAATAAATAGCATAGGACAAAAACTGCTAATTCTACAAAAGTAAGATTGTTAGGACCCTGAGAATGATCATTTGACCGTGAATAAAGGTCACGGAAAAAAGATAAGTATTTGAGGTAATTCTTTTCAAGATTGATCTTAATCTGATCAAAGCTCAATATTTTATCAACCAAAGTATGTTGTAACCTTGAAATCGAACAAATGACCTTGGATCAAGGTCAAGGTAAAAGGGCTTGATGCAAGGAATATTTGTGTTAAGTTTGAACTCTTAAGGTCAAATAGTCTTTGTTCTATAGGCAAAAGTTTGTTGTGACCTTGAGAATCAAAATTTGACCTTGGGTCAAGGTTAATGTGAAAGAGCGAGGCTTAACGATAATATGTATGAAGTTTGAACTCTGAAAGTCAAATGATCTTTATTCTATAGGCAAAAGTTTGTTGTGACCTTGCGAATCAAAATATAACCTTGGGTCAAGGTCAAGGTCAAAGAGCTTGGCTCAACGATTGTATGTATGAAGTTTGAACGCTGAAGGTCAAATAGTCTTTGTCTTATAGGCAAAAGTATGTTGTGACCTTGAGAATCAAAATTTGACCTTTGGTCAAGGTCAAGGTGAAAGAGCTTGGCTAAACGACAGTATGTATGAAGTTTGAACTCTAAAGGTCAAGTAATCTTTGTTATATAGGCCAAAATTTGTTGTGACCTTGAGAATAAATATTTGACCTTGAAAGTAGGTCAGTATTAAATGTCTACCTATAAGTAACCTACCATCCAAGTTTCGACTCAAAATCTCAAAAACTGTAGAAATTGGCAATGTGCCAATTTAAAGTTCCATTTTCAACTCTGAATAGCGTGAAAACCGTAAATATTTTATCGAGCATGTAAGAGTATAAAAGTTTGCAAATTTCCCAAAGAACAATATAAAACAAATTTCGTTCAAATCCGACGGTTAGTTAAGGAGTTATAAGAGTTTAAAGATTTGACCTTTGATGACCTCCAGCGGGGGCATATGTGAACCATTTGACAAGAAAAAAAATTTCATTCAAGATCTTCATATGCTCTTTCACATAGTACTTTCCGTTTTTTCATATGATGCTGTACTTTTTTGTAAAGTGTCCGGAACGGTTTGGGGGTAAGAATAATAATAATAAGAATAACTAGATGGCTACTGTTGCAAGCAACAGACGGATTCCTCCTTTATTAGACTTTCCTTGGAACTGAAGTGTTAAAATCCGAATAAAGAAGATGGAAAAATGAATAGTTGCTTTTGTACCTTATTCACTTCAGCAAATGAGTCTTAAGAGCTTTAGTCTAATTTGGGACTCTCATTTATTTATCAACAAAATAGAACAAAAAGATAATAAATACCTTTCATGTTTACGAAAGCTTTATACTCCATGATCTATCAATTCTAAATCCTTTAAAATTACTATCTCAAAACAGAATTGCACAATGATTTTGCAATGGGAGCATTTCTATAAATAGAAAATGACAATAGAATCAAAATACAGTAATGCTACTAATAAAATAAAAAACAGAGAACAAGAGTAAAAGAGTTATGATTCTTATACTATGTTATGTTCAAATAAGAAAGACTACTTGTGTGAAGAATAAATAGCGTTGGACAAAAACTGCTAATTCTACAAGAGTAAGTTTGTTACGACCCTGAGAATGATCATTTGACCGTGAATAAAGGTCAAGGAAAAGATAAGTATTTGAAGTAATTCTTTTCAAGATTGATCTTAATCTGATCAAAACTCAATATTTTATCAAGCAAAGTATGTTGTGACCTTGATATCGAACAAATGACCTTAGGTCAAGGTCAGTGTAGAAGCGCTTGATGCAAGGAATATTTGTGTTAAGTTTGAACTCTTAAGGTCAAATAGTCTTTGTTCTATAGGCAAAAGTTTGTTGTGACCTTGAGAATCAAAATTTGACCTTGGGTCCAGGTCAAGGTGAAAGAGCGTGGCTTATCGATAATATGTATGAAGTTTGAACTCTGAAGGTCAAATAGTCTTTCTTCTATAGGCAAAAGTTTGTTGTGACCTTGAGAATAAAAATTTGACCTTGAAAGTAGGTCAGCATTAAATGTCTACCTAAAAGTAATCTACCATCCAAGTTTCAACTCAAAATCTCAAAAAATGTAGAAATTGGCACTGTGCCAATTTAAAGTTCCATTTTCAACTCTGAATAGCGCGAAAACCGTAAATATTTTATCGAGCATGTAAGCGTATAAAAGTTTGCAAATTTCCCAAAGAACAATATAAAACAAATTTTGTTCAAATCCGACGGTTAGTTAAGGAGTTATAAGAGTTTAAAGATTTGACTTTCGATGACCTCAAGCGGGGGCATATGTGAACCATTTGACAAGAAAAAAAATTTCATTCAAGATCTTCGTATGCTCTTTTACATGATATGTTCTGTTTTTTCATATGATGCTGTACTTTTTTGTAAAGTGTCCGGAACGGTTTGGGGGTAAGAATAATAATAATAAGAACTAGATGGCTACTGTTGCAAGCAACAGACGGATTCCTCCTTTATTAGACCTTCCTCGGAATTGAAGTGTTAAAATCCGAAAAAAGAAGATTTAGTACCTTATTCACTTCAGCAAATGAGTCAAAAGAGCTTATGTCTAACTTGGGACTCTGAATTATTTATCAACAAAATAGAGGGAAAAAATAATAAATACCTTTCATGTTTACGAAAGCTTTAAACTCCATGCTCTATCAATATAAAATCCTTTACAATTACTTTTTCAGAGCAGAATTGCACAATGATTTTGCAATGAGAGCATTTCTATAAATAGAAAATGACAATAGAATCAAAATACAGCCAAGTAATGCTACTAAGAAAAAAAAACAGAGAACAAGAGTAAAAGAGTTATATTTCTTATACTATGTTATGATCAAATAAGAAAGACTACTTGTGTGAAGAATAAAAAGCGTAGGACAAAAACTGCTAATTCTACAAGAGTAAGTTTATTATGACCCTGAGAATGATCCTTTGAGTTTGACCGTGAATAAAGGTCACTGAAAAAAGATAAGTATTTGAGGTAATTCTTTTCAAGATTGATCTTAATCTGATCAAAGCTAAATATTTTATCAACCAAAGTATGTTGTGACCTTCAAATCGAACAAATGACCTTGGGTAAAGGTCAAGGTAAAAGTGCTTGATGCAAGGAATATTTTTGTTAAGCTTGAACTCTTAAGGTCAAATAGTCTTTGTTCTATAGGCAAAAGTTTGTTGTGACCTTGAGAATCAAAATTTGACCTTGGGTCAAGGTCAAGGTGAAAGAGCGTGGCTTAACGATAATATGTATGAAGCTTGAACTGTGAAGGTCAAATAGTCTTTATTCTATAGGCAAAACTTTGTTGTGACCTTGCGAATCAAAATTTGACCTTGGGTCAAGGTCAAGGTGAAAGAGTTCGGTTTAACGATAGTATGTATGAAGTTTGAACGCTGAAGGTCAAATAGTCTTTGTTCTATAGGCAAAAGTATGTTGTGACCTTGAGAATCAAAATTTGACCTTGGGTCAAGGTCAAGGTGAAAGAGCTTGGTTAAACGATAGTATGCATGAAGTTTGAACTCTGAAGGTCAAGTAGTCTTTGTTCTATAGGCCAAAATTTGTTGTGACCTTGAGAATAAAAATTTGACCTTGAAAGTAGGTCCACATTAAATGTCTGCCTATAAGTAATCTACCATCCAAGTTTCAACTCAAAATCTCAAAAACGGTAGAAATTGGCACTGTGCCAATTTAAAGTTCCATTTTCAACTCTGAATTGCGCGAAAACCGTAAATATTTTATCGAGCATGTTAGCGTATAAAAGTTTGCAAATTTCCCAAAGAACAATATAAAATAAATTTTGTTCAAATCCGACGGTTAGTTAAGGAGTTATAAGAGTTTAAAGATTTGACCTTTGATGACCTCCAGCGGGGGCATATGTGAACTTTTTGACAAGAAAAAAATTTTCATTCAAGATTTTAATATGTTATTTCACATGGTACTTTCCGTTTTTTCATATGAAGCTGAACTTTTTTGTAAAGTGTCCGGAACGGTTTGGGGGTAAGAATAATAATAATAAGAATAATAATAAGAACTAGATGGCTACTTTTGCAAGCAACAGACGGATTCCTCCTTTATTAGACCTTCCTCGGAACTGAAGTGTTAAAATCCGAATAAAGAAGATGGAAAAAAGAATAGTTGCTTTTGTACCTAATTCACTTCAGCAAATGAGGCAAAGGAGCTTATGTCTAATTTGGGACTCTTATTTATTTATCGACAAAATAGAAGAAAAAGATGATAAATACCTTTCAAGTTTAGGAAGGCTTTAAACTCCTAGATCTATTCTATCCATTTTGATTCCTTTGAAATTACTATCCCAAAAAGAATTGCACAATGAATTAGCAATGAGAAAATTTCTATAAATAGAGAATGACAACAGCATGAAAGTACAGACAAGTAATGCTACTAAGATAAAAAAGGAAACATAGAACAAGAATAAAAGAGTTATCTATCTTACTATGTAAAGTTCAAATAAGAAGTACTACTTGTGTGAAGAATAAATATTTAAGAACAAAATTCTCTCAATCCTACAAGAGTAAATGTTTGTTATGACCTTGAAAAAGTTTATTTGACCTTGAACCAAGGTCATGGATGAAAGATAAGCATTTTAGTTTATTCTCATCAAAATTCCTTTTGATCTATTCAAAGCTCAATATTTTATCAACAAAAGTCTGTTTTGACCTTGAAATCGAACAAATGACCTTGGGTCAAGGTCAAGGTGAAAGGACTTGATGTAAGGAACATTTGCGCAAAGTTTGAACTCTCAAGGTCAAATGGTCTTTGTTCTATGGGAAAATTTTTGTTGTGACCTTGAGAATGAGAATTTGACCGTGCGTCAAGGTCAAGGTGATGGGGCTTGGATCAATGATTGTATTTATGAAGTTTGAACTGTCAAGGTCAAATAGTCTTTGTTCTATAGGCAAAAGTTTGTTGTGACCTTGAGAATCAAAATTTGACCTTGAAACTAGGTCATCATCAATGACTACCTATAAGTAAGCTACCATCCAAGTTTCAACTCAAAATCTCAAAAACTGTAGAAATTGGCACTGTGCCAATTTAAAGTTCCAATTTTAACTCAAAATAGCGCGAAAACCATAAATATTTTATTTTTTTTTTTTTTTTTGTAGAAAATGACAACAACATAAAAGTACAGATATGTAATGCTACTAAGAAAAAAAAAAAAGAAACGGAGAACAAGAAGAAAATAGTTATCTTTCTTATACTATGTTAAGCTGAAATAAGGACTGAGAATAGTTGCTTTAGTACCTTATTCACTTCAGCAAATGAGTCAAAAGAGCTTATGTCTAACTTGGGACTCTTATCTATTTATCGACAAAAAAGAAGAAAAGGACGATAAATACCTTTCAAGTTTAGGAAGGCTTTAAACTCCTAGATCTGTTCTATCCATTTTGAATCCTTTTAAATTACTATCCCAAAAAGAATTGCACAATGTATTAGCAATGAGAAAATTTCTATAAATGGAGAATGACAACAGCATGAAAGTACAGACAAGTAATGCTACTAAGATAAAAAAAGGAAACAAAGAACAAGAATAAAAGAGTTATCTATCTTACTATGTAAAGTTTAAATAAGAAGTACTACTTGTGTAAATATTTAAGAACAAAATCCTGTCAATCCTACAAGAGTAAATGTTTTTTATGACCTTGAAAAGTTTATTTGACCTTGAACCAAGGTCATGGCTGAAAGATAAGCATTTTAGTTTATTCTCATCAAGATTTCTTTTCATCTATTCAAAGCTCAATATTTCATCGACAAAAGTCTGTTGTGACCTTGAAATCGAACAAACGACCTTGGGTCAAGGTCAAGGTGAAAGGACTTGATGAAAGGAATATTTGCGTCAAGTTTGAACTCTCAAGGTCAAATGGTCTTTGTTCTATAGGAAAAATTTTGTTGTGACCTTGAGAATGAGAATTTGACCTTGGGTCAAGGTCAAGGTGAAAGGGCTTGGATCAATGATTGTATTTATGAAGTTTGAACTGTCAAGGTCAAATAGTCCTTGTTCTATAGGCAAAAGTTTGTTGTGACCTTGAGAATCAAAATTTGACCTTGAAACTAGGTCATCATCAATGACTACCCATTAGTAACCTACCATCCAAGTTTCAACTCAAAATCTCAAAAACTGTAGAAATTGGCACTGTGCCAATTTAAAGTTCCATTTTCAACTCAAAATAGCACGAAAACCGTAAATATTTTATCGAGCATGTAAGCGTATAAAAGTTTGCAAATTTCCCAAAGAACAATATAAAACAAATTTCATTCAAATCGCACGGTTAGTTTAGGAGTTATAAGGTTTTAAAGATTTTACCTTTGATGACCTCCAGCGGGGGCATATGTGAACTTTTTTACAAGAAAAAAAATTTCATTCAAGATTTTAATATGCTCTTTCACATGGTACTTTCCGTTTTTTCATACGATGCTGTACTTTTATGTAAAGTGTCCGGAACGGTTTGGGGGTAATAATAATAATAATAAGAATAATAATAAGAATAAAGAAAAGACAATACAATAACAGAAAGGATTCCGACGGAAGTCGGAATCCTTAATAAAGAAAAGACAATACAATAACAGAAAGGATTCCGACGGAAGTCGGAATCCTTAATAATAACTAGATGGCTACTGTTGCAAGCAACAGACGGATTCCTCCTTTATTAGACCTTCCTCGGAACTGAAGTGTTAAAATCCGAATAAAGAAGATGGAAAAAAGAATAGTTGCTTTTGTACCTAATTCACTTCAGCAAATGAGGCAAAGGAGCTTATGTCTAATTTGGGACTCTTACGCAGCACATTTAAGGCCTTCCATAGAAATGACGTAGAAGTTTTTTCCGCCAAATAACGTAACGTCATATGACGTCATGGACCCCGTGTCGTCAGGTTAGGTAGCAACAGACTTGTTAGCTTTCGTTATCGTTGATACCTTTATTTACTAGATAAAATTGCATTTATACAAAAAACAAAACGTATTGCTTCCACAGTGACACATCGCCGGGTCAATATACTTTTGAGAAAACCCCTAATCAATATCTGTACTCTGTGACCCCGTACACCGAAGAATGCGATCTGCGTTACTTAGAAGCTTGAGGTAACGAACAGGTGCGAATCAACAGTTTACAGAGCGGGTAAAACGAATAAAAAGGCAGATTTTGGTAAGTATAAGCGATATCAAACTTCAATAACTGGTGCTGTATGAAGGAAATATCTTAGAATTAGTACAATTACATCATGGAGTCAATTTATTCATAGAAATAAAAGGAAACTCCTTGGATTACCAAGAGACATGTGTGAAATGTATGTGTAAATGACAGAATTTCAACGCGTTTTACTTAAGTTACACTGTTACTGCAAAGCTGAGTAGTAGCTAAACTTTATGTGAATAGTTTAGACACTTGTAGATTATGATATCAGTTCGTACGAAAGTTGAATGATGAGGAAAAAAGGGTGAATGTGATATCATACTAATGTGCCCATGCCCATGTATATGTTGTTTTCATAACATGTACCTATAAAAATGTTTACATCTGAGGACAGTAAGTTATACTTGCAGTAGTATGTGCACCGAAATATCGAAATATTCAAAAACCAATTATTAATTTTTTTTCTTCAGAATGATAACTTTTCACACCAGCTGCTGCATGAAAAGAAATATTGTCACACACTGTAAAAGTTTCAGAAACACATGCATGTATCTTAGCCACACGGTACTGTTCATTTTGGATATTTTTGCAGGTACAGAATTTTTAAATTTATGTGTAGAGTAACATTTGTTTTGCCTATTAAGAATATTATAATGATTTAAAAAAGAAGTCAAATAAAATAAATGCATTTACTATCTATAGTGAATAATCTAAAACTATAGCCACACCAGGCTTATTTAGCTATTCATGAAATAATAACATATCACTGCGAATTCTTTGTAATTTATGTCGCTAGGACATACATGTATATTACATAACTATTAAACTTGTAAAATTATGAATTTTGAGTCCAAGCTGTACCATACACTTTGGATTTTAAAAGCTAGATTTATATAGTCAATATTTTTTTTCTATTTCAGATCCTTGCCTTGAAGAGTGAATGCTTGAATAATAACTTTGAACAACCACACACATTACAGATGAAGAAATGTTACTTTGAATATATAATAAAGAAAATTAATAAAATTCTCCTAAAATTGATCTGTACTAGACTTCATGCTCAAATCTCCAAGAGTGGGGAGAGGGGGGGGGGGGGGTAAATTGCTTTTGTTTTGATAGTTTGTCTGCCTGAAGCATTTAGCCGAGCATGAGAGGGCTTTCAAGGTCAACATGTACACAAACCTCTATGTGCATGGCAAGAGCAGATACGAAGATTTGAAATTTAAGCTTGACTTTGCTTTCAAAAGATACATGTAGCTACTGACACCTGCATGGTATGTAACAAAGACACGTAAATAAATTATTGTTGTACTTGCAGATTATCTCGTACAAGGTGGCTGTTAAGGAGAAGTCCCATAATACCAGTTATTAAAATGTCGATCACTCTTATGGTGTTAGGGAAAAAAATGACATATAATCTCAAGCTCCTGGCAAGAGTTATTCACGCACCATTAATTTGTTCAAGCTTTACAATTATTTTATTTGATATCTGCAATGCAGAAAAAATAAGATTGGGTCATCGGTCAAATAACAAATTTGAAATACTGAAAATATTCAACAAATTTGCTTAATGCTTACATCAAATTTGTCATAGGAAAGTCGTTTATCTAAATTTTGGTGGATCACTTTGTCTGTTGTCCCCCCCCACATCATGTTGTCACGAAAATATCGGGAGTTATGAAACAAGGTAGGTTTGCTACTCGACCATTCCGAGGCACATTTATTGATCATATACGTACAAATGTTTGTAACGACAAGGATCCGATATTATAATAAAGGAGTAACCTTTCAAATATTTTGAAAGGCGAATTAAGGGAAACATGATTGCTGCATGAAATCCGGCTATAGATTTGACCCCAAAAAATCTCTGAATTTTGCATCTGCTGTATATAATAATCCTGTCTGGACGACTATCAAATAAATTCATGATCTGAAAATGCAAAAAAAAAAAAAAGGAGAGAAAACAAAACCACCCAAAACAAAGCCGTTACACATACACTGAAAAGTCCTCCAGCCCGACCCACCCCCTTTCCCGGCCCCATATATCAATGACCGCTCTTTAAATTTCTGTCAAACACGCTACCATGTATTTCGTCGATCTCATGAAGAATTTATAAGTACTAATTCACTTTCAGGGGACATGGAATTCAAATAAAACATATGAAATCTAATTAAATAAAATCGAGCAGAAGATTCCCAATGTCAGTGCAGCGTGGGCGATGAATAGAAACTCGAGGTCACGCTTTACTTTCAATTTTCATCAACTTTTGCATGCAATTGCAAGTTGTCAATTATAAGTGCTTTTCAATGTCAATGTCAGCTACGCTTTTACATGGGTTGTGTTTTTATTTATTTATTTATTTTTCTTATAGAAAATATACACTGAAAATGTTTAAAAAAAGAAAAAGAAAAGAAACAGTGCCTTTGCGTCTTCTGACACATTGAAATTAAATTTAAAATCAGTATGAAAGTATACCTAAATTTTAATATTAATATGACAATGGACATCATTCACGGAATTTGCCGATTCCTCTATTTGCAATTTAGATCAAATTTTGTTTTGTTTTGCTTTTCTGCTGGGAAACAAACATCAGTTTTATTATTTTTTTACCCTTATTTTTTCCCCGATGTCTAGAAAAAATAATATTGGATCTAGAACTACCCGGTGTTGTCCAGAGACCATAGGACTATAAGGTCTCGTTTCTTAAAATAAGAAACCAGAGAATCAATAAAATGAAGAAATTTTGGTATAAACAGTGAAGAATTTATGTATGTTATCGATCCCATTGCGGTCAAAGGCGTCATAAGTCGAACAAGGTTTTTTTTTCTGTCACGGTAATGATTATTAAAGGGACGTATAATGTATGTAAGTAAATATTACGAGTTAATATAATCAATCTATGCAATTCTAATGCATGTCCGATATTATACAGCATCATGTTAATCTCATGTATATTGGGTTCATGGGTTAGTACGGTAACCGGCAAGACCGACACCCCGGCGTGGCGCCCTCCCCCCCCCCCTCCCACCCCCTTTTTTCCGCGATTCACCCCTCAATATACAAAAAGTGAAATGAAACTTTAACAGAATTAAATAAATATTGCATTTTTTCATAAGTTGAAATGAAAATTCTATTCAAATTAACATTTATTTAAAAAATTAAAACGGAATTTACAGAGAGCGCGATTACGTCCCTTGAATAAATCTGATTCCACAGAACGTTTATTTGGTAAACGAACGAACTACCGATTAGCACCTGTCAGAAAAACTGCAACGGCGCAAGATGTTACCGTACATAAATTTAAGTGAAATTTGACACACATTTTAAGAGATAGGTGTTCTTCAATAATTCAACTGGGGGAAACGTTTACATTCTATATTTTCTTTTAAATTTTCTGCCATTCGTGCCAGTGTCAATAATATTTTATGAAATGGGTATATTTTTCTCGATTTTTCAAGTAGTCGTTCTTTATCAAAGATTTCCCCAGCAAGAAATAGGTAAATGAAACCCCCCTTTGTAGTATGGTATCAATATTTTGTTTGAATGATAAGGTTTCACCTTGCGCCATCTGATTTTGTATGACCAATGTTGATCTACGAAAATATACGTGTCACGTGACAACCCGGCGTTCGGGGAGCATATATCAGTAATTAACAGATAAATTATGATATAGCATCTATACTGATACATAAACTATTTCATTCCATCTTATTTGGACAATTTAATAATTCCTTGAAAAAAGCTATCAAAACTGACATCAAATTTTGTCAATGACGTCATGGAAGGCCTTAAATGTGCTGCGTATTTATTTATCGACAAAATAGAAGAAAAAGACGATAAATACCTTTCAAGTTTAGGAAGGCTTTAAACTCCTAGATCTATTCTATCCATTTTGATTCCTTTGAAATTACTATCCCAAAAAGAATTGCACAATGAATTAGCAATGAGAAAATTTCTATAAATAGAGAATGACAACAGCATGAAAGTACAGACAAGTAATGCTACTAAGATAAAAAAAGGAAACATAGAACAAGAATAAAAGAGTTATCTATCTTACTATGTAAAGTTCAAATAAGAAGTACTACTTGTGTGAAGAATAAATATTTAAGAACAAAATTCTCTCAATCCTACAAGAGTAAATGTTTGTTATGACCTTGAAAAAGTTTATTTGACCTTGAACCAAGGTCATGGATGAAAGATAAGCATTTTAGTTTATTCTCATCAAAATTCCTTTTCATCTATTCAAAGCTCAATATTTTATCAACAAAAGTCTGTTTTGACCTTGAAATCGAACAAATGACCTTGGATCAAGGTCAAGGTGAAAGGACTTGATGTAAGGAACATTTGCGCAAAGTTTGAACTCTCAAGGTCAAATGGTCTTTGTTCTATGGGAAAATTTTTGTTGTGACCTTGAGAATGAGAATTTGACCTTGGGTCAAGGTCAAGGTGATGGGGCTTGGATCAATGATTGTATTTATGAAGTTTGAACTGTCAAGGTCAAATAGTCTTTGTTCTATAGGCAAAAGTTTGTTGTGACCTTGAGAATCAAAATTTGACCTTGAAACTAGGTCATCATCAATGACTACCTATAAGTAACCTACCATCCAAGTTTCAACTCAAAATCTCAAAAACTGTAGAAATTGGCACTGTGCCAATTTAAAGTTCCAATTTCAACTCAAAATAGCACGAAAACCGTAAATATTTTATCGAGCATGTAAACGTATAAAAGTTTGCAAATTTCCCAAAGAACAATATAAAACAAATTTCATTCAAATCGCACGGTTAGTTTAGGAGTTATAAGGTTTTAAAGATTTTGCCTTTGATGACCTCTAGCGGGGGCATATGTAAACTTTTCGACAAGAAAAAAAAATATATATGAAGATCTTTATTTGCTCTTTCACATGATACTTTCCATTTTATCATATGATGCGGTACTTTGTTGTAAAGTCTCTGGATTGGCTTGGGGGTAAGAATAATAATAATAATAATAATAAGAATGACAAATATGGATAATGACCATATCCCTGTCTACAGTACAAAATCGATAATTCAGAAAATCAGAAACCGAAGGCATACAAAATCAGGATAAAACAGGAACCAAAGCAAACAAAAACAAAATCATCCACCATATGAAAAGAAGCGAACTCCCGATATGAGAGTGAGACCAGGTGCCCAGGAAGAGTAAGCATCTCCTGCTTGCATGCAACACCCGTCGCTTCAATTCGGTAGAACTGTCACATCCGGTTACTTCCATTTTGGAAGATATAGAGTACAATCTTTGGTTGGATGGTTCAAATGGTTTATGACAGAATATCATCCACCATTCTGGATAGTGGGACATCATAGTGTATGACGAGTTCCCCATATCGACCGTAGAACTTCCTCAGTGACGATGTTAGTCGGTCACAAACATATCCCTGACTGAGAAGCTTATCTGAAAGACGCCTAGCTCTCAGAACAAAATCCGTATATTTGGTACTTGCTCTGGCATAGCGTATCAACTGAGATATGAACACGCCATAAGCAGGCGATGAAGGGATGTTGCTACTCAGAAAAGGAAAGTTCGTAATGCTGAAATTGAAGTCGTCACGTTTGTCATAGAGTGAGGTGTTCATGTGACCATCAGTGTCGTAGGACAACATTATGTCCAAATAGGATGCTGAATTATTTGTCTCTGTAGTTTCTTTGACTTCAAGCTCCGAAGGATAGATACTGCTCAGGTAATCCGCGAATTTTGGATTATTGATGGACAACACATCGTCTATGTATCTGTATGTGAAGTTGAAGTCAGAAGCTAAGTATCTTTTCCCTTCAGAGACCAAAGATTGAATGAATTCAGCTTCGTACGAGTAAAGGAAAATGTCGGCAAGGAGTGGGGCACAATTGGTCCCCATTGGAATTCCGACAATTTGCTGGAAGACCTTTCCTCCAAACACCACAAAAATGTTGTCGATCAGAAAGTTTAACATCTGAATAATGTCTGTTTCAGTGTACTTATTTTCAGAATCTGACTTTTCTTTTACAAAGTAGGTTTTGTCATAGTTAACAACAATAAATTTGTATTTGCGATTACCGTTCTTACTTGTAAACGCATTACTTATAATTTTTGCGAGTCTTTCTTTCAATTTAGAATGTGGAATTGTAGTGTAAAGTGTCGAAAAATCAAAGGCTTTGATCGAATGGACTCTACTAAAATGAGTGGATTTCAGATGTCCTAAAAGTTCCTTCGAATTCTTTAAAATCCACATCTGGTTGATACCACTGCGAGAATATACTGTCGAACAATATTTTTGTAGCCCAGATTTGATTTCAGATAAAACTTTCGTGAGTAAGATCGATACAGATTTGGTAGAACATTTTGAGGAACCAGCGATGAAACGTTGTTTGTACGGATTCTTATGCATTTTAGGTATGCAGTATAAGTATGGTAAATCTAAATCTAAATTGGTAGTGTCGAAGCCAAAGGAAGCAAGAGCTGATTTGTGGTTATCTATTATTTCAGAGGCAGAAAGGTTTGTTGGGGTGTAAGTGGGATTTCCAGGTGTCGAATTTAAACCCAACTCTTTAACTAGACTGTCGAAATAGTACTTTTTGCAAGTAAATGTGTAATTATTTGAGGCTTTGTCCGCTGGTGTGATGACAAAATGTTCTTGGAGGTAGGTAAGTTCTGTGATAACATCAGGGTCTTTAAATATAGACACGAATCTGGTGTTCACAGTTGATTTTAATCGGTTAATTCTAGATAAAAGTAACCCTCTGATTGATTTTATCCATTCGGAAAGGGTGTCGAGCTGTGCATCCTCTTTCTTTGCCCAACGTCTTGCATATTCCTCACAAGAGTCCATAATAATTTTGACATTTTGGTTCCATGTAAAGGACATACTTTCTCTGTATTTGGGACCTTTTTTTAATAATTCTCTCAACTTGTCGTTCTTGACTATACTAAGATCACCAGTAATAACGTGTCCACAAGGAGAGTAGTTGAAATCCGATGAAGAACATTCGCAGGGAAGTGGATGTAGTGAGGGATTACTTAAATCAATACACTGCAGGAATCGTGTGTAATTGTAAATTTTAGATGCAACTGTTGGTGTGTAGCTATAGGAAATACAAGGAGTTTCTTTTCTTTTGAAATATGGTGGGATTTTTTCTGTGACAGTTTTGTGATTCAAAATTTGACCAAGATTCAAGTTATCAATACCTTTGTTTGCAAATCTTACTTTAATGAAAGGGCGGTTTGTTTTCTCCTCTGATTTATCTGATCTAACTGCTTGAAATAAACGAAAAGTAGAAATGTCCAAGAATAATAAGAATAAAGAAAAGACAATACAATAACAGAAAGGATTCCGACGGAAGTCGGAATCCTTAATAATAAGAATAAAGAAAAGACAATACAATAACAGAAAGGATTCCGACGGAAATCGGAATCCTTAATAAATGGAAGGATGGAGGTTCCTGTGGACATAGCAGACGGATTCCTCTCATTTTCATCTTGTTAAGAACAGAAATGAAAATTGAAAAAATGCGAAAATGACTGGCCGCAGCTGGACTCGAACCAGGTACCTTCACCAAGGTAGGCCCCATCGTATCTTGTACATGTAATGTCAGGTCACATGGTTGAATTGACCAATGAAATTTGTAACACATCCTGGGTCATGCATATTAATTATGTGAGGGATTTTCCAATGAATCATGACAATATAGCAAGTGTTTTCAAACTGGTACATGTATTCGATATTTCTTGATTCTGTTAGAAAACATTTTGAACTAATACATACTCGTATAAATTTTGAAATGAAAACAATGTTGAAGCACTGTACTTTATGTTTGCTTACGAATGAAAAAAATTGAGGGGAAAAAAATGGCCGAGGCCGGTATCGAACAACGGACCCTCCGATTCGAAGTCTGACGCTCTACCGCTGAGCTATTGCAGAACTGACAAAACTTTGCATCAAAAGTCTTTAGAAGGATGAAATCTTGCGACTATGATATGACTCAACATGTCGAGCATGTTCCGAATGATAAATCTTTATCGATCGATTCTATTTACAGGTTTGTATTCAGGAGTAAACAACACAGAATTTCATAAAATGTATTTTTTTAATTTGACTTTCATTGACCATGTATGTAGAGAATAAAATTATGAATCAATAAATCGTGTTTGCTTCTTTTGCAAGGGCGGATCTAGACAGGGTAGGTGAAAACAGGTATGTACACGTATGTAACATGTAAGTCGGAGGGGGGGGGGGGCAAAAACTTATCAACCTCCCCCTTTCGAAGGACTAGCCTATGTCATTGGATAAACAAACCGTCAAAGATCTTGTACAGTTATTTCAAAGATTGACGAATTCAAAAAGAAACAGACAAACAAACGAGAAAAAAAAATGCCCAAGGGGGCCACATTGCTCCGTCAAAGGTCTTGTACAGTTGTTTCAAATATTAAGGAATTTAATAAGAAAAAGACAAACAAACAAACAAACAAAACAAATGAAAAAAAAAAAAAACAAGAGGCCCAAGGGAGCCATATTGCTCAGTCAAAAGTCTTGTACAGTTGTTTCAAAGATTGTCGAATCAAAAAAGAAAAAAACAAGCAAAAAAAACAAACAAGCAAAACAAATGAAAATAAAAAAATAAAACAAACAAACAAACAAGAGGCCCAAGGGGGCCACATTGCTCCGTCAAAGGTCTTGTACAGTTGTTTCAAAGATTGACGAATTAAAAAAAAACAAGACATACAAACAAAATAAAAAAAAAAAACCAAGAAGCCCAAGGGGGCCACATTGCTCCGTCAAAGGTCTTGTACAGTTGTTTCAAAGATTGACGAATGAAAAAAAAGAGGCCTAAGGTGGCCATATATACACGTTGAAGTCAATGACATTGAAATAAATATGCGCAATATGAAATGTGTTTTTCTTCTGAATAAAAAGCTATGAATAGGACTGACTTGTTGCATGAACGATCGATAATTCTTGTAATGCTGAATCAGCCATTTGTATTTCTCCGTCTGTATATCAAAAATAAAAACCACTAACATTCAGGAACTCCAATGGCTATGTGGATAGGGCGTTGGACTGCTGGCCCAAGGGTACCGGGTTCGATCCCCAGTCTGGACTTTTTTTTTTCGCCGATCGTCTGCGTTTCTGTCTAGTACTCTCTCTATCTGTTCGTATGTCTGTTCGTTCTTCTATCGTTGTCAGTCTATCTAACACTGTCTATCTTACACTGTCAGTCTGTCTGTCTGGTCCATGCTGCAAATTTACCAGTTAATTTAAATGATGCTATTCAATTTTAAGACATTTTAAAAACATTTAATTAGAAAATGACAACAGCATGAAAGTACAGACAAGTCATGGTACGAAGAGAAATAGAAATAAAAGATTTATCTTTCTTAGATCATGTAAAGTTCATATAAGAAAGACCTCGTTTGTGAAGTAGAAGTAGTGTAGGACAAACACTGTGTATTTAACAAGTAAATGTTGTTATGACATTGAGAATAAAATTTTCACCTTGAACCAAGGTCAAGGAAAAAAGATGAGTATAGAATATCATTTTCTTCAAAATATATATGAAATTGAATAAAGCTCAATATTTTATCAACAAAAGACTGTTATGACCTTGAAATCGAACGAATGACCTTTGGTCAAGGTCAATGTGACAGGACTTACTGCAAGGAATATTTGTACCCAGTTTGCACTCTCAAGGTCAAACAGTCTTTGTTTTATAGGCAAAAATGCTGTTGTGACCTTGAGAATGAGAATTTGACCTTGGATCAAGGTCAAGGTGAAAGAGCTTGGCTTAACAATTATATGTATGAAGTTTGAACTCTGAAGGTCAAATAGTCTTTGTTCTATAAGCAAAAGTTTCATGTGACCTTGAGAATAAAAATTTGACCTTGAAAAGAGGGTCAACATTAAATGACTATCTATAAGTGACCTAACATCCAAGTTTCAACTCAAAGTCTCAAAAATTGTAGAAATTGGCACCTTGCCAATTTAAGGTTCCATTTTCAACTTGAAATAGCTTGAAAACTGTAAATATTTTATGGAGCATGTAAGCGTATAAAAGTTTGCAAATTTCTCAAAGAACAATATAAAACAAATTTTGTTCAAATCGTACGGTTAGTAAAGGAGTTATAAGAGTTTAAAGATTTGACCGCTGATGACCTCAAGCGGGGGCATATGTGAACTTTTCGACAAGAAAAAAATATTAAATTAAGATCTTTATTTGCTCTTTTACATGATACTTTCCATTTTATCATATGATGCGGTACTTTGATGTAACGTCACTGGATTGGCTTGGGGGTAAGAATAATAATTAACCATAATAATAATAATAATACTACGTTTTTAGGCCCGCTTATGTATCGGACAAATAATAACGATTTAGCATGATTATATAGTAAAAAGGAATTAGTCGAAATCGGGACCCGATTCCGATTATTAACACGCACATAAGCGACCCTAACCTGTTCAGATAACCCCTTATCACAGCTAGTATGAATATAGCTTGTGCAGAAAATAATTATTTTCCATCTTTAAAAATTAGTAGCATTTGATTATGAGCACTGAAACTTTGATTTAGCATGTTGAAATCTAGAAATTCATTTTCAACTATGTAGAGGAAATTCGCGGACCCAAGCGAGCCAGGCGAGCTAAATCTCCAAGGAAAACAAGATGGACGCCGAGGTTGCATTTTCCGCGCGACGCTGAAAATGGAGCTGAATATAACCTTCTATATGCTGACTTAATTCATTTCAATTAGGTAAGCTACTTGAAAGGAAGTTATTTATTTGATTTCAATGGAGCTTAACAGAAATTGTAAGCCGAGGGAGACGGTGCAAGACATACCGGGTCAAACTCAATGATCGTCTGCAGGCTGACAGGTGCGAGTAAAAGTTTTCACAGTCATCGCGAAAACTCGCTAGCCCAACTGCCCTGGCTACCAAAAATGTCCTCGGGCTACTAATATTAGCTCAGGGGCCCCCAACTGCATGGGGGGCACATACAATTTTTGATGGGAAACTCTTCCGAGGCCCAAAGGGCCGAGTTGGGAGTTTTGTAGAAAACACGAGACTACCCCCACCTGGGATCGAACTAGTAAGGTTCTGATTTTAAGTCTGATGCTCTACCGAATGAGCCAAAGAGATGTTCCACAGGCCAAGTCTAGTACAGGTAGGTGCCAGTTTACTACTGTCCGCGCAGCTCACTTCAGAAATCGGAAAATTGAAGTTTTCTTTACTTTGTCGTCAATTTTTGCGTTTAAAATTTCTATAGGGAGATAGATCTCGAACTCTCATAACTAACAGTGTTTGATACATGTATATGTCTTTACGACCAATACTATGCTCACAGTGAAAGAAAATAGTTTTAAATAGGGAGTTTTCTATGTTAATTTTAGTGCGACGTCGGCGATCTTTAACACTGAGTCTATGGAGAATGTTGACAATGTCGCAGTAAAATTAACATAGAGATCTCCCCATCTAAAACTATTATCTTTCACTTTGAGCGTTATGTAAGTATTGGTTGTACAGACATATCATACACCGTTAGTTATGAGAGTTCGAGATCCATCCCCTTATATAAATTTTAACCAGAAAATATGCGGATGAAGTAGAGAAAACTTCAATTTTCCGATATCTGAAGTGAGCTGCGCGGACAGTACACTACTCTCCCCTTTCAATTTTGGGCCTCCTTACCCCTCCTCGACAACCCTCCTAACCACCATCTCTCGTGGGATTTACGTTGGGCGCCAGTGTAGAAAACACGAGACTACCCCCACCTCGGATCGAACTCGCAACCTTCTGATGTTAAGTCCGATGCTCTACTGAATGAGCCAAAGAGACGTCCCATTGGCCCAGTCCGTGTTTTCTTCATCACATTATTAGCCAATTATCTGCTTTTTTCTCTTGATAAATTGACCTAAATTATTTTTTTCAAATAAGTGACCTGAAATTATTCAGTTTTCTCCGAAAGCTTTTTTCAGCCACAAGCCCGAAGATAAATTTTACTAGTTTTTTGTATAGTTTCTTAAAGAATTTCTACTAGCCCAGAAAAAAATTGGTAGCCTCGGGCGTCACAGAGTTCTTGAAATCTTCCCATGAAATGTCGGGTATTTTAGAGTTTTTAATGGTCCAAATAATGAATAGAAAATGAGGTTTTTATCGGTTCAAATAATTTTTAGACACAATGTGAGTTTTTATCGGACCAAATAATTTTTTATCGGCAAATCCGATAAAACCGATAAATTTTATGAACTCTGGAGTTGGGCTAGTGAGTTATTGGAAAGACTGCTTGAAATTATTAAGATATTTTATGATGAATATATTATGTAACTATATATTCAGAACATGTAAATTGTTATGATTATTAGGCATTGAAATCAGTACAGGCTTGATTGAAATTCGAGAAAAATTATGGAACGGCCGATAAATGCATATTGCATCTTCTGCCAAAATGAAGCTATTGCTTAAGAAATAACAACTAGCTAGCCATTGATTATTGTCCAGTAATTCCCCAGTTGCATGAACCAAACAAATTATCACTGAGCCGCGAAGCAGCGAGGCTAGGGATTAATCTACTTTTGCGTCCTGCGTTACTGACGCTGAAAAATTCCCCAGGACCCATTGATTCCAGATCGTGCATCCCACCGTACCCATTATTCATTTTTGTACAGTGTGTCCCCTTTAGTTCATCGTTCTCGACATTGAAAGTTTTATGTAAAATTACTGTCTCATGTTTATATTTTGTCTGGTCATTTAAACCATACAGAAGGTTGATCATGTCCATGGTATTGTAAGAGACATTAATTGTTGCGCATCAAAATGTTTGGATATAAAAGTTATATGCAGTCCGATGCGAGTCTAACGATCAATTTCGGTTTATCTTTTCTTCCACGCATTCTTAAATTTCTGTTATTTCTTGAAATTTCTAAAACGTGGGTCCTGTAGCATTATATCCTACCCGTTCTGCTACGTCTTTCGGTACGCTTTTTCGACATAGTAACTTTCATACTTTTTTTATGCCCCCGGAATAACAGATTCGGGGGCATATAGTTTTTGGCCTGTCCGTCTGTTTGTCTGTCTGTTTGTCCGAAAAAACTTTAACATTTGGCTTAACTTTTGAATGGAAGGTGATAGAGCTTTCATATTTCACATGTGTGTTCTTTGTGACAAGACCTTTCCATTGATACCAAAATTTTTGACCTCGTGACCTTGACCTTGACCTTTGACCTTCTTTTCAAAAACTTTAACATTGAGCATAACTTTTGAATGGTAAGTCCTAGGGCTTTCATATTTCACATGTGTGTTTCTTGTGACAAGACCTTTCCATTGATACCAAAAGTTTTGACCTCTAGACCTTGAACTTGACCTTTGACCTACTTTTCAAAAACTTTAACATTGGGTATAACTTTTGAATGGTAAGTCCTAGCTAGGGCTTTCATATTTCACATGTGTGTCTCTTGTGACAAGACCTTTCCATTGATACCAAAAGTTTTGACCTCGTGACCTTGACCTTTGACCTACTTTTCAAAAACTTTAATATTGGGCATAACTTTTGAATGGTAAGTCCTAGGGCTTTCATATTTCACATGTGTGTTTCTTGTGACAAGACCTTTCCATTGATACCAAAAGTTTTGACCTGACGACCTTGACCTTGACCTTTGACCTAATTTTCAAAAACATTAACATTGGGCATAACTTTTGAATGGTAAGTGATAGGGCTTTCATGTTTCACATGTGTATTCCTTGTGACAAGACCTTTCAATTGATACCAAAATTGTTGACCTTGACATTTCACATACTTAACAGAAAATGAAGTTTATGCTAACAAAGATGCCACCGGGGGCATTCGTGTTTCACAAACACAGGCTTTATTGCATATTACATTGTTTAGATTTGAGGATCACTGACGAGGGTTAAGTACCCGAAACATGCATGTCTGGTCCATGTTGCCAATTTATCTGTTCTTAAATGATGCTATTCAATATGAAGACGTTTACATTCTTATCATTTGTATTCAGAGGTACATGTATCGCAAAAATTCTTCCATGCCGTGGTAAACTTTGCAGGATAATATGAATCAACAAATTCAAATTGTTTAATTCACACCTAAGTGTAGAAAGTACCGTCTTCATACACCATATATAATTGGTTTGTACTATACACATGTACGAAGCCTCGCTTGCATAAATAAAGCAACTAAATAAACAACAAATTACTTAATTTGGCAAATTTTACTTTTAGATGGAATTTTCTGAGATACATGTTTTATTTCTATTTTTTTCTGGAATATAATGATCTCGCGGACATAAAACACTGCAAGCCATTCATATCACTTCTATTCTCGAGCTTAAAGTGATATTAGAACATATGTGAAAATAGTACATAGCATTAGCTCTTTAAAAATGAAATTTGTCATGCTGTAACCACAGATGAAAAATTCCTGGTTTTAGAGGAAATCGACATTTTTGTCAATTTACGCAATTAATTTTCGGGATCGACTGTATTCTTCGTGGGTCTCAGTAAATGACGTCAGAAGTTGTACACGACAGTCGAGAAAGTGATTGCCTGTATACGCACAGTGTATACGCATGTTGTTACCGTTTCAAAAATAAAACAATCAATATCTAAAACATAGTTTTTTATTTATTGAGAAAAAAATATATATATATATATAAATGAAATAAATAAATAAAGGGCGCACCATTTCTAAACATGCTCATGGCGATCACCTGTAGATTCAGGACAGAAGTTTGACATATTATATTCTGATTAAAAAAAAACAATCGTGTTGGCCAATATTTTTGATAGATTCTGAATCTACATATGGATTTATGGACCTAGCACTTGCCGAATATTAGATCGTGGTTTGCGGGTCCCCCCCCCCCCTGCACACACACGCACATTTGTCCGTTTTGAGTCGTTGATCATCCAATCTTTTCTATCATCAATTGCCTCTAATGAAAAGGTATTTCAATAATTTTCAGATCAGTATAAATTTATTGCTTCGTTCTTTTATTATTATGTTATTCCATTAAAAACCGCTAGCTGTGACCATAACTTAATGATTTAGATTAAAAAAAAAAAGAATAATGTCGAATCGTTTTTCGTTGTTAATCCCTAAAATTGTGACCATATATATTGATAGAATAAAATTTGATCCTTATTTTAATTAAAATAGATTCCGTGACATCGACTTGGAGCCTCAGAATAATATTAATATTTACTGAGTGTTTTACCCACTTGGGAGTTCGTGAAATAAGGTCTACCCTATATCCCTTGCACCAATGCAGGTGAATTTTGAAATAATTATTTATAAAGATGAATTCAAAAAAATATATGTAAAAATAAATTAATAACGTTTTGTTTTAGTCATTATACCCCTCACCCCCTTCCTACGCTTCTCAGAAAGATTGTTTTCAATGTTTACTGTGATCCGCCCTCCCTATTTTAGATTCCTGAATCCGTCTATGCCAAACTGAGATATCTCCATCTGTCATTTGTTATTAAAGTGAATGTATATGACAATATGGATATAGGTAATACTATGTTGTTCACTAAGCTCAATAAAAGGATGGGAAGGGGGCCTCCCGGTCTGAAACTCCAGTCGCACGCATTCCGGCCAAGTTAACCCCCCCCCCCCCCCCCCATCTGCGTTTGAAACAGGTCGGGCTGTATATTCAACCATAGTTTCAAATCATGCGTGTTTAGAACAAATAGTAAAATAGGACAGACAGAAAATATGATGTGACATCGTATGTGAAATCGTCCATCTCAAGACCTTTTCCCCCTCCCCCCCCCCCCCCTTTTTCTCACTGACAGATGCTTGGTCGCATGAAAATTACTAACATTAAACATTTACATACATGTTGTATTAATACTCGACATGATCAAGAAATTATCAAAAGATGTGAAACTGAGCAAATTAAATGCGAACTCAGCTTCAATACCTCAACGGTACATTGCATTGTTTACACTACTTTCGTCTTTCATGTACAACTTTCTACGTCATAAGTCTCTCCATCATATTTACCGGAAGTGATCATTTATAGAATCAGGGTTTCTGTAAATGGCTAAAAATAGCAACTTCAAAACTGATTTACGTATGTGTGCGGTAAGAGCTGAAAATTATTTTTGGCATATTATGGTTTATTTTTAGGGAAAGTTTTAGGTCAAAGTATTATCTCATATGTTCTAATATCACTTTAAGACGCAGCGAAGAAAAGACCCTTTATTATACGCCCGTCATTTGACGGGACGTATTATGGTATGGCGAAGTCCGTCCGTCTGTCCTTCCACTTAAGGAACGCAATTAACTGAATATGCGTCAACAGATTTTTATGATATTTGTACATTGTGATCAGACTATGGAGAGGAAGCCGCCTTTTTATTTTTAGGTTCATCCAATTTGTCATTACCGAGTTATGGGACTCGGAATTTTAACATACTGTGAAAATATACTGAAATAGTTAAAAATTCTTTAAAAATCTATTTTGGTTGAAATGTTTGGAAATTTTGTATACTCAAGTAGAAAGGATGTTCTTTGACATATGTAACGGGTTTTTTATTTTTTTGTCGCATAACCAAGATATTATGTGTAATGGGAGGGGGGGGGGATATGCACATACATGTTAAGCTAAGGGCAAAATATATAGGCGCATGAACGCAATAACTTGGATATGCGTCAACAGTTTCACGATATTCATACATTATGATTGGACTGTGGAGAGGAAGCAGCCTTTTGATTTTCAGGTTCATCCAATTTGTCATTACCAAGTTATGGGACTTAGATTACTAAAATAAAGTGAAAATATACTAAATTAGTTTAAAATTCTTTAAAAACCTATTTCTGGTTGAAACGTTTTGAAATTTTGTATACTTCAAGTAGAAAGGATGTTCTTTGACATATGTAATGGGTTTTTAATTTTTTTGTCGCATGATTGAGATATTATGTGTAATGTGTTTGATGGGAGGGGGGGATATGCACATACATGTTAAGCTAAGGGCAAAATATAGGTGCATGGAACGCAATAACTTGAATATGCGTCAATGGATTTTCACGATATTCATACAATATGATTGGACTGAGAAGAGGAAGCCGCCTTTTGATTTTCAGGTTCATCCAATTTGTTGGGGGGGGGGGGGGGGGTTATATGCACATACATGTTAAGCTAAGGACAAAATATAGGTGCATGGAACAGATTTTCATGATCGAAGAGGAAGCTGCCTTTCGATTTTAATGTACACTGATTTGTCCTTATGGAGTTATGGGACTTAGATATTTTGGTGTTGTGAAAAAAAATACCAACAGGCGTATCACCAGCGTAGGCTTTATAGTACTTGGGACCCATAAAATTCTGCTGACCCATTGGTCAAATTTCATCGGGTCCAAAGGACCCATTTAGATCAAATTGTAGATTAATCTCTGGCGAGTTGATAATTTGATTGGTTCATGTGACAAGGGGAATTACTAGACAACAAATCACAGCTTGCTAGTTGTTATTTCTGTTCAAATATTGTTCTGCACAAACTTTATAGCACGTGAAGGGGCAGAGCTTAGCAAACTGGAAGTACACCAGGCCTTAAATAGAATTAAGTTTGTTTGTTGTTAACTGCCCGACCCACGTAAAATTTATGCCGCGGGTAGGGGACTTAAAGCGCTCAGCGATCATAACATTTTTTATTGTTATACCCTTGTCAGTATCTCTATATAAAATCCCCATAGGCAAAATGCCTATGAATTCGAATATTTGACCAAGCGGTCAATATTTACATCAATATTGGCCCTAGGGCAATATTTCAAAAAATATTGACCGATGAACGGTACATTGTTTGTGACGTCACGTCATTGATGACACTATTAGCTCTACCTATTTTTCCGCGCTCTTTCTCTTATAGAAGAAAATAAACGTAAACATGCCGGGCTAATCGGTTCGTTGCTGCAGTATTGATGTAAGGTATAACAAAACAATTATTGACTGGGAATGAGGGCAATATATGATTTGTTGGACCTTCAGACAAAATATAGCCCTCGGCCTTCGGCCTCGGGCAATATTTTTTCTTCAGGTCCAACAAATCATATATTGCCCTCATTCCCAGTCAATAATTGTATAATATGCCTGATATTAATTTATGCACTGCAGCGATCAGACTGTAGAGAGGATGCTGCCTTTATATTTTCATGTTCACCTAATATTGTGTTACAGAGATATGGCTCTTAAATTTGTTTGGTTTGTGAAAATCAATTCTGACAGGCATAATTTACTGTGTTAGCATAGGCTTTATTCAAAATGATGGAGACATTTATCGGTATAAGGCATGTGTCATATACCTGTGCTTCATATGACTAAATATGTGCACACTTTTAAAATCAGTGAGCCGGTATTCACCTATACATTAAGTATTCCCTTCTGAGTTGACTTTTTGAATTCATCCCTTCTTTTATCATATACATATTTTTTTCTATTTTCAGTATACTTAGAAACTGAATGACACTTGATGCACTTCCACTCACAATTTCCAAATGTGACTCATCAGATGCAACCTGTTGTCGAATTTTTCTTTCATATCAAGTGAAATAATGAAGGGCAACATTTGTCTGATTGATGAAAATTCTCAAAATCAGCATTTGTTACCTATTTGATATGATAGATAATTTCATCAAATTTAATGTGACTGTGCTGCTAAATGAAGGTAAGTGAAGTTCAAGGCCAGGCCATAACAAATTATACATGTTGTTCATGTTGTCTGATTTCCTTCACAATTCTTGGCTAAGTGGAAAACAAAACATTCTTAACAGGTATTCCATTATCTGTACATATTCATTCAGAATCGGTTTGAAATTCATTTCAATTCATTGCACATTGATTTATAGGTGACAGTTTTGAAAAACGAAATCTGATTTATCACTAAGTATTATGACACACCAATATTTAGACATAAATATCACAGTATCTGGATGTTTGTATCTCTGTCCACCTCCTCTTCTGTGTGCCACAGCTGATAAGATACTGACCAAACACCTAGTCCTATAGAAATTTCTTCAATTTACCATGTTTATTGACTGTATGATGACCAGATAGAAAACCTTTCACATATGGAAATGATGGAGTAGCATAAAGTCACCATACTGTCTGTCTGTCTGTCTGTCTGTCTGTCTGTCTGAGCTCAAATCTTCTAAACCCTACATCAGAATTTGTTCATATTTAATATTAATGTTCATTAGGGTAGATCCTCTGGGGCAAAGGTACTTAAGGTCAATTATCAAAGGTCAAGGTTATTACAGGCTAAAAAGTATATTTTTTGTGAAAGTATATTTCTTGTGCAATAAAAACTTTTAAATTCATATAAAATCAGTGTGAACTTGTCCAAATGATCTGAAATTTTGAATTATGATAGAAAAATGTATACTAGAAATCTCTTTTGAGATTTTTCATTGAGTTGATGAGAAATTTTGTTCCAAAGGGGGAGGGGATGGTTGTTACACATATCTCCAGGTGAATGTATATATATAGGCTGCTTATGAGTATTTCATCATGTATCCCACAATTGTTTACTGGGAAAGGTCACAGATTAGATTTTGCTTGACTGACCTTATATTCCATTTGGATGATGCCAGTGCATTACTTTGAAAATACTCAAATAACATACAAGTATTACCTATGTAGTATATATGTACTAATGTTACATGTACCGCAAGTTCATTGGTTCCATAATTAATAATATGGTGATTTGAGATAGAAAAGTTTAAACCATGATCACCATGGATCACACTATGGAAAAGTATAAACCACTAAAATGAAATATAGGCATTTTAGGGGATGTCATTGTTTCCTAGTTTCAGATACTTTTTGGCTAGATTTTTTAAAATCACCATATTATTATTATGGAACCGATTAGCTTGTAATAATAATAATAATAATAATAATAATAAGAATAATAAGAATAAAGAAAAGACAATACAATAACAGAAAGGATTCCGACGGAAATCGGAATCCTTAATAAGAATAAAGAAAAGACAATACAATAACAGAAAGGATTCCGACGGAAGTCGGAATCCTTAATAACTAGATGGCTACTGTTGCAAGCAACAGACGGATTCCTCCTTCATTAGACCTTCCTCGGAACTGAAGTGTTCAAATCCGAATAAAGAAGGTGGAAAAAAGAATAGTTGCTTCAGTACCTTATTCACTTGAGCAAATGAGTCAAAAGAGCTTATGTCTAACTTGGGACTCTTATTAATTGATCTACAAAATAGAGGGGAAAAATGATAAATACCTTTCATGTTTTCGAAAGATCTAAACTCCATGCCCTCTCAATATACAAATCCTTTACAATTACTTTCTCAAAACAGAAATGCACAATGAATTTGCAATGAGATAATTTCTATTAATAGAAAATGACAACAACATGAAAGTACATATATGTAATGCTACTAAGAAAAAAAAAGAAACAGAGAACGAGAATAAAAGAGTTATCTTTCTTATACTATGTTAAGTTCAAATAAGAAGGACTTCTTGTGTGAAGAATAAATAGAATAGGATAAAAAATTTGAATTATAAAATAGTAAATGAATTTTATGACCATGAGGATATTTATTTGGCCTTTAACCAATGTCATGAATGAAAAATAAGTATTGTGATTATTCTCATAACGATTGAGCTTAATCTGAGGAAAATTCAATATCTAATCAACTAAAAGTCATTTGTGACCTTGAAATGGAACAAATGACCTTGGGTCAAGGTCATGGTGAAAGGATTTGATTCAAGGAATATTTGTGTAAAGTTTGAACTCTCAAGGTCAAACAGTCCTTTTTTATAAACTAAAGTTTGTTGTGACCTGGAGAATGAGAATTTGATCTTGGGTCAAGGTCAAGGTGAAAGAGCTGGACCCGAGCATTATATGAATAAAGTATGAACTCTGAAGGTGAAATAGTCTTTGTTTTATAGGCAAAAGTTCCTGTGACCTTGAAAATGAGAATTTGACCTTGGGTTCAGGTCAATATGAAAAAGCATGACTGAACAATTATATGTATGAAGTTTAAACTCTGAAGGCCGAATATAGTCTTTGTTCTATAGGCAAAAGTTTGTTGTGACCTTGAGAATCAGAATTTGACCTTGGGTCAAGGTCAAGGTGAAAGAGCTTGGTTTATTGATATTATGTATTAAGTTTGAACTCTGAAGGTCAAATAGTCTTTGTTTTGTAGGGAAATGTTGCTGTGACCTTGAGAATGAGAATTTGACCTTGGGTCAAGGTCAAAGTGAAAGAGCATGATTGAACAATTATTTGAATGAAGTTTAAACTCTTAAGGTCGTATAGTCTTTGTTCTATAGGCAAAAGTTTGTTGTGACCTTGAGAATCAGAATTTGACCTTTGGTAAATGTCAAAGTGAAAGAGCTTGGTTTAATGATATTATGTATGAAGTTTGAACTTTGAATGTCTAATAGTCTTTGTTCTATAGGCAAAAGTTTGTTGTGACCTTGAGAATCAAAATTTGACCTTGGGTCAAGATCAAGGTGAAAGAGCTTGGTTTAATGATATTATGTATGAAGTTTGAACTCTGCAGGTCTAATAGTCTTTGTTCTATAGGCAAAAGTTTGTTGTGACCTTGAGAATCAAAATTTGACCTTGGATCAAGGTCATTGTAAAAGAGCTTGGTTTAACGATATTATGTATGAAGTTTGAACTCTGAAGGTCAAATAGTCTTTGTTCTATAGGCAAAAGTGTGTTGTGACCTTGAGAATGAAAATTTGACCTTGAAAGTAGATCAACATTAAATGACTACCTATAAGTAACCTAGTATTTAAGTTTCAACTCAAAATCTCAAAAACTGTAGAAATTGGCACTGTGCCAATTTAAAGTTCCATTTTCAACTCGGAATAGCGCGAAAACCGTAAATATTTTATCGAGCATGTAAGCGTATAAAAGTTTACAAATTTCCCAAAGAACATTTTAAAACAAATTTTGTTCAAATCGTACGGTTAGTTTAGGAGTTATAAGAGTTTAAAGATTTGAACTTTGATGACCTCTAGCGGGGGCATATGTGAACTTTTCGACGACAAAATTTATTTACCTCAAGATCTTTATATGCTCTTTCACATGTTGTTTTTCGTTTTATGATAAGAAGAGGTACTTTTATGTACAGTCACTGGAACGATCTGGGGGTAAGAATAATAATAATTAACCATGATAATAATAATAATACTAGATGGCTACTGTTGCAAGCAACAGACGGATTCCTCCTTTATTTGACCTTCCTCGGAACGGAAGTGTTTAAATCCGAATAAAGAAGATGGAAAAATGAATAGTTGCTTTTGTACCTTATTTACTTCAGCAAATGAGTCTTAAGAGCTTTAGTCTAATTTTGGACTCTCATTTATTTATCAACATAATACAACAAAAAGATAATAAATACCTTTCATGTTTACGAAAGCTTTATACTCCATGATCTATCGATTCTAAATCCTTTAAAATTACTATCTCAAAACAGAATTGCACAATCATTTTGCAATGAGAGCATTTCTATAAATAGAAAATGACAATAGAATCAAAATACAGCCAAGTAATGCTACTAAGAAAAAAAAAAACAGAGACAAAGAGTAAAGGAGTTATGTTTCTTATACTATGTTATGTTCAAATAAGAAAGACTACATGTGTGAAGAATAAATAGCGTAGGACAAAAACTGCTAATTCTACAAGAGTAAGTTTGTTATGACCTGAGAATGATCATTTGACCCTGAGTAAAGATCACGGAAAAAAGATAAGTATTTGAAGTAATCCTTTTCAAGATTGATCTTAATCTGATCAAAGCACAATATTTTATCAACCAAAGTATGTTGTGACCTTTAAATCGAACAAATGACCTTGGGTCAAGGTCAAGGTAAAAGGGCTTGATGCAAGGAATATTTGTGTTAAGCTTGAACTCTAAAGGTAATATAGTCTTTGTTCTATAGGCAAAAGTTTGTTGTGACCTTGAGATTAAAATTTGACCTTGGGTCAAGGTCAAGGTTAAAGAGCGTGGCTTAACGATAATATGTATGAAGTTTGAACTCTGAAGGTCAAATAGTCTATATTCTATAGGCAAAAGTATGTTGTGACCTTGCGAATCAAAATTTGACCTTGGGTCAAGGTCAAGGTGAAAGAGCTTGGCTTTACGATAGTATATATGAAGTTTGAACGCTGAAGGTCAAATAGTCTATGTTCTATAGGCAAAAGTATGTTGTGACCTTGTGTTAAGTTTGAACTCTTAAGGTAAAATAGTCTTTGTTCTATAGGCAAAAGTATGTTGTGACCTTGAGATTAAAATTTGACCTTGGGTCAAGATCAAGGTTTAAGAGCGTGGCTTAACGATAATATGTATGAAGTTTGAACTCTGAAGGTCAAATAGTCTATATTCTATAGGCAAAAGTATGTTGTGACCTTGCGAATCAAAATTTGACCTTGGGTCAAGGTCAAGGTGAAAGAGCTTGGCTTTACGATAGTATGTATGAAGTTTGAACGCTGAAGGTTAAATAGTCTATGTTCTATAGGCAAAAGTATGTTGTGACCTTGAGAATCAAAATTTGACCTTGGGTCAAGGTCAAGGTGAAAGAACTTGGCTAAACGATAGTATGTATGAAGTTTGAACTCTGAAGGTCAAGTAGTCTTTGTTCTATAGGCCAAAATTTGTTGTAACCTTGAGAATAAAAATTTGACCTTGAAAGTAGGTCAGCATTAAATGTCTACCTATTAGTAACCTACCGTCAAAGTTTCAACTCAAAATCTCAAAAAATGTAGAAATTGGCACTGTGCCAATTTAAAGTTCCATTTTCAACTCTGAATAGCGCGAAAACCGTAAATATTTTATCGAGCATGTAAGCGTATAAAAGTTTGCAAATTTCCCAAAGAACAAAATAAAACAAATTTTGTTCAAATCCGACGGTTAGTTAAGGAGTTACAAGAGTTTAAAGATTTGACCTTTGATGACCTCCAGCGGGGGCATATGTCAACCATTTGACAAGAAAAAAAATTTCATTCAAGATCTTTATATGCTCTTTCACATGGTACTTTCCGTTTTTTCATATGATGCTGTACTTTTTTGTAAAGTGTCCGGAACGGTTTGGGGGTAAGAATAATAATAATAAGAATAATAACTAGATGGCTACTGTTGCAAGCAACAGACGGATTCCTCCTTTATTAGACCTTCCTCGGAACTGAAGTGTTGAAATCCGAATAAAGATGATGAAAAAAGAATAGTTGCTTTAGTACCTTATTCACTTCAGCAAATGAGTCAAAAGAGCTTAAGTCTAACTTGGGACTCTTATCTATTTATCGACAAAAAAGAAGAAAAAGACGATAAATACCTTTCAAGTTTAGGAAGGTTTTAAACTCCTATATCTATTCTTAGACTATCCATTTTGAATCCGTTTAAATTACTATCCCAAAAAGAATTGCACAATGAATTAGCAATGAGAAAATTTCTATAAATAGAGAATGACAACAGCATGAAAGTACAGACAAGTAATGCTACTAAGATAAAAAAGGAAACAGAGAACAAGAATAAAAGAGTTATCTATCTTACTATGTAAAGTTCAAATAAGAAGTACTACTTCTGTGAAGAATAAATATTTAAGAACAAAATCCTATCAATCCTACAAGAGTAAATGTTTGTAATGACCTTGAAAATGTTTATTTGACCTTGAACCAAGGTCATGGATGAAAGATAAGCATTTTAGTTAATTCTCATCAAGATTTCTTTTTATCTATTCAAAGCTCAATATTTTATCAACAAAAGTCTGTTGTGACCTTGAAATCGAACAAATGACCTTGGGTCAAGGTCAAGGTGAAAGGACTTGATGCAAGGAATATTTGCGTCAAGTTTTAACTCTCAATGTCAAATGGTCTTTGTTCTATAGAAAAAATTTTGTTGTGACCTTGAGAATGAGAATTGACCTTGGGTCAAGGTCAAGGTGAAAGGGCTTGGATCAATGATTGTATTTGTGAAGTTTGAACTGTCAAGGTCAAATAGTCTTTGTTCTATAGGCAAAAGTTTGTTGTGACCTTGAGAATCATAATTTGACCTTGAAACTAGGTCATCATCAATGACTACCTATAAGTAACCTAACATCCAAGTTTCAACTCAAAATCTCAAAAACTGTAGAAATTGGCACTGTGCCAATTTAAAGTTCCATTTTCAACTCAAAATAGCGCGAAAACCGTAAATATTTTATCGAGCATGTAAGCGTATAAAAGTTTGCAAATTTCCCAAAGAACAATATAAAACAAATTTCGTTAAAATCGCACGGTTAGTTTAGGAGTTATAAGGTTTTAAAGATTTTACCTTTGATGACCTCTAGCAGGGGCATATGTGAACTTTTCGACAAGAAAAAAAATTTAAATTTAGATCTTCATATGCTCTTTCACATGATACTTTCCATTTTTTCATATGATGCTGTACTTTTTTGTAAAGTGACCGGAACGGTTTGTGGGTAAGAATAATAATAATAATAAGAATAATAAGAATAAAGAAAAGACAATACAATAACAGAAAGGATTCCGACGGAAGTCGGAATCCTTAATAAGAATAAAGAAAAGACAATACAATAACAGAAAGGATTCCGACGGAAGTCGGAATCCTTAATAAGAATAAAGAAAAGACAATACAATAACAGAAAGGATTCCGACGGAATAGTCGGAATCCTTAATAAAGAAAAGACAATACAATAACAGAAAGGATTCCGACGGAAGTCGGAATCCTTAATTAGAGACAGTTCCATTTGTCGACTCATAAACATCACAGCACAGTACTGTGAATGTTTGCAGAGAATAAATCGGTTGCTACGCGCATGATTTGAAAACTGCAACAAGTGAACATGAACGGCAGTTTGTTGACGGATTTCTTGTGTTTCTAGGAAAATTTTGATTGACCTATTAGAAATGCATGAAAAAATTGTCCTTTATTTTTCTAAAATCATCGTAATTAATCTAATACACATGGATATAGTACAACATGTAGGATGAATAAATTAGAAAGTACTGAGCAAAAGCTACGCAATCGCGACTTACCAAACTTGTCCTGCCGATTTCGTTCTGATTCCTAAGAAATAATTTACAGCTGATATTCCGATACCTGTAGATCTTAACAACATGTTTTTTCTTCACACATAAGATCTACAGGAACAAAAAATGCTGTCTGAGAGTCCGTATAAATCCCAACACAAATTGCTTCATGTTCTACTTTCAACTGTCATGTCTGCTGCCTTCGATAAACAACGCGTCACAAATTACGTCATAACAGTACAGCAGTAAGTGCAAATAGGTAAAACATGCTGAGGTTCTGAACGGGAGAAATGCTTTTTTCCAGATTAAATGTCGGCTTGCTTTTTTTTTCCTCTCGAACATTTTTGTTGTTAGGGAACTAGTTCGTACCAGTTTAATATTTTCATACGCCACGTACTCAATCGTTTATTTTCCTTAGAATTTGTACGAATTCGGAATAAATTCATATGTTTGGTAATTATAAGTATTGAATGTTTATTTTTGCCATTTTATTGGATGATGAAATGTCAGTTGTCGTATCACAAATTTTGCGTAAAACCGCTTCGCTACGCTACGCGGTTTTACACAATTTGTGATACGACAACTGACATTTCATCATCCAATAAAATGGCAAAAATAAACATTCAATTCTTAATTAAATGCATACCTTCCATATAATAAGCCACTGGGTGATGTTCAGACAGCAAGATTTCTTCTTACAAGTTTGACCTGAAAAAGTAATACATTTTCAATTAGTTTTAAGTCATTCATTTATTATTTACTCATTTATTTATTTGTTTATTTTGATACAATTTCACTAATATATAATGCATAGTCATAAACTCAAAAATTCAAAATGATTCATAAATTGTACTTAAATTGTATTAATCCTTTATAACTATTTGATTGTATATGTTATTCATTTAGCAATCATAAATTTATCACTGAAAAGAATAGTATTGATAAGTTCAACACTCAACCAATGGAGTTCATGGAAAATTATTTTTGATGACTTGAACTATAAGATAATCAAATTATATTATGATATATTATCTATCTAGAAATTCATAGTTTAAATTACCCATGTTGCATTTTGCATGCATATGTGTCAATGTAAATGTGAGTAAACCCCCCCCCCCCCCCCCCCCCCATCAATCTCTTTTCTCTTTATATTCTGAATGAAAAAAAAATACATTTATAATATCATGTATACTTGTGAATGACATAATGTACTTTTTTAAAATACAAAAAAATTTGCTTAATTAGGCCCAATGAGGTGGGGGGGGGGGGGGGGGGGGGGGTAGGCTTGGTTGGTCAAAATAAAGGCACATAAATGAACTTAATAACCTGATCAGTTCAGTGATTGAAAATTATTACAAATCTTGGTAGTATTAGTAAAGTGTGTGTATGTATGTGTGTGAGAGAGAAAAGATATTTGTTTACAAATTTGTTTATTTACCTTGAGCTTGAGGAAAGAGTCGATGTTTTCAATGGTTCCTAGATTAATTTCGTCATCGAGGCATCGGCCTAGTATCCATTTCACTATAAAAACAAGCAGCTAAAATGAAGAAAGTACATGTACTACATGTATGTGAAGTACACAAGTCGTACCGTGTTTTTGCGTCATCAAGTTTACATCACACCGACACTGCACTGGCACTGCACTGACATCGGCCTTCGTGAAGTCGGGTTGGACAAAAACAGCTTGAAATCTTCATTAATCTCTTCTTAATTGCACATCCAAGGTTAGAAATGAGTTCACGAGATAAAAATCATCCAACAGCTATACTTTTCATACATAAAATACTTTAAACTCCGAATGAAGTATATTCATTCATGTTTACAATGTGACACACGTTCAATGTGTATTGGGTGCAAAATCGTGATTCTGCGCATGCCGAAACGAAGCTAACACCAGCTGATTTCAAACGGGAATTATTTCAATATATGAAAAAGTGGTTCTGTAATTTTTTGATATTTGAAAGATGCCGATGTGAATGTCATTTTTTGAAAATATTATAAAAATCTGTGAGGGACCATTTTTTTGTACCTCATTTTTATTTTCCACTTTTTGGGGCATTTTTTCCCGGGAAAATTTAGCCAACTTCAATAATCGATTTAGTAATTAAAATGTCAGGTTTGTCTAAAATAAACTAATTGGGGGTAAAATATAAAGCTAAAAGCAAAAGTTCATCGATATTTTACTTGCTGAAATAAAAAATTGTGCTGTCTAGAGCTTTCGGAAAAGGACCAAAATTCGGAGGCGTCCATATTTTCTCCGACGAGAAAGAGTGCGTCATGCATTCGCGGACTCACATTTTCCTTTTTACGCCGCACGTGCAAATCCGGCTTGGCCGCCCTACTGATGGTAAACAGTGACGTGATGGCGTCCGACGTCACGTGTTTTAGTTGTTTTTACTATAGAAAATCCCCGCAGACATTTTATTTCCCGTCGTACAACCAAAAGAGGGGCGGCATTTTCTGTTACGACTAAGAATTCTTAAGACTGGATATCAATTCATAAGATTATAACTGTATATTTCGGAGAAATCGCCAAAACGAGGTGCTCTGGATTTAGTGAACAGGACAGTATGCTTGACTCGTAATAGTCCATTTTCAAGAAAATATCTATGGCCGGTTTAAATTTTGGTTTATATGCCCAGACTCCAGATATTATATCATTTGGCAAAATTTTGAATTGTGACGTCGTATTAGATCACATTGACTTGCGTTGTCATGTCATCATATAAGTCAGCAAACCGAAACAATGCAAGTTATCGTCCTATTCTTCATTTTTTGAGCAAGTTACTTGTAAGAATTTTTTTTTGTTATAATTAAAAAGAAATGATAAAATGTAAAGGCATGTACCAAGAACATGCACAGTTGTTAATCCAAGAATAATCATTCTTGTAAGTCAATATCAAAACCTACCGAAAAACCCTGTGAAAATATTTCGAACTACAGGAATCGTATAAATAACCTGTGCCATAAAGTCTGTTCGAAATACCGCTTTGACAACAGAAACAATATCATTTATGCATTAAGTATATGACCCTAGGTGCGTCATGGTCAAAGAGCAAGGTCAGCAAAAAAGGACCTTTCTATGTATTCAAATCATATCTTGAGATTCCCTCCCTTCAGTTATAGGAACCATATGATCATAAAAGTTTTTGCCATGTCTTAAAGAAGCTAAAAGGTACTATTCTACATTTTTTGCCTTTTCCAATTGTCTAATTTACTTATCAAGACAAAAATGCGGATTCAAAATGAGCATACAGTTGTTTTAGGTAGGAGGAATTTTTAATATCCTCAAGCCCTTTAATAGTCATTCAAATTTCATTCAGAGGATCAACATTACACACTTGACCTTGAAAAGTGCACGGTTTGCAACACGGATCTTGATGTATAAATAACACCGATAAGAGATCGATTTTATAAATTGATCAAAAGTAGGCGGTTTTGTAGAGACGTTTGAAGGAATTTGATGTGCTCTTCCTTAATCACTGAGGGGGAAATTTCATTCAGCTAAAATATTTGCATTACCAGGCTTGAGATAGATTTGAAGGTTGAAGGTAAAAGGAAAATGTGTAATATTACAAATCAGTTTCTAATTAAAAAAACCCCAAATCATCAAGCCTATCTAAATCCTCCTGATACTAGTGTTTTCTTCTGTCATTTTGAGGGGTGTGTCTGCGTACTCCGGATAACCACACTATTTGCTACTATGATGGCAGATGTTCACCCTAATCGCTACCAATTAGCCATTTGTCTCATATGTTTATATAGTTTGTTTGGTGTTTTGATGTCGTATATCGTGTTCATTGCCCCTTTTCCCGTCTCTTGCTGTGCTTGTTTACTCTGTGTTTTGAAATTATTTTTGGTGGCTCCGCCGATCACTGATGAGAATTTAAATTTTCGAAACAAGTGTCTGGTGCATGGAAATTGGTTTGGAATTTTCTTTAAGAAGGTGTAGAGGTGGAACCCTTCGACATTATTAATATAAAATCTTATATCACGTTGCAGTGTGGAGCAGTTAAAATCGTTCCCCGTGACCTAATGTTTGTCAAGTGTATTAATTACTTCTTTCCAGCTCTGCCACCTGAATGAAGCTTTGTTTTGACCTTTAATCAATGTGACATCTTATATATATATATTTTGCTATTTCGAAAACTAGCCATTTCACCGATAAATATCATCGAAATTAAAGGAGTTTAACATCTTAGCACCATCTCCTCAATGCTATTTTGAACATAGATTTTATTTGGATATGCTACTGAATCGACCGTAGAGGAAATTCGGAGCCGCGCACTCTCTGTAATGTAAATTCATAGAATTAAATAGGGCGATACTGAAATGAATTTTGGTGGTTCCTTGCGAAGCATCAATTATGAAAATTTAATAATCGAAAAACGTGTCTGGTGCATGGAAAATGGTTTGGAATTTTCTTGGTATAGAGTTGGAACACTTCGACGTTATTGATGTCGTATTTGGTGTTCCTTGTCCCTTTTCCCGTCTCTTGCTTTGCTTGATTACTGTGTGCTTTTGGATATGCCGGATGTTTCTATCTTTTTATTTTGGTTCTGTAACATAGTCTTGTTTGGGATCTCCCCTTTTTTTGAAACCCCGTCCTTTAGTCTTTGTTTGTTCCCATGGTGCCTTTCACTGTTTCATTTTGTACGTATTTATAACGTATTTATTGCTGTTTCTACTCCAATTCAAAGTTTTCTTGCGAAAGAACAATTTTCTCTTATTTTGCCAGTTAAATTCGCAACTACAGTGTATTCCAAGATAAGCAAAAATTGTTATTTTTCATTTTTGTTTGTCTTGGTAAAATACCTTTAGATTTCTTTATACCATAGAAGAAGTACCAGTTTTAGTTCAGGAGTCAAAGATCCGGGGAATTTGACATAATTGTGTAAATCTCCATTCAGAGGGAGTTTATCAGTTTTTCTAATTTATTATTTTCAAATGTAACAATGAGTCAGAGGAAAGTCTGGAATCAAACCAATAAAATGTGATTCATAGTTTTCAACGGAAATGTTTTGAAAAAAAATTAGCCCTATGAAGTCCTTAACAGAAAGAAAATAGTTCTCTTTTCTTAGTAACATGCATATACGACTCGTAGCATTACACTGAACTCGTGTTTCTTGATACAAATTATGATACAATACTTGTTTTATTGCGAAGACAACACTTTCTTTTACACATGTTTTAAAATTAATTACGAAAAACTATGTTACTCAGATCTCAACTTTTTTCAATCTATTAGTGACTGGATATTAAACATAAAGCCTTAAATCGGAATAAAAATCATAGTCAATGTACATATAAAACCATGAAAACTTCTAATGAAACATGGGAAGAAAGGGGGGGGGGGGGGGGTTCCAAGAAGACCCATTTACAGTATCCACAGCAAACAACCGAAACTCCCCAAGTGAAAACACACTGTACCAATACACAGCTAGAGACACAATAGGCACAAGGAACATAAAATACAACGTTAAAACACACAACACAAAAGACTCCACATAAACTAACGAGACCAAAGGCTTCCTGAAGCTACATTTTGCTGGAATCAGATGAAAAATTGATAGTCTTTGGGAGTGTTCGAAAGAAAAAGAAAGAAAGGAAAGGACTCAGCCCAAGAAAAAAAATCCATAGTGCAGTTTTGAAAGTTTAAGTAATCTTTATTTATTCTTTTTTTAACATTAATATCAAAAATTATTTCAACCTCAAAATGACTCCATAAGCTGTACATTTTCGTTTCTGTTCTAGATCGATTCGTTTACATTATCGGTTTTGGATGGCATCATGGTTTACCATTGATCCAAATTTCTTCAAATAAACATCGAAGAAGCACCCATATGGTATTCAGTCTCAAAGTCGAGTACGTAGGCAAAATTATTAGTATTTCCAGTGGATCCCGGAACAATTAATATTCCAAACTGAGAATATGTGCAAAATCCGAAATTAAGGCGAGTAGTAATTGATTCATTGACAATCACGTCTGGTCTAATTTCAGTCTTTGTTGTTGGTTGCTGAGGATACCTTTCGAGAGTTGCTATTACAAAAATGAAATTTTGTTTATATTTTATTCTTCTCTCCAAATGTGGACTTTAGAATCAATCAAATTTAATTAGTAGTAGTGCTTGACAATCGACATTATTAATATAGAAAGTTATTTCACGTTGCGGTGTGGAGCAGTTACATTTTTGTAAAATCGTTCCCCGTGGCCTGATGTTTGTCAAGTGTATTAATTACTTCTTTCTAGCTCTGTCACCTGAAAGAAGCTTTGCTTTGGCCTTTAAATTTATCAATGTGACATCATATATATTTTTTTATATTTCGGGAACTAGCCATTTCACCGATAAATATAATCGAAATAAAAGGAGTTTAACATCTTAGCACCATCCCTCCAATGCTATTTTGAACATAGATTTTATTTGGATATGCTACTGAATCGACCCTACAGGAAATTTGGAGCCGCGCACTCTCTGTAAAATAAATGTAAAAATCTAACTTCAAAAAATTAAAGAGGGCGCCACTGAAATTATTTTTGGTGACTCCGCTGAAAGCATCACTGATGAGAATTTAATATTCGGAACACGTGTCTGGTGCATGTAAATTTGTTGAATTTTCTTCAAGAAGGTAGAGAGTTGGAACCCTTCGACATTATTGAATTACAATACCTTAATTCACATGCCCACGAAGTTTTTCGAACTGTCTCCTAAAATCAGGACAGCTTTTACAGGTAGTGTAGACATAAAACAAGAGTGCACTCTCATAAATTACTTCAACACTTTAAAGACTCACAACCACTTGAATTCCTGTTCCACTTTGTCACCTCTTCTGATTTATTCATTTTTTCGATCTCGAATGAGTTTTCCTTTTGATAATATTATGATACATGTAAATTGAGAAAGTTTTACAAATATCATACATGTCAAGGTCAAGTGCGCAATGTCTATCGTCTAAATAGATAGTGAGTGGCAAAATCGCGAAATGAAAATATCAATATTACCTCCCTCCTTAACAAATACAGTATTGATACTTAATACACGTATTTGAATTTTCCGAATTATTCTATAGTGGTTTTAGAATAAAAGAAGAGGGGATATAATGTTTGGGTTTATTTTTGCAATATCATATATTGATAAAGCATTGGCCTATTTTTCATAATTTTCGCCGGGGGAAGTTTCGCTAGTATAACATCAAATATTTACGTTTGGGGAAATATTCGCGATGTCTACATTTTAATAAAGGAGGTTCATTTTCACGTGGGGGAAATTTTCGTGAGTTCATTGATTCCTTAGAGGGTTTAGTACCCGAAACGTGCATGTCTGGTCCATGCTGAAAATTTATCAGGTTTTAAATGATGCTATTGAATTTAAAGACGTTTAACATTTGAACTACTTGGTGAGTGTCACTGCTGGTGGACCAAGAGTCCCCGAGGGCACATGTAGCCAAGTTCGATCAACTTCGGTTGATCGTCTGTCTCTTTAACGCATTTGAAATTTTCTGTTACAAAATTTCTTGAAATTTCTAAAACGTGGGTCCTGTAGCATCATATCCCACCCATTCTGCTTCGTCTTTTGGTACATTTTTGGACATAATTTTCATACTTTTTGGCCATATTACATTGTTTAGACTAAGGATCACTGACGAGGGTTTAGTACCCGAAACGTGCATGTCTGGTCCATGCTGAAAATTTATCAGGTTTTAAATGATGCTATTGAATTTAAAGACGTTTAACATTTGAACTACTTGGTGAGTGTCACTGCTGGTGGACCAAGAGTCCCCGAGGGCACATGTAGCCAAGTTCGATCAACTTCGGTTGATCGTCTGTCTCTTTAACGCATTTGAAATTTTCTGTTACAAAATTTCTTGAAATTTCTAAAACGTGGGTCCTGTAGCATCATATCCCACCCATTCTGCTTCGTCTTTTGGTACATTTTTGGACATAATTTTCATACTTTTTGGCCATATTACATTGTTTAGACTAAGGATCACTGACGAGGGTTTAGTACCCGAAACGTGCATGTCTGGTCCATGCTGAAAATTTATCAGGTTTTAAATGATGCTATTGAATTTAAAGACGTTTAACATTTGAACTACTTGGTGAGTGTCACTGCTGGTGGACCAAGAGTCCCCGAGGGCACATGTAGCCAATTCGATCAACTTCGGTTGATCGTCTGTCTCTTTAACGCATTTGAAATTTTCTGTTACAAAATTTCTTGAAATTTCTAAAACGTGGGTCCTGTAGCATCATATCCCACCCATTCTGCTACGTCTTTTGGTACATTTTTGGACATAATTTTCATACTTTTTGGCCATATTACATTGTTTAGACTAAGGATCACTGACGAGGGTTTAGTTTAGTACCCGAAACGTGCATGTCTGGTCCATGCTGAAAATTTATCAGGTTTTAAATGATGCTATTGAATGAAAAGACGTTTAACATTAAATACGCAAGAATTATCCCCATGCGAAAATTTCAAGGTTTACAGTTCAGTATTTATTTTTGTCAAAACTTGATTTTGGGTATGAAGAGGTTATGCTACATTGAAGAAAAGGGGGGATATCTGATAGGACTCGGTTCCAGTATTCCCTGTGAAAGAACGAAATGCAAAAACCTGCTTGTGTGTTACATAGCCTTCTTTCACATTTCAGCGACACATTCTGACAAGTCAAATGGAAGTAATGACAAATTTCCTGTCAAATGTCAGTCATTTCATCTGTGAGCTTATTTAGAACGACGTCTCCAAACTCTGCTACCACGACCACCCCCCCCCCCCCCTACTCGACTAACATTTCAAATTACCGTGCAGCAGACATTGGAATCAATGAGTGAAAGACAAAGACAACGCCCAAAATCAGTGTCAAAAAATTACAATCAAAAGGCCTGCAAATTTTTGAAGCATATATAACAAACCAATTGAAAGGAAAATATACTCAGTGAAAACAGCGGAACAACCCCTCACGAGAAGACAAAAAAGCTGCCAAGCGGACGGAGATGATTTCAAAGCACAGTAGAAACACAAAGGACAACACTATCTGACGAACAATAATAAACCAGAGTTAGAAAGGAATTTATTGTAGGTAGCGCTACTTAATGCATACGAAGCGTTAAAGAAGATCCTGACGATAATCTCAACAGCACTCACAATAGAGCAAACTGTCTGAGGTAATGTCTATATAGAAAGTGCTGAGGAGACCAAGTCAGAGAAAATATTCAAAGTACTTATTGTCAAACCCCTCCCGGGAACTTTTTTTACGGGCTCCACATGAAAAAGGGCATAAGTGTGACACAAATGAGTTAAAGAAGATTCTAAAGATAATCTCAACAGCATTCACAATATAGCACAAAATTGAGCATCGACGGATCCCTAGATAGCACTTGAAAGGGTGTCGAACTATGACTCTTGGATTTTAAATGTTAAACGTCCTCAAATTCAATAATGTCATATAAAAACAGATCAATTTGCAGCATGGACCAGACATGCACGTTTCGGTTACTCAACCCTCGTCAATGATCCTCAAACCAAACAAGGTAGTATGACATGAGAGTGTATAAGTTATTATGTCCTAAAATGTACCGAAAGACGTAGCAGGATGGATCCGATATAATGCTACTGGACCCACGTTTTGGAAATTTCAAAATATATTCCTACTGTATGGATTTAATCATTATAATGTTTTCCAACTGGAATATTTTTATCAAGACACCACAATTCAATGAAGATTGTGCGTCATTAAACAAAATAAATGAATAATAAAAACAAGACCTACACTAGAATTGAAAAAAAAAAATCCGGGATTTTAGAGCCTGTCCGATATCAATGATCTCTTGTGGTATCTGTCGAAACAGAAAAAAAAAACCACAACGAACACCAAAGACTACCCAACCAACAAATTGTAAAAATCGTAGAACATACGCGCGTAATAAAGAATGACGTTAAGATTTCGTAAAGAAGATAGAAATATAAGCAGATGCTATCAGTCGCCGATAAGTCATAATCAATGACCCGTCATAAAACGTCAAAGTGGAAAATTACATCAACAAATGTCATGCCGAACTTTCGACGACTCCTTAAATTTGAATCTATCAAGATTTATTCGGTAAATGAAATAGGAACCAAGGTTCATATTTTGAGTTAGATATATCTTAAATATGTGTTTTTTCTCTCTTGGGAATATGTCATTCTTATCACGAAGAGTACATTTTGTGTGTCCAACTTCTTTGAAATCATTTAAGGGTCCATTCATACAATCCCAGTTACATGTATATGTGGGTTTAACGAATTATTACTTTAAACTGGGAAAGTATGTACTAGTTAGAGGAATGCCTTCACGCAGATATGAAATTCCGGTGACCGCCTCCAATGGTTGTTGAATAACAAACTCTTTTGTTGTAATCGATAATGTTCATATCTAGTTTTCTTTTAACTTATTGACCTTATCTCATTATTCAATTTATCAATATCTTAATATAAGCTCTTCTATAAAACATATCAAGCATCATAACGTTACATACAGTAACTGGATGAATTTGAGACTTTATTTTGATTCTGAATCAAGTCAGCCACATAAGAATTTTTTAAACAGGTTTAAACAGCACAATTAAATTCTACAGTATGAAAAGGACATTTAAAAGAAACAGAGAAATAAAAAGAGTCCAAGAAAGATCAGGATTCAAACTAAAACAAGATCTTCTTAATATCTTCTTCTTGTAGCATCATATCCAACCAATCCTGCTACGTCTTTCGGTATATTTTTGGACATAATAACTTTCATATTCATTGGCCATATTCAATTCTTAGAATCACTAACGAGGGTTAAGAACCCTAAAAGTACATATCTGGTCAATGAAAAATATGGATAATGACCATATCCCAGTACATAGTACATAGTATCCGTGTATACAGCACAAAATCGATAATTCAGAAAATCATAAACCGAAGGCATACAAAATCAGGATAAAACAAGAACCAAATCAAACAAAAAGGAAACCTCCACCATATGAAAAGAGGCGAACTCCTAAAATGGGAGTGACACCAGGTGCCCAGGAAGAGGAAGCATCTCCTGCTTGCATGCAACACTCGTCACTTCAATTCTGTAGAATTGTCACATCCGGTTACTTCCATTTCGGAAATACAAGTATATTCGGTGGTTGGATGGTTCAAATGGTCTAAGACCAAGAAGAAAAAGCGAAAATGCGTTAGCCAATCAGAGTCGTTGGCGGCCATATTTACTGACCGATCGTTACGAAAACACGAACTTGGTAGTGGACCTTGAGTTCTTGCTTCCTGTAAGGTTTCGAGAATTATGTGCAACTGTTGCAGAAGAGATATTGAAAATTTTAAAAGTTTACTCCGAACGACGGACGACGGACTACGGACGACAGACGGATGGACGGACGGACGATGCACTTCGCGCTTTGACAATAGATTACTTGAGATTCGCTCATGTGAGCTAAAAATAGAGCATTGTCTATGTTTTACTAAATAATTATTTATCGATAAAATTCAAAATCAAATTAAATTCTAATCATAATTTGAATTTAATATTCCTGTTATAGCCTGTTAAAAAATTAGTGAACACTTTTTTGGAGAAAATGGAAACATTAAACAGAGAAAGGTTTTCAACTCAAATGCTGCTAAGATAGATTACAAAGACATTTGTCGGATGTAAAAAAATGTTATGATTGTAATGGTATTCCCTACTTTTAATGGAAAAAGAAGTACATGTTTGTATCCAACTCAACATCAATTATTTTGTACAATATATCTTTAACTTGCTATAGTTTTATACCTTAATCTAACAACTATACGTAAAATGTATGTGAAGAGTGGGGTCAAGAAATGCTTACTCAAACAGAAAATTTCTTTTATAAGTAAAAGTATTTTAGGTTAAGTTCTGGATACCGCCTCCACATACCTCATATGAATTCCGTTCACACACTCCTCTTTCATGTATTTTATAGCTTCATTCTTAAAACTTATTTGACAATCTAAATTGAAATAACAAGAACGAGATTCGAATATTCAAAAAAACAAAGGTGGATATCCGTCTCTCGATGATATAAAAGCAAGCTAATGCTAATTCGAAAACATAATCTGAATTGAATCTTCAGTCTGCGATTCAAGAAAATTTCTTTATTTTTTCTCCAACATTAATATAATGATGAAAGTTAGTTTATTAGGTAAGTACTTGTAGTAAATTTATCCTTGATATTAAATATTCTATATGTTTTTGTTGTAAAATAAAACCATCCCACTATACACTGTACTAAATATCCATCTGTGTGTTTCTTGGGCCACCGTGTCATACTGTTTGTTGATCATCAATTGTACAATTGTACGTTCTTCAAGACCTCTTGGTAATCGGAAATGTGGAAGGGTTGTGCACACGTAATCCAAATTACCACACCGTCTGCTACTTGCGTGTCAGATGGCCGTCCTACCTGTAAGTCGACACCGGTTTCCCACTGTGTGTGGTCTTTTTTGTTTCATGTTTCTATGGTGTGAGTTGGCGTTCCTTGGACCTTTTGCATATCTTTCTGTGCATGTCTGCTCTGTGCTTTTGCATTTGGTGTTTTGGAGTTATGTGTCATTGGAGTTGCCCGCCTTTCTTTTAAACGTATTCGAAAATAACTGTTCACAAAGTTTTCTCAAAATTTTTGAAAAGTAGGTCCAGTAGCATCATATCCAACCGATCCTCTTACGTCTTTCGGTACTTTTTGGACAATACTGCAAAGTTATCTGTTCGTATAACTGAATATTTTCCCATAATCATGTCTTTTTATAATTAAAACAAATGAAAATGAAATAATTAATATGGTTTTAATATAAATATTTCAATATACGTGCATGTCTGGTCCATGCTGTAAATTTGTCTGTTCTGAAAAGATGCTAATGAATTTGAAGACGTTAAACATGTTTCGTCATAAGGCTAATGATTAATTCTATTGAGATTGCCGTCACGATACTTTTCATCTGGTTTGTTTCACACTCATGCCCTTTGCCGTGTGGAGTTCGTCAAAAAGATCCCCGTGAGGGGTTTGACAGAAAGTGTTTTATTTTTCCCTGATATGGTCGCCATAACACTCTCTATATAGACGTAACCTCAGACAATGAATGTTTTGTGGATATTGTTTTTATTTTTGTGCGTGAATATCGACGACAGGTGCGGCTAGTCAAACAGGGGATGATTACGCCTCCCACGTACCTGGTCCCACCTCTAGCTTGCTACGGGTCCATCGATGCTCAATTCGGTGCTCTAGTGTGAGTGCTGTAGAGATTGTCGTTGGGATCTTCTTTATCTCATTCTTGGTTTGAACGTATTACTGAAAATATGTTCATAATTAATAAAGTTATTCAAGATAAAGGATACATAAATGAATAAATAAATAAATTAATTAATAGATAACTGAATAAATAAATGAATAAATTAATAAATTAATTGATAAGTAGGTAAATGAATAAACAAAATTTGATAAATAGATTAAAAAACTAAACAAATTAATTACGATGATAAACATAAATAAATAGATGAATGAATAAGAGTAAAAAAAAGTATAAATTAAGTATAATAAATGAGCACGTTTAGAAGACGTGTATAATTAAGCATTTAAAATGTTACAGTATAGAAATGCGAAAAGAGAGCAATTAACAGCATAATTTCGAAGTTCGAGGTAAATCCCACTGAGCAGATTCTAGTCTACATAATGACATCATATATCATGACAAAAAAATGATTTTTTTTGCTAAAATTGAATTCAAAGCCAGGCAGGTGCAGTTACAATCTTAGCGGTGGCAATTATCAATAAAATAATCCGGCGATTCTGACGCGATTTGGAATTACAATTCCGTTAAAATATCAAGATATCTTGGGCTTTGGGTACATGGGACCCTTGCTCTTACGTCATCAAAGTCATAGGGACATGGGCCCTTGGCTTCAACGTGTCCGTGAAGACGCTAGTGGCATTGCTTCAAACACAATTTTTAGTCATAGGTACATGGGACCTTGGCTTTAAATACATCGCACACGAGTCATAGGTACATGGGACCCTGACTTATTAACTAGAAGTCTTAGGTACATGGGGCCTTGACTTCTCTTGAATCTATATCTTTTTAGTCATTTGTAATCACAGGTGTACCCCCGGTCGTAGGTTCATGGGACCTCGATCACTCAATTTTAAGATATAATGACAAATTAAATAGTATGTAAATAAAAATAAACAAAAAAGATATTATAAAAAAAAAATATATAATAGTCTAAATAGATAGATACAATAAATACATATACCTTTCAACGCCAAATAATATATCTCGTAACTATCGATAGTTCAACTAAGAAATGTTGTGGATGGGGAAAGTGCTTACAGCACTTTATGGCGGATTTTGACCCCCATCTTTGAATTTGATGAAAATATTTAGCTATTTAGTTTAATGATTTAATACTTGATGTATATAATATGTTATGCAGTTTGTTCTTTGCTTATTCGTCATTTAAAATAAATGACAATTTCAATTTCAATATATGTTTACGTTGTATTTACAAATTCAAACAGAGCACAACATTACATGAATAGAAGATTTAGGGCGGACATAAATAAACATTTATTCACAAATAAATAATTTTATGGCAGCCTAAACTTGAATTAGAGTTATCATTCTTCATACAGTAAAGACGATATGATATTCGCGCATGCTCATAATGTACGTAGCATCACTGGATTAAATTGGTGAGCGTTAATACAATCATTCTATTCTGATCCTTTAGAAAGTAAACATTGACGAAATTATTTCCCGCCACCCACCCCGTTCGCCTCTCATTTTTCATTTGGGTTAAATTTATTTGTAATTATAAAATGTGTTTATGATTATATGCAAACTGAGATGAATGTACGCATATATGATGATCGTACATACTGTATGATGATATTTTGTGATGTTTGGGCGGATTTTGACCCCCATCTTTGAATTTGATGAAAATATTTAGCTATTTAGTTTAATGATTTAATACTTGATGTATATAATATGTTATGCAGTTTGTTCTTTGCTTATTCGTCATTTAAAATAAATGACAATTTCAATTTCAATATATGTTTACGTTGTATTTACAAATTCAAACAGAGCACAACATTACATGAATAGAAGATTTAGGGCGGACATAAATGATTTTTTTTGCTAAAATTGAAGGCTTTTAAAAATATTTTGATGTGATAAAGTATTAAACAAAATTTCCTATAACTTTAATAAAATAATTCTATAATACATTGATGATAACGTAACTTTATCAGCAGAAAACGTCATTTTGGTGAGCAGCACTTTATTATCAATCATGGACGCCAATCCTCTTCTAACAACAGTTCCAAGATGGGAGATACCGTGTGGACAATCCTCAAGCTGTTCATCTGACGTTCCCGTTATAGAGATACCACTTTACAGGATTCTTTCGTTGATGGCATCACAGGCCAGTCAAACGTCAAGGGGATCTAAAGGCATCAAAGATATATACGTAAGGCGCTACGTGAAATTTTTCAAAGTTATGGAATGAATTTCTAATCCAAAGTCAGAGTCAGGTTGCATGAATAAGATATCATAGCGAATGCATTAAAAATGAAATGTTCCGATTACAAGATACTGGCTATTCAAGCCCACTAGGAAATATGTCCGATATTTCTATATCGCGACAATATATTATTACGGTATATAATAGGCGGGGGTAATTTTCGCGTTGTGGTAATTTTCGCTTTGTGGTAATATTCGCGTTGTAGTAATTCTCGCGTTGGGGTTATTTGCGCGTTGTAGTAATTTTCGCGTTGGGGTAATTTTCGCAAAGTCGCCTGATACATGAAATACGCTAAAATCATCCCTTTGCAAAAATTACCAAATTAACAGTATAAATGTGCCACCATATTTTTTTATGCTCTTTCTTCTCTACTATTATAGAGGGATCGTATTGATAATATTCACATGCTTAAAAGTTTGGATGAAAGTCAACCGGTAGAAGGACTACAGATGGATTATATTCATGGAAATCTAACATCAACAATCTTGGTAAACGTAGGTATATTTGATATAAGTAGAAAATTCTTCAATCTATATACAATACGAATACCATTACGTCCTTTATTAAATCAGCATCTTATTACAGAACATGCACTGCATTGCTGAGGTTATGTCTATATAGAAAGTGCTATGGCGACAATGTCAGGGAAATTATTCAAAACACTTACTGTCAAACCCCTCGCGTAACATTTTTACGAGCTCCACACAGCAAAGGCATAAGTGTGACACAAATGAGTTGGAGAAGATCATGACGGTAATCTCAACAGCACTCACAATAGGCAACAAATTGAGCATCGACGGACACCTAGCAAGCCAGAGATCGGACGAGGTGCCTGTGAGGTGTAATCATCCCCTATTTGCTAGCCGCATCCGCCCTTGATGTTCATGCATGAAAACGAAAACATATAAAAAACATGCACTGCACTGGCTGAGGTTATGTCTATAAAGAAAGTGTTATGGCGACTTTATCGTTAAGGGTGGTAAACGATGATATATTGGTTCTTATATAGACAAATTTATTATGAATGATTCTCTTTTTTCAACTGGGTATGCTTTTTGGAATCATTTTTGAAATACCACATCTTCTTACTCTACTGTATTTTTTAGGTTGTTGAAGCCCTGAAAGACGATTACGATCAATTATCGTTAATTGCTGTGTATTGGCAAGCTATGATAGAAGATCAAATAGAGTACGAGTTTGGCGAACACGTGGAAGACATGCGCAGTACAGAAAATGATTTATACTCAGCACTTTGTACCTTATACACAGGAATACACTATACTCTAAGCAGCAGCATAGAAGCATTTGTTGATAGATCGGCCTTGTCAAGTAATATTACAGCCGCTGGGAGAGATACACATTCTATACGTCAGTACAGAAATTACGTCATAGCAAAAGATACAACCGCAATCTTGGATTATTTGTCTCAGAGATATGACTTTATGTATACTCAGTTATCTAGTATGATGCTTTCTTATTAGTTGTGGTTAGGATATCATCATTAGAATAAATTATGTGACACAACAAATAACCTGAAGAACTAAACAATTTAAATGACATACGACTTTAAAGACAAAAAAGAAATAACTTTGCCGAAAACTGAAGAACAAATGCATACAGTATGTTTAAAGAGAAAAACACCTAACACCCCTGAAACGGAATACATAGTTAACATTAACAATGTTTAATATCGAAAGGCCCTGACGTCGGAGAAATAGCTATAAGAATAAGAAATGAAGAAAAGGGGATGATCTCCAGCATGACCATCCTGCACTGGGCTAGACACAGCTAGCGAAAGATGAGCACCTATTGACACAAAGTATGTAAATGTAAGAGAAACGACAATTAAATATTAGATTTTTCATTTCTAATTTGTCATTTTTGGGGAATGTCGCCAGAAACAGAAGTTTGAGCGCCTTGCACACCTGGAGACATCTATGGCCTAATTAGACATTTTTCACCGTGACGAACTTCGCCTTTCGTACTTCGAACTTCGCACTTTAGTTATGATAGAATGTTCTGTAAGCTGGTTGCCAGAAGAACAGGAAGTCCAATATACCAATTACATTAAGTATACTAATCAAAATGTAGATGATTCCGCTTATGAGTTTACACGTGAACGGCAGCTACGCCACTGATTCTTCAATGTTTGAAGTGCGAAGTACGAAGTTCGAAGTACCAAGTCCGTCACGGTGAAAAAAGTCTATTTAGTTTGTTAAGCAAAAAATCGGCAAGTTACACAAAGATGCAATCTGTTTTCCAGTATGTCAGGTTTCGATCCCCTTGACGCCCTCTAGCGTTGCGTATAACTAAAACGTAATAACATTTTTGATTATTTGAATGAAGAAAGTATCTTGAAAATATGAACTTGATTGCACATAGATCGGTTCAAGACAGCGAACCTTGTCCTTTTATGCAAATAGAAGACATACTATGTACATAGCGCGGCGGCGTCTACATTTATGTTCATACAAAGGGGGAAGCCGCCGACTGAATTCACTACTGTGACGTCATGCTGACTATGACTATGTCACCTGGCGTAACATGAAGTCAAGTCTAGTAGTGTTGATTCTTGCCAACTAAGTTCGTAGCGAAACGGTTTTAACCCTATTGCTTAAGGGGGTCGAGAACAGTATCCGAAAGAAACCTATCGGCTAGCTCTAGATCAATTATGACGTCATAATAGAAACGGCGACATTAACATTGCAAAAATGTCAGCATTAGGTAACGTAAAATTAAGGGGGAGAGGGTAACAAAATCATTATAACTTAAAAACTGACGTTCAAATTTCATTAGGAAATTATCGGTGTTTCACTTGACATATGAAGAAGATAATATCAAACTTTATACGGAAAATAAATGATAGGGTTTCAGATAAACTGACTTTATTATAAATAATTTACACCTCAAAGATGTTCTGAAAATAGACGTAAATTTATCTAATTTCGACAATTTTTTAAAAAGTCTTAGCGATCATTTATAATTCTATACATATCATATTGCCCACATCATATCTAAATCACAGTGTAGGAACGCTCCTGTTCACGACCAATAACTTGTACTAAGCATATTTAATTGATACCATACATATACGATAAATACCTCTGTGTTTGATTGTTATTGACTAGAATTACCGAAACCCTATACGTATATTCTCCATTGTTATAATTATGTTGTTTTATACACCCCATAATGACGTTAAAGGAGATATACTGGTGTGTAAGGTGCCAATAAAATATGATAAGTACAGAACTCCTACAGTTGCTGCATATAACCGTACAGTTCGTGTTTACTAATTTTTCATTATTTAAGCTTTATTTCTATAAATATTCAATCACGTTTGTGTTCACGGAGTGCTAAGTTATGCAACTTTTCTTTGAATATGGAATTTGTCACAGTAGACACACCTAGGGACTCAAAAATCACAATAAACGATAGAATTTCACTGTATTTCATTGATTATATTATCTAAATTGCAATTTCACGGCAATCTAATTCACTTAAATCACGAAGTACTATCTATCTATGAAGTATCAGTCTTAAGGAAATGTTCTGTACTGAATCTATTGTAGTGTACCTTCTAGTGCTTACGCGATAGATGGATATTAAATTGAAAATTGTAAATCTCTCGCTTCGGAAATCGCAAAAAAACTTATTTCGTACATAAGCGTTCCTACACTGTGTAAATGAAAAATACAGAACTTGTTAATATACTGCATCTACAGAGGAATTGTAACTATTTTTCATTACCTAAAGTATGTTAATTTTAAAGTCATATTTACGGCCCATTTTGGGGTTTTCAATGGGTATATATGTACGTTCGTAGCTTCAAAACTAACGGTAAAAAATGATGAAACTTTGTATGTAGAAAACGTATGTTTCAATTATGAACATTTATAATTTTTAGGAAAAATAAATGGTGGGATCTTCACCTTAGTCTAGCTGTCCTGGACCTCCTTAAATAGTTCCGTGTATATATAGGTATTTAGTCTGAAAAAAAGATTTCATAACTGAGGATCGCTGACGAGGGTCTAGTGCCCGAGGCGTGCATGTCTGGTCCATGTTTATCGGGTCTTAAATGATGCTATTGCATTTGAAGACGTTTAACATACTATCGGCTTTGTGCGAAATTGTGACTACTTGACGGACTTATGTCGTCATAATCAATGCACTATGCTTGACTCGTAAAAGTCCATTTTCAGAGAGAAAATATCTATGGCCATTTTAAACTTTGATTTACATGCCCAGACTCCAGATATTATATTATTTGGCAAAAATTTTCATTGTGACGTCATATTAGATCGCAATGACTTGCGTTGTCATGTTTTCTATTTTGACGTCTCAATGACAATATCGCAAAATTTGTGGTTTCAGTCCGCCTAATGAATCTAATAGAAAACAGCTAGTGAGTATGACTCTATAACGTATAAGTCCGCAAACCGAAACAATGCAAGTTTTCGTCAAATTCCTCATTCTTTCAGCAAGTTACTTGTAAGAATATTTATTTTTGGTTATAATTGAATAATTGATAGAAGGTTAAAGCATCTACCAAGAACTTGTACAGTTGTAAAGCCAAGAATAATCATTCTTGTACATGTAAGTCAATTAAAAAACCTACCGAAAAACCTGGTGAAAATATGAGAACCTCTATTTCGAACTATATGAATTGTAAATATCCTGTGTCATAATGTCTGACAGGTTCAAAATACCGCTTTGACAGAAATAGTATCATTTATGCATTAAGTATATGACCATAGGTGCTTCATGGTCAAAGAGCAAAGACATGAAATAGGACCTCTCTATGTATTTAAATCATAACTTGAGATTCCCTCCCTTCTGTGATAGGATCCATATGATCATAGAAGTTTTTTTTTCCAAGTCTTATAGAAGCTAAAATGTACTATTCTACATTCTTTTGCCTTTTCGAATTGTCTAATTTACTTATCAAGACAAAAATGCGGATTCAAAATGAGAATACAGTTAGTTAGGCAGGAGGAATTCTTAATATCCTCAAGCCATTTAATAGTCATTCAAATTTCATTCAGAGGATCAATATTACACACATGACCTTGAAATGTGCACGGTTTGCAGAACGGATCTTAATATATAAATAACACCGGTAAGAGATCGATTTTATGAATTGATCAAAAGTAGGCGGTTTTGTAGAGATAAGTGTGAAGGGATTGAAGTGCGTTTTATTAATCACGAGAGGGAAGTTTCATTCAGCTAAAATATTTGCATTACCAGGCTTGAGATAGATTTGAAGGTTGAAGGTGAAAGGAAAATTTGTAATATAATAAATCAGTTTGTAATAACCCCCCCCCCCCCCCAATGATCAACCGTATCTCAATCCTCCTGATATCAGTGTTCTCTTCTGTCATGTTTAGGGGTGTGTCTACGTACTCCGGATAACCACAACACAGTAACATTTCTATAACGTTTTCAAAATGTTTCCATTTTGTTGTGAAAACGTTTTTTAAAAATGTTTCGATAACATTTTTTAGGAACATTAATCTGAAACGTTTTAAAACATTCTCTCAAAACGTTCTTCAGGAACATTATAGGTACATTTCGAATTATTTTGGGTTTCCCAGCGTCAGTGACTATATACCACCCCCCCCCCCAAAAAAAAAAAAAACCATTTCGAAAATGTTTCTCTGCATCAGTGTGTAAAACATTACGAAAACGTTTTCTAAAACATTTTCTTGGAACGTTTTCAAAATGCTATTCATGGATAAAAAAAATAATGATAAAGTCATTTACTTATATTCAAATAGTTTATTAATCCACACATTTCTGCGGGTTCACTTGGCTTCCTCTCTAATGTCTTCGCTCTTTCTGAAAAAGAAAAAAATGCAAATGAAGTAATCATTTTGAAAAAAATATATATTTGAACAATAATAATTATATTATTATAAGTATTTCATTCAATGTATATTTTTTTGATATGGAAAAATATATATTCTACTTGACTTATTTTACAAGGAAGATAAACAGTTAGAAATGTATTTTACTGTGAATACATATACCTACAGATTTACATATATACAAAGAAGTTTTTATTGCTGAAATATGATTGAGTACTTACCATATTTGTCCCGCGCTTCGATAATAAAATGATGAGTATATCACAATTAACACTTTTAAAGTAATTTTTTCCAATACAAATATAATCCATGACTTTGAGGATGAACAGTGCACGTAGCAAATGATTAGAGACCCACTTCTTGTCTTTGGTTTCAAATCCGTGTTTCCATGGTTAACTGGCTAGTATCCTGCTGTGCGTGATGCTGACCTATATCCTAGATCAACAATTTACCCTCTTATCTCAATCTCTGCACACTAAAACCGTCTCTCTAGAGGCGTTATGCAACATCCCTTAATTACAGCTTACTATAAAATTCTGTGTATTTTTCTCAAACTTACATTGCAAGTATAAAATTTAAAGTTTTCATTAACAGCGATTTATAACATAACCATTATAAGTATTGCATTTTTAGTTCTGTGGAAAAAATCAGAATAATAAATAAACCTAGCCTTTTAAAATGTTTCCAAAACATTATTGAAGCGTTTTAATAGTATTTTACATCATATAGCATTTTTATTATGCTTCAAAAAGCCCATTTTGTAACTTGTGGAAAACATAATTTAAACAATTATCTATAAATATTAAATCAATGTTTTATAAACGTTTAGCAATGATTTTTTTATGCATTTCAAATCAATGTTTTATATTCATATTTTAACAATGTTTTCAAAACGTTTATATAATAAAAGTTTCAAAAACATTTCTACAATGTTTCTACAATGTTTCAAACTCATTTTATAAAACATTCAAATGCAGGTATCTTATACATAAACTATATGTTTTGTAGTAGAAATGCGTTTCCTAAACACTTCGTTATTTTCCCTACGTTAACAGGGTTAACCAGATTGATCTTTATTTTTCTGGAACTATCAACAATGTACATAATGACAATTATGAAAATCAAATGTTACAGATGGTCTTTTTGAAAATCCAGCTATAAAGATCGCTATAAATGCAGCAATATCAATTAATATTACGATTTGAAACTAGCCAATACAGTTTTATAAATACTTAAAATGTTTTTAAAATGTTTAAACATGTTTTTAATAATTAATAGAGTCAGAACTTTAATTTCAATAAAATTCAAAATGTTCTAAAAACATCTAAAAACATTTTTACTGTATTGTTGTATAAATGTATTCTCGTTACATTTTATATAAATGTTTCAACAACGTCATTGTAACATTTTCAGAATATCTTCAAATAATTCGATTCTTCCATCACTTTTAAATGTTGTTAAAATGTTATAAAAACATTTCGCTACTACCGGAAAACGTTTTTAAAATGTTCTTAGAACGTTTTGCTAGAAATGTTACAGCAGAACCTTTTTGAAACCTTTTGAAAATGTTTCGAAAATGTTTTGTGTTAACTGGGACTATTTGCTACTATCACGGCAGATGTTCATCCTAATCGCTACAAATTACCAATTTGTCTCGTATGTTGATATGGAATTTAGTGTATTTGTATTTTGATGTCATATTTGGTGTTCATTGCCCCTTTTGCCGTCTCTTGCTGTGCTTGTTTACTCTGTGTTTTGAAATTATTTTTGGTTGATCCGCTGATCACTGATGAGAATTTAAATTTTCGAACATGTGTCTGGTGCATGGAAATTGGTTTGGAATTTTCTTCAAGAAGGTGTAGAGTTGGAACCCTTCGACATTATTAATATAAAATCTTATATCACGTTGCAGTGTGGAGCAGTTAAAATCGTTCCCCGTGACCTAATGTTTGTCAAGTGTATTAATTACTTCTTTCCAGCTCTGCCACCTGAATGAAGCTTCGTTTTGACCTTTTATCAATGTGACATCATATATATATTTTTGCTATTTCGAAAACTATAAATATCATCGAAATTAAAGGAGTTTAACATCTTAGCACTATCCCTTCAATGCTATTTTGAACATAGATTTTATTTGGATATGCTACTGAATCGACCCTAGAGGGAATTTGGCGCCGCGTACTCTCTGTAACGTAAATGTACAAATCTAAATTCATAAAATTAAAGAGGGCGATACTGAAATGATTTTTGGTGGTTCCGCGCGAAGCATCACTGATGAGAATTTGATATTCGGAACACGTGTCTGGTGCATGGAAAATGGTTTGGAATTTTCTTCAAGAAGGTATAGAGTTGGAACACTTCGACATTATTGATGTCGAAGTGTTCCTTGTCCCCTTTCCCGTCTCTTGCTGTGCTTGTTTACTCTGTGCTTTTGAATAGACCGGACGTTTCTATCTTTTTCTTTTGTTTCTATAACATAATCTTGTTTGGGATCCTCCTTTTTTTGAAACCCCGTCCTTTAGTCTTTGTTTGTTCCCATGGTGCCTTTCACTGTTTCATTTTGTACGTATTTATAACGTATTTATTGCTGTTTCTACTCCAATTCAAAGTTTTCTTGCGAAAGAACAATTTTCTCTTATTTTGCCAGTCAAATTCGCAACTACAGTGTATTCCAAGATAAGCAAAAATGGTTATTTTTCGTTCTTGTTTGTCTCGGTAAAAGACCTGAAATTGAGTATAAATTTTCATTATCATTACTTATTTCCATAGAAGAAGTACCAGTTTTAGGTCAGGAGTCAAAGATCCGGGGAATTTTCCATCATTGTGTAAGTCTCCATTCAGAGGGATTTTATCAGTTTTTCTTATTCAATATTTTCAAATGTAACAATGAGTCACAGCATAGTCTGGAATCAAACCAATAAAGTGTGATTCATAGTTTTCGACGGAAATGTTTCGAAACAAAAAATGTAGCCCTATCAGAAAATAGTCCTCCTTTCTTAGTAAGGCTTATGGTCACTTCGTACATGTACCATATCCAAAATCGTACCTTGGTCACTTCGTATCCAAAATGTACCAAGTCGAACCTTAACCATATGCATTTCGTACCATTACCAACTCGTATCAAAATAAAAAAGTCAATTCGTAGCCACTGTGAATCCAAAGGAACAACTCATACCCAATTTTATACCAACTTGTACCATTACATATTCGTCCCATAGTCTACTCGTACCACACAGATTCTCGTTCCCATTAACATTAACTCGTACCATAACAAACTCACACCCGTTGTGAATTCATTGGAATAGCTAGTACCAACTCTAACCAACTCGTACCACACAGAATCTCGTACACATCTACAATCAACAATTCGTACCCATTCATTGTGAAGAAGTATACATGTACGACAACGATTTAAGCAAACTCAATGATGTCTAGGACCAGGACCAGTTGGTACCAAGCCACATAAGAAATTTTTAAGAGGTTTAAACAGGAAAATTAAAATCTTCAGTATAAAAGGAAATTTTGAAAAAATAGAGAGATAAAAAGAGTCCATGAAAGATAAGGATTCAGACTAAAACAAGATCATCTTAAATTCTTCCTGTAGAATCATATCCCAACCATCTTCCTGTTAGCTTTCGTGAGATTCTATGCAGCGGTTGCAGAGGATAAGTCGATCCAATGCGCGATCCAATCAGAGCCCTCGGTGGCCATATAACTTCACCAATCGGCACGAAAAACAGGAACTTGGTAGACGACCTTCAGTGTTTGCATCCTGTAAGGTTTCGTGAGATTCTGTACAGCAATGGCAGAGGAGAAATCGAAAATGATTCGGCCAATCTGTGCCCTTGGTGGCCATATTTTTTTCTTCAAGCGTTCCAAGTCTTAAAGATGGCTAATTTGTACTACATGTATGCTACTTTTTTGCCTTTTCTATTGTTTAATTTAGAATTCAAGACAAAAATGCTGATCCAAAGAAACAATCAAAAATGATAATACAGTTATGTTAGGTAGGAGGAATTCGTAATATCATGAAGCCCTTTTATAGTAATTTACATTTCATTCATAGGATCAATATTACACATTTGACCTTGAAATGTGTGCAGTTTGCAAAACGGATCTTGATATATAAATAACACCGATAAGAGATCAATTTTATAAATTGATCAAAAGTAGGCGGTTTTGTAGTATAGGGGAAGTTTGAAGGGATTTGAAGTGCTCTTCATAAATCAATGAGGGGGGAATTTCATTCAGATAAAATATTTGCATTTTCAGGCTTGAGATAGAATTGAAGGTTGAAGGCAAAGGGAAAATGTGTAATATTACAAATCATTTCCTTATTCAAAAATGGTATCTCAACAAATCATCAACCCTATCTAAATCCTCCTGATATAAGTGTTCTCTTCTGTTATTTTGAGGGGTGTGTCTACATACTCCGGATAACCACACTATTTGCTACTATCACGGTAGAAGATTATCCTAATCGCTAACAATAACCCATCGGTCTCGTATGTTTATATGAAATTTAGTTTGTTTAGTGTTTTGATGTCGTATTTAGTGTTCATTGTCCCTTTTTCTGCTTCTGTTTCCCATTCTCTTGCTGTGTTTGTTTACTCTGTGTTTTTTGCATTGGCTGGGTATTTTTCTTTTTTCTTTTGGTTTTGCAACATAGTCTTGTTGGAGATCCCCCTTTTTTGGCACACCGTACATTTTCTTTGTTTGTTCACATGGAGTCTTTCATTCTTGCATTTTGTACGTAAATACTGCTGTTTCTATTCCAATTCAAAGTTTTTTTCGTGAAAAAAAAAAAACAATTTCCTCTCATTTTGCAAATCAAAATCTCAACTACAGTGTATTAAAAGATAAGCAAAAATGGTTATTTTTCTATTTGCATGCATGTATCGGTAAAACACCTGAAATTGGGTATAAATATTCATTATCAATTTATATCAATGATTAACGTCTTCAAATTTCATTATACAATAGAAAAAGTACCAAATGTAGGTGAGGAGTCAAAGGGAATTTGGCACCATTGTGTAAATCTCCATTCAAAGGGAGTTTATCAGTTTCTCTTATTTATTATTTTCAAATTTAACAATAAGTCACAGCTAAGCCTGTATTCAAACCAATAAAGTGTGATTCATCGTTTTCAACGGAAAAGTTTCGAAAAAATATAGCCTTAACAGAAAGAAAATAGTACCCCTTTCTTAGTAACATGCATATACGATACAAATTTTGATACAGTACTTATTTTATTGCGAAGACAACTTTTGTACAAATATTATAAAATTAATTACGAAAAACTATGTTTATCAGATCTCAACTTTTTCCATCTATCAGTATCTGGCCAAAATCTGTGAAAATAATGTCCTAAATATGACGAAAGACGTAGAAGGGAGGCTCGGATATGATGTTACAGGACACAGGTTTCAGAAATTTGAGAAAGTTTGTAAACAGAAATTTTCAAATGCGTTTGAAAAAACGACCAACCGAAATTGATCAACTTGGCCACATGAGCCCCCGGAGACTCCTGGTCCACCAGCAATGACACTCACCAAGTGATACAAATGTTTAACGTCTTCAAAGTAATTAGCATCATTTTAGAGCAGATAAATCTACAGCATGGACAAGACATGCACCTTTCGGCTATTTAACCCTCTTCAGTGATCCTCAATCTAAATAATGTTATATGGTTAAAATCTGTGAAAATGTTTTCCTAAATATGCAGAAAGACGTAGCAGGAAGGCTGGGATATGATCCTACTTGACCCAGGTTTCAGAAATTTGAGACAATTATGTAAAAAGAAAGTTTCAAATGCGTTTGAAGAAACGCCCAACCGAAATTGATCTAACTTGGCTACATGTGCCTTCGGGAACTCCTGGTCTACCAGCAGTGACACTCACCAAGTGGTACAAATGTTTAACGTCTTCAAATTCATTATATATGCTTATCCAAAGTTATGTTAGGTAGGAGCAAATCTTAATATCCTCAAGTCCTTTTTATAGTAATTTCATTCTTATGATCAATATTACACACTTGACCTTGAAATGTGTACAGTTTGCAGAACGGATCTTGATATGTAAATAACACCGATAAGAGATTGATTTTGCAAATTGGTCAGAAGTAGGCGGTTTTGAAGAGACGTTTGAGTGCTTTTATTTTACATGAGGAGGAAGTATCATTCAGATTAAATTACTTGAGATAGATTTGAATGTTGAATGGTAAAAGAAAGATGCGTAATATTACAAATCAGTTTCTAATAAAAAAAATGGCATCTTAACAAAAAACAAATCATCAACTCTATCTAACTCCTCCTGATATGAGTGTTCTCTTCTGTCATGTTGAGGGGTGTGTCTACGTACTCCGGATAACAACACTATTTGCTACTATCACGGAAGATGATTATCCTAATCGCTACCAATTACCCATTGGTCTCGTTTGTTTATATGAATGTTAAACGTCTTTAAATTCAATAGCATCATTTAAAAATTTAAAAATTTACAGCATGAACCAGACATTCACGTTTCGGGTACTAAACCCTCGTCAGTGATCCTCAGTCTAAACATTGTAATACGGCCAAAAAGTATGAAAATTATTATGTCCAAAAATGTACCAAAAGACGTAGCAGAATGGCTGGGATATGATGCCACAGGACCCACGTTTAAGAAATTTCAAGAAATTTTGTAACAGAAAATTTCAAATGGGTTGAAGAGACACACGATCAACCGAAGTTGATAGAACTTGGCTACATGTGCCCTCGGGGACTCTTGGTCCACCAGCAGTGACACAATTCAGTGTGTTTGGTGTTTTGATGTCGTATTTGGTGTTCATTGTCCCTTTTCCCGTCTCTGTTTCCCCTTCTCCGTCCAGTGCTTGTTTATTGTCTTTTTACATTGGCTGGGGTTTTGTTTTGGTTTTGCAACATAGTCTTATTTGATACCGTAATGGTTATTATCCATATTTGTCATCCCCCTTTTTTAACACCCCGTACTTTTTCTTTTTCTATACAGCCTTTCATTGTTGAATTTTGTACGTAAACATTGCTGTTTCTATTCCAATTCAAAGTTTTCTTGTGAAAAAAACAATTTCCTCTTACTTTGCAAATTAAATTCTCAACTACAGTGTATTCCAAGATAAGCAAAAATCGTTATTTTTCTTTTTTGCTTGTATCGGTAAAACACCTGAAATTGGGTATAAATATTCATTATCAATTTATATCAATGTTTAACGTCTTCAAATTTCTTTATACCATAGAAAAAGTACCAAATGTAGGTCAGGAGTCAAAGATCCAGGGGAATTTGGCATAATTGTGTAAATCTCCATTCAGAGGGAGTTTATCAGTTTTTCTTATTCATTATTTTAAATGTAACAATGAGTCACAGCATAGTCTGGATTCAAACCAATATAGTGTGATTCATCGTTTTCAACGGAAATGTTTCGAAAAAAAAATGTTGCCCTATGAAGTCCTTACCAGAAAGAAAATAGTGTTCCTTTCTTAGTATCATGCATATACGACTCATAGTATTACACTGAACTCTTGTTCCTTGATACAAATTTAGATTCGGTACTTGTTTTATAGCGAAGCCAACACTTATATATTACAAATATTATAGAATTAATTACGAAAGACTATGTTAATAAGATCTCATCTTTTCCCATCTATCAGAGGCTGGATATTAAACAAAAAGCCCTAGATCAGAATAAAAAATCATAGTGAATGTGCATAAAAAGCCATGAAACTTTATCAAACATATGAAGAAAGAAGGGGATTTCAAAGAAGACGCGGTTACGGTATCCATAGCAAACAATTGAAAGTCCCCAAGTGAAAACACACTGTACCCATACACAGGTAGAGACACAATACGCACAAGGAACATAAAATACAACATCAAAACACAAAAGACTCCACATAAACTAACAAGACCAATGGCTTCCTGAAGCTACATTTTGCTGGAATCTCAGATGAAAAATTGATAGTCTTTGGGAGTGTTCGAAAGAAAAAGAAAGAAAGGAAAGGGCACAGACTAAGGAAAAATATCCATAGTGCATTTTTTAACATTGTTATCAAAAATTATTTAAACCTCAAAATGACTCCAAAAGTTGTACATTTTCGTTCGTGTTCTAGATCGATTCTTTTACATTATCGGTTTTGGATGGCATCATGGTTTACCATTGATCCAAACTTCTTCAAATAAACATCGAAGAAGCACCCGAAGGGTATTCAGTCTCAAAGTCGTGTACGTAAGGCAAAATTATTAGTATTTCAAGTGGATCCCGGAACAATTAATATTCCGAATTGAGAATATGTGCAAAATCCGAAATTAAGGCAAATAGTAATTGATTCATTGACAATCACGTCTAGTCTAATGTCAGTCTTTGTTGTTGGTTCCCGAGGATACTTTTCGAGAGTTGCTATTACAAAAATGAAATTTGTTTATATTTTATTCTTCTTTCCAAATGTGGACTTTAGAATCTTTAATTCATTTTGAATCCATAAAATTTAATTAGTAATTGTGTTTGAATTACAATACCTAAATTCACATGCCCACGAAGTTTTTCGAACTGTCTCCTAAAATCAGGACAGCTTTTACAGGTAGTGTAGACATAAAAACAAGAGTGCACTCTCATAAATTACTTCAACACTTTAAAGACTCACAACCACTTGAATCCCTGTTCCACTTTGTCACCTCTTCTGATTTATTCATTTTATCGATCTCGAGTGAGTTGTCCTTTTGATAATATTAATATACATGTAAATTGAGAACGTTATACAAATACCATACATATCAAGGTCAAGTGCGCAATGTCTATCGTCTAAATAGAAAGTGAGTAGGAAAACCGCGGAATGAAAATACCAAGATTACCTCCCTCCTTAACAAATACCGTATTGATACTTAATACACGTATTTAAATCTTCCGAAATATCCTATAGTGGTTTTAGAATAAAAGAAGAGGGAATATAATGTTTGGATTTATTATTGCAATATCATATATTGATAATGCATTGGCCTATTTTTCATACTTTTCGCCGGGGGAACTTTCGCGATTCTAACATCAAATATTTACGCTTTGGGAAATATTCGCGATAAATACATTTTAATACAGGTGGTGAATATTCACATGGGGGAAATTTTCGTGAGTTCATTGATTCCTTAAATATGCAAAATATACCCCCATCCGAAAATTTCAAGTTTAACAGTACTGTATTTGTTTTTGTCAAAACTTGATTTTGGGTATGAAGAGGTAATGCTACATTGAAGAAAAAAGGGGGGGATATCCGATAGGACTCGGTTCAAGTATTCCCTGTGAAACAACGTAATGCAAAATCCATAATGCTACATTGAAGAAAAAAGGGGGGATATCTGATAGGACTCGGTTCAAGTATTCCCTGTGAAACAACGAAATGCAAAATCCATAATGCTACATTGAAGAAAAGGGGGGATATCTGATAGGACTCGGTTCCAGTATTCCCGGTGAAACAACGAATTGCAAAATCCTGCTTGTGTGTTACATAGCCTTTTTTCACATTTCAGCGACACATTCTGACGAGTCAAATGGAAGTTATGACAAATTTCCTAATGTCAGTCATTTCATCTGTTAGCTAATTTAGAAACGACATTCCGAACTCTGCTACCAGGAACCCCCCCCCCCCCATACTCGACTAACATTTCAAATTTCCGTGCAACAGACATTGGAATCAATGGGTTAAAGACAAGGACAAAGCCCAAAATCAGTATCCAAAAATTACAAATAAAGGCCTGCAATTTTTTTAAACATATAAAACAAACCATTAAAAGGAAAAGATCCTAAGTGAAAACAGCGGAACCACCCCTCACGAGATGACATTCAGCTGCCAAGCGGACGGAGATAATACCAAAGCACAGTACAAACACAAAGGACAACACTTTCTGACGAACATTAATGCACCAGAGTTAGAAAGGAATTTATTGTAGGTGGCGCTACTTAATGCATACGATGAGTTAAAGAAGATCCTGACGATAATCTGAACAGCACTCACAATAGAGCACACTGTCTGAGGTAATGTCTATATAGAAAGTGCTATGGCGACCAAGTCAGGGAAATTATTCAAAATACTTACTGTCAAACCCCTCACGGGGAACTTTTTACGATCGCCACACGGCAAAGGGCATAAGTGTGACACAAATGAGTCAAAGAAGATCCTAAAGATAATCTCAACAGCACTCACAATAGAGCACAAAATTCAGCATCGACGGATCCCTAGCTAGCACTTGAAAGGGTGTCGAACTATGGCTCTTGGATTTTAAATGTTAAACGTCCTCAAATTCAATAATGTCATATAAGAACAGATCAATTTGCAACATTGACCAGACATGCACGTTTCGGTTACTCAACCCTCGTCAGTGATTCTCAAACCAAACAAGGTAATATAACGAGAGAGTGTGTAAGTTATTATGTCCTAAAATGTACCGAAAGACGTCGCAGGATAGATCCGATATAATGCTACAGGACCCACGTTTTGGAAATTTCGAAATATATTCCTACTGTTTGGATTTAATCATAATAATGTATTACAACTGGAATACTTTTATCAAGACACCACACTCTTTTCTGTAGAAACGAAGTGAAGGTTATGCGTCATTAAATAAATAAATGGATAAAAAACAAGACCTAAACTAGAATTAAAAAAAAATTCAGTGATTTCAGAGCCTGTCCGATATCAATGATTTCTTGTGGTATCTGCTTTTTCAAAGTAGTAAAAACAGACTACCCAACCAACAAATTGTAAAAATGTGGAACATACGCTCGTAATAAAGAATGACGCTAAGACTCCGTAAAGAAGTTAGAAATATAAGCAGATGCTATCAGTCGCCGATAAGTCATAATCAATGACCCGTCATAAAACGTCAAAATGGAAAATTACATCAACAAATGTCATGCCGAACTTTCGACGACTCCTTAAAGCCACCGTTCCACTGCAATCCCGCTGTACCTGCGACCATTCCCGACCGCAATTTTCACAAGAGCGGGTAAAACTTTCCCGACCTCTTCATTTTTTTCTTAACATCACGCTCTATTCCCGACCGATTCCTGATCCATTTATGACCGATTCACGTTTCATCGCGGACTTACTCACGCTTTACCCGCTCTACTCACGATCATATTGCCGACCAAGTCCCGTTCTATCCGATCCAACTCCGATCTATTCCCGACCAAAACCCGATCTATTCCCGATGCAATCCCGATCTATTACCGACTGTCCCGACGCATTCCCGCTCAAAACATAAATTCTGACTTAAACTGATCTCATTTGTCATCCAATTATCCTATCGGCCAAGAAGAAGCCTATATTTCTCGTTTTGATCAAGCCTTACCAAAAAGTGTCGCAATCAAAATTTAAAAAAAAAATTTTACTTAATAAATGGCATTGGATAGCCAAGAATCGTCACCGCGACATTTTGATAATAAGTATTTTGAACAAATCAATATATGTGCGAAAAAATGAATGAAATATGCACAGATCCTATTTGAAGCGTCGTTTGGTCGTTCCTTGGTCATATAGAGCGTGAATAGGTCGCAAGATGGTCATGAAAAGGTCTTAGCAAGATCAGCAAACATTGAATCTGTAGTGGATAGATCGTGGTAAGAGCGTACAATAGACGGGTAAAGATCGGGAACAGGGCGTAATTAAAGCGTATCGTATGCGTGAAGAGAGCGGGGTTAAGTTAAATGCCGATCAGACCACGCTCAAGCCACGCTCTTTCCCGACCAGGACACGATTAACCTAGGCTGTACCCCCGACTATCCCGACCAAGCGCCGACTATTTCACGACCAAAAAGAGAGCGGGAAAGTTTCCCGTATTTTTTCAACCGGTTGAAAGAATACGGGAAACTTTTCCCGACCTCTAAAGCGTGCCCGCTCTAATACCGATCGATTTTGGACCAACACACGCTGTACCAGACCAAGATACGACTAAGAGCCATTCTCTCCCGACCTGGCAATTTTCGAGGTCGGGAATGAACGTGGGTACAGCGGGATTGCAGTGGAACGGGGGCTTAAGTTTGAATCTATCAAGATTAATTCGGTAAATGAAATAGGAACCAAGGTTCATATTTTAAGTTAGATATGATTTAAATATATGTTTTTTTCTCTTTTTGGAATGTGTCATTCTTATCACGAAGAGTACATTTTTTTGTGTCCAACTTCTTTGAAATCATTTCAAGGGTCCATTCATACAATCCCAGTTATATGTGGGTTAAACGAATCATTACTTTAAACTGGGAAGTATATACTAGTTTGAGGCATGCCTGCATGGAGATTTGAAATTCCGGTGACCGCCTCCAATGGTTGTTGAATTACACACTCTTTTGTTGTAATCGATAATGTTCAAATCTATTTTTCTTTAAACTTAATGACCTTATGTCATTATTCAATTCATCAATTTTTGTGTCGCCTGCGAAGCATAGCGACACTTAGGGATCACTTTGTCCGTTGTCCGTCTGTCCGTCTGTTCGTCTGTCTGTCTGTCACACTTTGGGTGTCACAGCCCATAACTTTTGATTGGTAGGTGATAGGGCTTTGATATTTCACATGTGTATTCCTTGTGACAAGACCTTGCTACACATACCATAATTTTTGACCTAGTGACCTTGACCTACATATTTGACCTACTTTTCAAAAAAATTAAGAATGGATATATCTTTTGATTGGTAGGTGATAGGGCTTTGATATTTCACATGTGCAATTCTTGTGGCAAGACCTTTCTACACATACCATTATTTTTAACCTTGTGACCTTGACCTTGATATTTGACCTACTTTTGAAAAAAAGATAAGATTCGCTATATCTTTTGATTGGTAGGTGATAGGGCTTTGATATTTCACATATGTATTCCTTGTGACAAGACCTTCCTACACATACAATAATTTTTGACCTAGTGACCTTGACCTACATATTTGACCTACTTTTAAAAAAAGTTAAGAATTGATATATCTTTTTATTGGTAAGTGTTAGGACTTTGATATTTCACATGTGCAATCCTTGTGGCAAGACCTTTTTACATATACCATAATTTTTGACCTTGTGACCTTGACCTAGATATTTGACCTACTTTTCAAAAAAATTAAGAATGGATATATCTTTTGATTGGTAGGTGATAGGGCTTTGATATTTCACATGTGCAATTCTTGTGGCAAGACCTTTCTACACATACCATTATTTTTAACCTTGTGACCTTGACCTTGATATTTGACCTACTTTTGAAAAAAAGATAAGATTCGCTATATCTTTTGATTGGTAGGTGATAGGGCTTTGATATTTCACATATGTATTCCTTGTGACAAGACCTTCCTACACATACAATAATTTTTGACCTAGTGACCTTGACCTACATATTTGACCTACTTTTAAAAAAAGTTAAGAATTGATATATCTTTTTATTGGTAAGTGTTAGGACTTTGATATTTCACATGTGCAATCCTTGTGGCAAGACCTTTTTACACATACCATAATTTTTGACCTTGTGACCTTGACCTAGATATTTGACCTACTTTTGAAAAAAGATAAGATTCGCTATATCTTTTGATTGGTAAGTGATAGGGCTTCGATATTTCACATGTGTATTCCTTCTTAAAAGACCTTTCTACACAGACCATTAAATTTGACCTTTTGATCTTGATCTGGATATTTGACCTACTTTTCAAGAAAAGTAATATTGGCTATATCTTTTGATTGGTAGGTGATAGGGCTTTGATATTTCACATGTATTTTCCTTGTATCAATGCCATTCCACACATACCATTATTTTTTTTACCTCTTGACCTTGACCTACATATTTGACCTACTTTTCAAAAAAATTAAGAATGGATATATCTTTTGATTGGTAAGTGATAGGGCTTTGGTATTTCACATGTGTATTCCTTGTGACAAGACCTTTCTACACAGACCATAAAATTTGACCTTTTGACCTTGATAGAGATATTTGACCTAGACCTACTTTTCAAGAATTTTGATCCACTTTCTAGAATAATAATCAAACCGCTTCGCAGGCGACACAAGCATTCCTTGGATTGCTATTTTTAAATATAAGTTCTATTGTGAAACATATCAAGCATCATAACGTTACATACAGTAATTGGATAAATTTGAGACTTTATTTTGATTCTGAATCAAGTCAGCCACATAGGAATTTTTCAAAACAGTTTTTAACAGCAAAATTAAATTCTTCAGTATGAAATGGATTTTTAAAAGAAACAGAGAAATAAAAAGAGTCAATGAAAGATCAGGATTCAGACTAAAACAGGATCTTCTTATCTTCTTCCTGTTGCATCATATCCAACCGATCCTGCCATATTCAATTGCTTAGAATGAGGATCACTAACGAGGGTTAAGAACCCTAAACGTGCAATATCTGGTCAATGAAAAATATGGATAATGACCATATCCCAGTACACAGTACAAAATCGATAATTCAGAAAACCATAATCCGAAGGCATACAAATGTTTAACATCTTCAAATTCAAAAATCAGGATAAAACAAGAACCAAATCAAACAAACAAAAACAAAAAACCTCCACCATATGAAAAGAGGCGAACTCCCTAAATGGGAGTGAGACCATGTACCCAGGAAGAGTAAGCATCTCCTGCTTGCATGCAACACCCGTCACGTCAATTCGGTAGAATTGTCACATCCGGTTACTTCCATTTCGGAAGATACAAGTATATTCGGTGGTTGGATTGTTCAGATGGTCTAAGACATACTGCTGTTCTCAAATGATGCTGTTGAATTTAAAGACGTTTAATATTTGCATGAATGTTCCGCTAAAATAAGAAAAGTTGATAATATCTATGTAGTGTATCTAATTTGTTAAACAAATATTCATATTTTCCTTTCACGTAGACTTTGTCCTCTTTATCTTAAAAGGAGGCCCAAGGGGCCACATCGCTCACCTGAATTGCAAACAAAAGAATGATAGTGGACACTTTGGTGGAGGTCCTTGTTTCATGAAATTATGAGTATCATTTATGGAGATGTCGAAAATGTATCAGCCAATCAGAGCCCTCGGTGGCCATATTTGTAAGCCAATCATTACACACAATTGCTTGACTTGGTAACCTTGAGTTCTTGCTTCCTGTAAGGTTTCTTGCAAAGGAGAAACCAAAATTGCTTCAGCCATGTTTGAGCGATCGGCATGAAAAACTTCGTAGAGGACCATAAGTACTTGATTCCTGTAAGGTTTCGTGAAATTTTGAGTAGCGGTTGCAGAAGAGAAGTCGTAGATGCTTCAGCCAATCAGAGCCATGGCGGCCATATTTGTCGAACCTTCGGCACGAAAAACACAAACTTGGTAGAAGACCATAAGTACGTCATTCCTGTAAGGTTTCGTAAAATTTGTGAATGGTTGCACAGGCAAAAGCGAAATTGCGTCAGCCGATCAGAGTCGTTGGCGGCCATATTTACTGACCGACCGGCACGAAACACGAACTTGGTAGTGGACCTTGAGTTCTTGCTTCCTATAAGGTTTCGAGAAATTATGTGCAACTGTTGAGATGTTGATATTGTTAAAAGTCTACTCCGAACGACGGACGACGATGACGTCTAGGGACGACAGACGGACGGACGGACGATGGACTTCGCTCTATGACAATAGCTTACTTGAGATTCGCTCATGTGAGCTAACAATAGAGCATTGTCTATGTTTCAAATTAAATTATAATCATAATTTGAATCCAATATTCCAATTCTATAGCCGGTTAAACATAAGTGAACACTTGTTTTGGAGAAAATGGAAACATTAAACAGACAAAGGTTTTCAACTCAAATGCTGCTAAGATAGAGGTTACAAAAACATTTTTGTCTGATGTAAAAAATATCATGATTGTAATGGTATTCCCTACTTTTGATGGTTAAAGACGTACTTTTTTGTATCCAACTCAACATCAATTATTTGTTACAATATATCTTTAACTTGCTATAGTTTGAATGCTTTATCCTAACAAGTATATATGAAATGTATGTAAAGAGCAGGGTCAAGGAATGCTTACTCAAACAGAAAATTTCTTTTATAAGGTGTGACAGCTGTATAAGATTTTATGCAGTTTTCAACCAAATTATAAGTCACATTTCTTTCTTACAAAAAATTGTGGACACTTTCACCTATCTAGTCTTGAAGTCTGATCTTAACTCTTTATTTTAAGAACAAGAAAAGTATACCTTGTGTTTATGAATCGAAAAATAAGTACACATAATGTACACTACCCTCTGTTTACGTACATGCGTGCATAATTATCTCTTAGGACCCCCATGGTCAGAATCGTATCGAATTTGATATAAAGAATGATTTCACATATGTATTATTTTCTGAAATGTCTTCGTCTATCCTCAAAGATTATACTGATATCAAATTCAAGTTTATAATGCTTGTCATTGTCAACATTTCATAGTAAACACGTGATAGCTCTGACGTCAATTTTCATGACCTGAGTTGTGTTACAAATTTGATTGGCTTATACAGCCATGTGACCTTAAGATGCTCACCTTTTCACATCTGAATCAAATTCACAATGTTATATTATACATCAATACATACTTTTGTCATGTTCCAAGTTTCAATAAAATATGTTCATCCGTCTCCATGAAATACAGTGCTATCGGAGGTAACCCTATTGTGTAAAAGTTGGCGAAAGACACAATTTTCCTTGATTTTAATTTTCCTCATTTATTCGTTTTTAGAAGCACAAATTTGCATCAAATATTTCACATGATCTTCATTTAACTTTCTAATTGTAAGATTTATCATTATCAATGCTTTTTGTTTAAATTTGAAAATTATATGAGCTCGATTCAGGTGTCCGTGAGTAAAAGTTAGAAAACATCGAAAAATGCAATTAAAAATTGAGAAAAAAAAGTGTTTAATTTTTTTTCAAAAATTTTGGGTTGTTTTATCTTTAAAACATATATACAAGACTCACAGCTCATAAGATAATGCATCTAATCAAATAGCAGTTCGTAATTCACAAAACATAACCCCTACCCCCTTAACTGCACGAGCCAATTATCTTAAAGGTATGCCCAATATATTCGTTTAATGGAGTTTGCAGCCTTATTTTGTAATTGATTTTCAACAAAATTCGATCTTTGAATAGTTACCAAGAAAAGTAGGATCATTAAGGTAACAAAATACATTGCTTTCCATATTAATTAGAGGAATGAAAATGGCGGGAAGGGGGTTGAAGAACACCCCTCCCCCCTTTTCTTTTAATTCCACGTAGTCTTTGTTGTGTGTTACACATGACTTATGATTGAAATTGACCAGACAATATCAAACATTTAGAATTGAGTCGAAATTTTGATATATTGACACCACACGCGTTCGTTCTGCACAAATTTTACACATACATTCCAATGCGCTCTTAAGGTGTGACAGCTGTATAAGATTTTATGCAGTTTTCAACCAAATTATAAGTCACATTTCTTTCTTACAAAAAAATTGTGGACACTTTCACCTATCTAGTCTTGAAGTCTGATCTTAACTCTTTATTTTAAGAAAAAGAAAAGTATACCTTGTGTTTATGAATCGAAAAATAAGTACACATAATGTACACTACCCTCTGTTTACGTACATGCGTGCATAATTATCTCTTAGGACCCCCATGGTCAGAATCGTATCGAATTTGATATAAAGAATGATTTCACATATGTATTATTTTCTGAAATGTCTTCGTCTATCCTCAAAGATTATACTGATATCAAATTCAAGTTTATAATGCTTGTCATTGTCAACATTTCATAGTAAACACGTGATAGCTCTGACGTCAATTTTCATGACCTGAGTTGTGTTACAAATTTGATTGGCTTATACAGCCATGTGACCTTATAAGTAAAAGTATTTTAGGTTACGTTCTGGATACCGCCTCCACAAACCACATATGAATTCCGTTCACACACTCCTCTTTTGTGTATTTCATGGCTTCATTCTTAAAACTTATTTGACAATCCAAATTGAAATAACAAGAACAAGATTGGAATATTCAAAGAAACAAAGGTGGGTATCCGTCTCTTGAGGATATAAAAGCAAGCTAATGCTAATTCGAAAACATAATCTGAATTGAATCTTCAGTCTGTGAATTAAGAAAATTTATTTAATCTCCTCTCCTCTCGAACATTATGATGAAAGCTAGTTTATTAGGTAAGTGCTTGTAGCTAATTTATCCTAAATATCATATATGTTCTATTGTAAAATGAAACCATTGCACCATGTACTAAATTGAACAAGAACCGTCTCATCAACGATTCTTAACATAAAAATTTAGTTAATAGAAATATTCGGAATATACTATTTAAAAAAGTAAAGAATCACACTCAAATTTCTCGTATACATGCAGCTAAGGGGTATAGTGTTTCGATTAAAAAATTATGACGGAAAAGAGAATTATGCAAGAACAAACTATCACAATGGATAACCAAAACATGAATAAACCCAAATATAGAATCCATTCTATTCAAAAAGTCGTTGCTGGAAACTTCTTGTAAATCGAAAATTTGGATAGATTTTGAAATTTCAGCGATTCAAAAAATTATTAGAAATCTACCTTTGTTTCATAAGCAATCAAGAGGGTCTTATCATTCTAAGAAATAAAGCATTGTATGTTCGTGATGAAGAGGTTTCTGAGTCAATTTCATCACTATCCTAAGAGAATATGATAAAGGTCAAAAGTGGGGAATCTTAAAAGATACCCTTTTATTGTAATTTTCAAACAAGTTATATTCAGATTAATTCAGGGATATGTTTTTCCTACTTCTTTAGACGAGTAAACTTTTAAAATAAATCATTCATTTAACTGTGAGCGTGCAGAGAAAAGGATGCAAATTGGCCTGCCGTAATAGGGAAATAGTGGTATGATTCTTTGAACGGTATATGAAACTTTGAAAAGTTCAACATAATAGCTTAGAACACTTCGTTTGATCGTTTTTTCCAAACCTCATTATAGAAGACATGACCCCGACCACCAGTCATCTCTGAATGTCAGTCGTACTCCTCGGATGATAAAATGCATGAGCTCGCTGCAGGCGGCAGAGGACGGACTGTATTTCATATGCCCTCTGTTTTTTATCCATTTACATATCCATCTCTGTGTTTCTTGGGCCCCTGCGTCATGCTGTCTTTTTGTATGTTCATCTTACAGCGAGGACACACAACTACTAAGCGTTCTTCGACACCTCTGGGTAATCCAATAAGTAAAAGGGTTGTGTGCACGTAATCCGGATAAATACACCGTCTGTTACTTGCGTGGTACATGTAGGTGGCCGTTATACATGTACGACGGTACCGGTTTCCAATTGGTCTCTTTAGTTTATCTGTGATCTTTAGTGTTTGATGTTTCTGTAGTGTGAGCTGTTATTCCTTGTCCCTTTTACATATCATTCCGTGCGTGTCTGCTCTGTGCTTTTACATTTTGTGTTTTGTGCTTTTGCTGAGGGTGCTGCAACAGAATGTGGTTGGAGATCCCTTCCTTTCTTTCAAACGTATTCGAAAACTACTGTTTACAAAGTTTTCTCGTAATTTCTGAAAAGTGGGTCCCTTAGCATCATATCCCACCGATACTCATACGTCTTTCGGTACTTTTTCTTTTGTGTGTTCTGATTTTACTGTTCTAATTACATATAATGTTTCCTTACTTGATCACTAGAAAGCGCCTTTTTGGTGAACAGCACATTATTTTCAATTATGAACGCAGATTCTCATCAAATGTCAATTTCAATTCTAATGAAAGCTCCTAATAAATATGTTCTTAAAAATGATGCAATTGAACTTGAAGGCGTTTAACATTTGCACCACTTGGTGAGTGTCACTGCTGGTGGACGAGGAGTCCCCGAGGGCATATGTAGCCAAGTAAGATCAGCATCGGTTGATTGTTTCTTCAACGCATCCGAAAATTTCTGTTACCAAATTTCTTGAAATTTCTAAAACGTGGCTCCTTTAGCATCATATCCCATTCATCCTCCTACGTCTTTTGGTACATTATGAACTTAACTTTCACACTGTTTGGTCATATTACATTGTTTAGATTGAGGAACACTGACAAGGGTTAAGTATCCGAAATGTTGATGTTTTATCCATACTGCAGATTAATACGTTATTAAATGATGCTATTGAATTTGAAGACGTTTAACATCTAAAGTGTCATTTCGTCTTCTGTGTGTTCAGATTTTACTTTTCTGATTGCACATAATGTTTTAATACTTTATTGACAGAAAGCGCCTTTTTGGTGAGCAGCACATTATTTTCAATTATGGACGCAAATCCTCTTCAAACAACAGTTCCAAGATGGGAGATACCGTGTGGACAATCCTCAAGCAGTTCATCTGACGTTCCCGTTATAGAGATTCCACTTGACAGGATTCTTTCATTGATGGCATCACAGACCAGTCAAACGTCAACGGGATCTAAAGGCATTAAAGAAATATACGTAAGGCGTTACGTTAAACTTTTCAAAGTTATGGAATGAATTTCTAATTCAAAGCAAGGTTGAATAAAAAAGCTAGTAATGCGAATGCAATGAAAATAAAATGTTCTAATCACAAGAAACTGTCGATTTAAGTCCCAAGAAAGTATGTCCGATATTTCCATTTCGAATTTTACCTAAATATGACTTTATTGCTTGATTGAAAAATAGATGAAAGGGAGAATTTGCTATTAATATACAAGAAGATGTCAAAATATTTAGCACCGTTGTCAAGAGCAATTCTGCAGTTCTCTGTTCAATATGCGAGACAGTGTGTGAAAATTATCATATTGAAATATCTGTTCTATAGTAATAATTATGTGCATCATTACAACATTTATAATGAGGAGGTTTACTTTATTTATTTATTGTTATAAAGATACCTGAATTTAATAACAAAATCCTCTAGATCCAGGTATCCCTAGAGGTTGAGGTATAGTACATATTATGTATTTGAAGATTTGTGTAATGTATAAATTATTAATCCGTATATATCTACTTATGTGTATTAATAAAAAAAAGAAAATGCATAAATAATATACTGGTATGGTATTATATGAAATAATATTTTATATGAAATATTAATAAAACTGTTTATCTTGCTGATTAGAGGATAAGTCAAGGAGGATTTTCTCTTTTTTGAATAGTTGAAATGAATTATCTGCTTTTCCGTATTAAGGGTGCATTTGTAATCCGTAATATTTTGTTATTACAATGTAAACGGGGTGTCCGATTTGTCAAATCGTTCGTGCGTCAAATTCTGTCAACGTGTCAAAGCAGAAATTTTTCGATCTTCACTTCAACTAAACCGAACAGAGAGTGTATATCGCTTTTACGTACCGGCAGAAAGTATTCTGGAGTATATTACTATTATTTGAAGGGCAAGGTATGTCACTCAGACGCTTTGATAGGTCATTTGGGTTTATTTTTAAAAACATGATTTCTATATGAATGATCATGATTTCGTTAACAATATTCGAAATCAAAGCTTCGTTCATCCTTTCATAAAATTTTATATTTTGGATGACACGCATAGATTTAATGTGGAGTGGGTACATGTATGTAAATGGTTTTTGAATTCAATTGTGAAAGGAAAACATTGATCTATCAAAATAATGATAAAAGTCATGAAGGCAAATACTTTCACATTTCGCTGGGAGAATTCGTGATTATAACGTTTAGACGTTACAATGTACAACTTGGGGAACTATTCGTGATATAAACGTCTCTATCTTTGAAAAAATGCATCTGGGTTATTTTCACGTTGGGTTATTTTCGCGTTTGGGTTATTTTCGCGTTGGGGTTATTTTCACGTTGGGTTATTTTCACGTTGGGTTATTTTCGCGTTGGGGTTATTTTCACGTTGGGTTATTTTCGCGTTTGGGTTATTTTCACGTCGGGGTTATTTTCGCTTTGTGGTTATTTTCGCGTTGTGGTTATTTTCGCAATGTGGTTATTTTCGCGTTTGGGTTATTTTCGCGTTGGGTTTATTTTCACGTTGTGGTTATTTTCGCGTTTGAGTTATTTTCGCGTTGGGGTTATTTTCGCGTTGTGGTTATTTTCGCGTCGGGGTTATTTTCGCGTCCCTTGATTCATGAAATACTCGATAATTATTCCTATATTCGAATATTACTACCACGCGAAAATTTCCAAGTTTACATTATAGTGTATATATGCCACCATATTTTAATGCTGACTTTTATTCTCTATAATTATAGGGGGATCGTATAGATAATGTTCACATACTTAAAGCGTTGGATGAAAGTCCCCCGTTAGAAGGACTGCAGATGGATTATATTCATGGAAATCTATCATCAACAATCTTGATAAACGTAGGTATATTTGATCTAAGTAAAGAAGAGATAAAGAATATCATAGCGACAATCTCAACAGCACTCACAATAGAACACCAAATGGAGCATCGATGGACCCCTAGCAATGACAAATATGGATAACGCCCATATCCCGATGCATAGTACAAAATCGATAATTCGTAAATCGTAAACCGATGGCATACAAATCAGGATAAAACAAGAACCAAAGCCAACAAAGAAAAACCTCCACCAAGCTAGAGGTGGGACCAGTTGCCAGGGAGGAGTAAGCATCTCCTGTTAGGGAAGTCTTCAATCTAATATACAATGCCAATACCATTTCACCCTCCTTTAATGTAAACGTCTTCAAATTGAATAGCATCATTTAAGAACAGATAAATTGGCAACGTGGACCAGACATGCACGTTTCGGGTACATAACCCTCATCAGTGATCCTAAATCTAAACAATGTAATATGCCAAAAAAGTATGAAAGTTACTATGTTGAAAAAGTGTACCGAAAGACGTAGCAGGATGGGTGGGATATGATGCTACAGAACCCACTTTTTAGAAATTTCAAGAAATTTTGATAACAGAAATTTAGAATGCGTTGAAGAAACGATCAACCGAAATTGATCGAACTTGGCTACGTGTGCCCTCGGGGACTCCTGGTCCACCAGCAGTGACACTCACCAAGTGGTATAAATGTAAACGTCTTCAAATTGAATAGCATCATTTAAGAACAGATAAATTGGCAACGTGGACCAGACATGCACGTTTCGGGTACATAACCCTCATCAGTGATCCTAAATCTAATCAATGTAATATGCCAAAAAAGTATGAAAGTTACTATGTTGAAAAAGTGTACCGAAAGACGTAGCAGGATGCATGGGATATGATGCTACAGAACCCACTTTTTAGAAATTTCAAGAAATTTTGATAACAGAAATTTAGAATGCATTGAAGAAACGATCAACCGAAATTGATCGAACTTGGCTACATGTGCCCTCGGGACTCCTAGTCCACCAGCAGTGACACTCACCAAGTGGTATAAATGTAAACGTCTTCAAATTGAATAGCATCATTTAAGAACAGATAAATTGGCAACGTGGACCAGACATATTATTACAGAACAAAAAGCATAAATCAGCATATTATAACAGAACAAAAAGTTTATCATATTTCAGAGCGCATTAGTAATCGAAAAAAAAAAAAATAAATAAAAAATAAAATTCATGTCTGGAGTTTGACATCTTTTATCAAGTTCGTCCAGTGTGTATCACCTAGAGACTTAATAACATAAAACATACACTGTGCTGAGTAGGCCGTATTCATATGGACGTTATAGGAACAACTTTTTAGGGTTGTCATCGTGGCGTTGAGGTATGAGTGTGGTCTGCATTGTATGCTACGCGAACCCGTCGTACGACGTTTTCCGAATTCATATATCTAATCAATTGATTCATATGAAATGTTTAACGTTTTCAAATTCATTAGCATTGTTTTAGAGAAGATAAATTTACAGCATGGACTAGAAATAAAACAAGTCTATTTTGAATGGTTTTCATTTACGAGGATCAACAAGTCACGATTTTTCGATTCATTTTTTAAACACGACATTTTCATACTCTACACTATTTTACAGGTCGTTGAAGCCCTCAAAGATGTTTACAACCAATTATCGTTAATTGCTGTGTATTGGCAAGCTATGATAGAAGATCAAATAGAGTACGAGATTGGCATACACGTAGAAGACATGCGCAGCACAGAAAATGATTTATACTCAGCACTTTGCACTTTATACACAGGAATACACTATACTCTAAGCAGCAACATAGAAGCATTTGTTGATAGATCAGCCATGCGAAGTTATATTAGAGACGCTGGAAGTGAAACACATTCTATACGTCAGAACAGAAATTACGTCATTGCAAAAGATACAACCGCAGTCTTGGATTATTTGTCTCAGAGATATGACTTTATGTATACTAAATTATCAAGTATGATGCTTTCTAAATAGTTGTGTTAAGGATGACAAATATGGATAATGACCATATCCCTGTATACAGCACAAAATCGATAATTCAAAAATCAGAAACCGAAGGCATACAAAATCAGGACAAAACAGGAACCAAAGCAAACAAACAAAAACCTCCACCATATGAAAAGAAGCGAACTCCCGATAGGGTAGTGAGACCAGGTGCCCAGGAAGAGTAAGCATCTCCTGCTTGCATGCAACACCCGTCGCTTCAATTCGGTAGAACTGTCACATCCGGTTACTTCCATTTTGGAAGATATAGAGTACAATCTTTGGTTGGATGGTTCAAATGGTCTATGACAGAATATCATCCACCATTCTTGAGAGTGGAACATCATAAAGTATGACGAGTTCCCCATATCGACCGTAGAACTTCCTCAGTGACGATGTTAGTCGGTCACAAACATATCCCTGACTGAGAAGCTTATCTGAAAGACGCCTAGCTCTCAGAACAAAATCCGCATATTTGGTACTTGCTCTGGCATAGCGTATCAACTGAGATATGAACACGCCATAAGCAGGCGATGAAGGGATGTTGCTACTCAGAAAAGGAAAGTTTGTAATGCTGAAATTGAAGTCGTCACGTTTGTCATAGAGTGAGGTGTTCATGTGACCATCAGTGTCGTAGGACAACATTATGTCCAAATAGGATGCTGAATTATTTGTCTCTGTGGTTTCTTTGACTTCAAGCTCCGAAGGATAGATACTGCTCAGGTAATCCGCGAATTTTGGATTATTGATGGACAACACATCGTCTATGTATCTGTAAGTGAAGTTAAAGTCAGAAGCTAAGTATCTTTTCCCTTCAGAGACCAGAGATTGAATGAATTCAGCTTCGTACGAGTAAAGGAAAATGTCGGCAAGGAGTGGGGCACAATTAGTCCCCATTGGAATTCCGACAATTTGCTGGAAGACCTTTCCTCCAAACACCACAAAAATGTTGTCGATATTATCATTATCATATTATCATTAGAATTTATTAGATGACACAACTAATAACTAGAAAAACAAAAAATCGACTGATCAATTTAGATGACATACGACTTTAAAGACAAAAAAGAAAAAAAACTTTGCCGAAAACTGAAGAGCAAATGCATACAGTATGTTTAAAGAGAAACGGAATACATAGTTGACATTAATAATGTTTAATATCGAAAGACCCTGACGTCGGAGAAATAGCTATAAGTGACAAATATGGATAATGACCATATCCATGTATACAGCATAAAATCGATAATTCAGAAAATCAGAAACCGAAGGCATACAAAATCAGGATAAAATAGGAACCAAAGAAACAAACAAAAACCTCCACCATATGAAAAGAAGCGAACTCCCGATAGGGGAGTGAGAATTAGAATTATAAGAATTAGAAATAAAGAAAGGGGGATGATCTCCATCGTTATCAACCCGCACTCGGCTAGACACAGCTAGCAAAAGATGAGCACCGATTGACACAAATTATGTAAATTAAAGAGAAAACACAATTAAATACTAGATTTTTCATTTCAAATGTTATAATTTGTCATTTGTGGGAAATGTCGCCAGAAACAGAAGTTTGAGCGCTTTGCACAGCTTGAGACATCCATGGCCTTATTTAGTTTGTTAAGCAAAAAATCGGCCAGTAACACAAAGATGTAATCTATGTTCCTGGATGTCAGGTTTAGATCCCCTTGACGCCCTCAAGCATTGCGTATAAATAAAATGTAAAACTATTCTTGATTATTTGATTGAAGAAAGTATCTTGAAAGTATGAAATTGATTGCACATAAATCGGTTCATGACAGCGAACCTTGTCCTTTTATACAAATAGAAGACATACACATCGCGGCGACGTCTTTAACTATGTTCATAAAAGGGGGAAGCCGCCGACTGAAGTCACTACTGTGACGTCACGCTGACTATGACTATGTCACCTGGCGTAACATGAAGTCAAGTCTCTGCCAACGAAGTTTGGCAGCGAAACGGTTTTTACCCTATTGCTTAAGGGGGTCTAGAACAGTATCCAAAAGAACCCCATCGGAAAGCTCTAGATCAATTATGACGTCGTAACATACACAGCTAGAGACACAATAGGCACAAGGTACATAAAATACAACATCAAAACACAAAACTCCACATAAACTAACGAGACCAATGGCTTCAACAAGCTACATTTTGCTGGAAACACAATTTGTACAGTCTTCGGGGATGTTCGAAAAAAAGAAAGAAAAGATCTAAGCCTGAGGAAAGATATTTATAAGGCAGTTTTGAAATTTTCATTGATCTATACATTTTCTGATCATTTGAAATTATCAAGGAAGTTTTGACAATTTAACTTCTACATGTAAAATCAGTACAAATGCTTAACGTCTTCAAATTCGTTAGCATCTTTGAGAGCAGATTAATTTACAGCATGGACCAAACATGCGCGTTTCGGATATTTAACACTCGTCAGAGATCCTCAATCTTAATAATGAAATATGGTCAGAATCTGTGAAAATTATGTCCTAAATATGCCAAAAGACGTAGCAGGAAGGCTAGGATATGATGCTACAGGACAAAGGTTTCAGAAATTTGAGAAGGTTTGTAAACAGAAATTTTCAAATGCGTTTGAAGAAACGACCAACCGAAATTGATCAACTTGGCTACATGTGCCCCCGGAGACTCCTGGTCCACCAGCAGTGACACTCACCAAGTGATACAAATGTTTCACGTCTTCAAAGTCATTAGCATCATTTTAGAGCAGATAAATTAACAGCATGGACAAGGCATGCGCGTTTCGGCTATTTAATATGGTCAAAATCTGTGAAAATTTTGTCCTAAATATGCCGAAAGACGTAGCAGGAAGGCTGGGTTATGATTCTACATGACCAAGTTTTCAGAAATTTGAGACAATTTTGTAAACAGAAATGTTCAAATGCGTTTTAGGAAACGACCAACCGAACTTGATCGAACTTGGCTACATGTGCCCTCGGGAACTCCTGGTCCACCAGCAGTGACACTCACCAAGTGGTACAAATGTTTAACGTTTTCAAATTCAATATATATATGCTAATCAAAAGTTATGTTAGGTAGGAGGAATTCTTAATATCCTCAAGCCCTTTTATATTCATTTCATTCATAGGATCAATATTACAAACTTGACCTTGAAATGTGTACAGTTTGTAGAACGGATCTTGAAATGTAAATAACACCGATAAGAGATTGATTTTATACATTGATCAAAAGTAGCCGGTTTTGAAGAGACGTTTGAAGGCGTCTGAAGTGTTTTTTTTTTATTTTTCACGAGGAGGACGTTTCATTCAGATAAAACTATATAGTATCAGGCTTGAGATAGATTTGAAGGTTGATGGTAAAACAAAAAGACAAATTAATTTCTAATAAAAAGAAAAGGTATCTCAAAAAATCATTAACCCTATCTAAATCCTCCTGATATGAATGTTCTCTTCTGCCATTTTGAGGGATGTGTGTACGTACTCCGGATAACCACATTATTTGCTACTATCATGGCAGATGATCATCCTAATCGATACCAATTACCCATTGGTCTCGTATGTTTATATGAAATTTAGTTTGTTTAGTGTTTTGATGTGATATTTGGTGTTCATTGTCCCTTTTCCCCTCTGTGTTTCCCCTTCTCCGCCCCGTGATTGTTTACTCTGTCTTTTTGCATTGGCTGGGGTTTTTTTTTAGGTTTCGCAACATAGTCTTGTTTGATATCGTTATGGTAATTATCCATATTTATCATCCCCATTTTTTAGCATCCCGTACTTTTTCTTTTTGTATGGAGTCTTTCTTTGTTGCATTTTGTACGTATATATCGCCGTTTCTATTCCAATTCAAAGTTTTCTTGTGAAAAAAACAATTTCCTCTGACTTTGCAAATTAAATCCTCAACTACAGTGTATTCCAAGATAAGCAAAAATGATTTTTCTTATTTGCTTGTATAGGTAAAACACCTGAAATTGGGAATAAATATTTTAAATCATCAATGTATATTAATGTTTGACGTCTTCAAATTTTTTCATACCATAGAAGGAGTACCAGTTTTAGTTCAGGAGTCAAAGATCCGGAGGAATTCGGCATCATTGTGTATATGTAAACGTCTTCAAATTGAATAGCATCATTTAAGAACAGATAAATTGGCAACATGGACCATACATGCACGTTTCGGGTACTCAACCCTCGTCAGTGATCCTAAAATCTAAACAATGTAATATGCCAAAAAAGTATGAAAGTGACTATGTCGAAAAAGCGTACCGAAAGACGTAGCAGGATGGGAGGGATATGATGCTACAGGACCCACGTTTTAGAATTTTCAGGAAATTTTGATAACAGAAATTTTAGAATTCGTTGAAGAAACGATCAACCGAAATTGATCGAACTTGGCTACATGTGCCCTCGGGGACCCCTGGTCCACCAGCAGTGAATCTCCATTCAGAGGGAGTTTATCAGTTTTTCTTTTTTTATTATTTTCAAATTTAACAATGAGTCACAGCTTAGGCTGGATTCAAACCAATAAAGTGTGATTCATAGATTTCGACGGAAATGTTTCGAAAAAAAAATGTAGCCCTATGAAGTCCTCACCAGAAAGAAAATAGTCTTCCTTTCTTAGTATAATGCATATAAACCTCATAGTATTACACTGAACTCTTGTTCCTTGATACACATTTTGATACACATTTTGTTTTATAGCGAAGACAACACTATTTTTTACAACTATTATAAAATTAATTACGAAAGACTATGTTAATCAGATCTCAACTTTTTCCATCTATCAGAGACTGGGTATTAAACACAAAGCCCTTGATCAGAATAAAAAATCATAGTGAATGTGCATATAAAGCCAGGATACTTTTTATCAAACATAGGAAGAAAAAAGGGGAATTGCAAAGAAGACTCGGTTACGGTATCCATAGCAAACAACCGAAAATCCCCAAGTGAAAACACACTGTACCCATACACAGCTAGAGACACAATAGGCACAAGGAACATAAAATATAACATCAAAACACAATAGACTCCACATAAACTAACGAGACCAAAGGCTTCAACAAGCTACATTTTGCTGGAATCAGATGAAAAATTGATAGTCTTTGGGAGTGTTCGAAAGGAGAAGAAAGAAAGGAAAGTACTCAACCCAAGAAAAAAAATATCCATAGTGCAGTTTTGAAAGTTTAAGTAATCTTTATTTATTCTTTTTTTAACATTGTTATCAAAAATTATTTCAACCTCAAAATGACTCCTTAAGCTGTACATTTTCGTTCATGTTCTAGATCGATTCGTTCACATTTTCGGTTTTGGATGGCATCATGGTTTACCATTGATCCAAACTTCTTCAAATAAACATCGAAGAAGCACCTACAGGGTATTCAGTCTCAAAGTCGAGTACGTAAGGCAAAATTATAAGTACATGTATTTTCAGTGGATCCCGGAACAATAAATATTCCGAATTGAGAATATGTGCAAAAACCGAAATTAAGTCGAATAGTAATTGATTCATTGACAATCACGTCTGGTCTAATTTAAGTCTTTGTTGTTGGTTCCTGAGGATACCTTTCGAGAGTTGCTATTACAAAAATGAAATTTTGTTTATATTTTATTCTTCTTTCCAAATGTGGACTTTAGAATCTATAAAATTTAATTAGTAATTGTGCTTGACAATCGACATTAATAATATAGACTCTTATTTCACGTTGCTGTGTGGAGCAGTTAAAATCGTTCCCCGTGGCCTGATGTTTGTCAAGTGTATTAATTACTTCTTTCTAGCTCTGTCACCTGAAAGGAGCTTTGCTTTGGCCTTTTATCAATGTGACATCATATATATTTTTCATATTTCGGAAATAGCCATTTCACCGATAAATATAATCGAAATAAAAGGAGTTTAACATCTTAGCACCATCCCTCCAATGCTATTTTGAACATCGATTTTATTTGGATATGCTACTGAATCGACCCTACAGGAAATTTGGAGCCGCATCACTCTCTGTAAAATAAATGTAAAAATCTAACTTCAAAAAATTAAAGAGGGCGCTACTGAAATTATTTTTGGTGACTCCGCTGAAAGCATCACTGATGAGAATTCAATATTCGGAACACGTGTCTTGTGCATGTAAATTTGTTGAATTTTCTTCAAGAAGGTAGAGAGTTGGAACCCTTCGACATTATTGAATTATAATACCTTAATTCACATGCCCACGAAGTTTTTCGAACTGTCTCCTAAAATCAGGACAGCTTTTACAGGTAGTGTAGAATAAAACCAAGAGTGCACTCTCATAAATTACTTCAACACTTTAAAGACCCACAACCACTTGAATTCCTGTTCCACTTTGTCACCTCTTCTGATTTATTCATTTCATCGATCTCGAATGAGCTTTCCTTTTGATAATATTATGATACATGTAAATTGAGAACGTTATACAAATATCATACATGTTAAGGTCAAGTGCGCAATGTCAATCGTCTAAATAGAAAGTTAGTGGCAAAATCGCGAAATGAAAATATCAAGATTACCTCCCTCCTTAACAAAAACAGCATTGATACTTAATACATGTATTTGAATCTTCCGAAATATCCTATAGTGGTTTTAGAATAAATGAAGAGTATATAATGTTTGGATCTATTTTTGCAATATCATATATTGATAATGCATTGACTTTTTTTTCACAATTATCGCCGGGGGAAGTTTCGCGATTATAACATCAAATATTTACGCTTGTGGAAATATTCGCGATATATACATTTTAATACAGGAGGTTCATTTTCATGTGGGGGAAATTTTCGTGAGTTCATTGATTCCTTAAATACGCAAAATTTACCCCCGATGCGAAAATTTCAAGGTTTACAGTACTGTATTTGTTTTTGTCAAAACTTGTTTTTGGGTATGAACAGGTAATGCTACATTGAAGAAAAGGGGGGATATCCGATAGGACTCGGTTCCAGTATTCCCGGTGAAACAACGAATTGCAAAATCCTGCTTGTGTCTTACATAGCCTTTTTTCACATTTCAGCGACACATTCTGACGAGTCAAATGGAAGTAATGACAAATTTGCTAATGTCAGTCATTTCATCTGTTTGCTAATTTAGAAACTCTGCTTCCAGGACCCCCCCCCCCCCCCCCTCCAATACTCGACTAACATTACAAATTTCCGTGCAACAGACATTGGAATCAATGGGTGAAAGACCAGGACAAAGCCCAAAATCAGTATCTAAAAATTACAATCAAAAGGCCTGCAAATTTTTCAAACATATAAAACAAACCAATTAAAAGGAAAAGATTTTCGATGAAAACAGCGGAACAACCCCTCACGAGAAGTCAAAAAACTGCCAAGCGGACGGAGATAATACCAAAGCACAGTAGAAACACAAAGGACAACACTTTCTGACGAACTATAATACACCAGAGTTAGAAAGGAATTGATTGTAGGTGGCGCTACTTAATGCATACGATGAGTTAAAAAAGATCCTGACGATAATCTGAACAGCACTCACAATAGAGCACACTGTCTGAGGTAATGTCTATATAGAAAGTGCTATGGCGACCAAGTCAGGGAAATTATTCAAAATACTTACTGTCAAACCCCTCACGGGGAACTTTTTTACGAGCGCCACACGGCAAAGGGCATACGTGTGACACAAATGAGTCAAAGAAGAACCTGAAGATAATCTCAACAGCACTCACAATAGAGCACAAAATTCAGCATCGACGGATTCCTAGCTACATGTAGCACTTGAAAGGTTGTCGAACTATGGCTCTTGGATTTTAATTGTTAAACGTCCTCAAATTCAAGAATGTCAGATATAAGAACAGATAAATTTGCAACATTGACCAGACATGCACGTTTCGGTTACTCAACCCTCTTCAGTGATTCTCAAACCAAACAAGGTAATGTAACCAGAGAGTATGTAAGTTATTATGTCCTAAAATGTACCGAAAGACGTCGCAGGATAGATCCGATATAATGCTACATGACCCACGTTTTGGAAATTTCGAAATATATTCCTACTGTATGGATTTAATCATGATAATGTATTACAACTGGAATACTTTTATCAAGACACCACACTCTTTACTGTAGAAACGAAGTGAAGGTTATGCGTCATTTAATAAAATAAATGAATAATAAAAACAAGACCTAAATTAGAATTGAAAAAAAAAATCAGTGATTTCAGAGCCTGTCCGATATCAATGATTTCTTGTGGTACCTGCTTTTTCAAAGTAGTAAAAAAAGACTACCCAACCAACAAATTGTAAAAATGTGGAACATACGCTCGTAATAAAGAATGACGCTAAGACTCCGTAAAGAAGTTAGAAATATAAGCAGATGCTATCAGTCGCCGATAAGTCATAATCAATGACCCATAAAACGTCAAAATGAAAAATTACATCAACAAATGTCATGCCGAACTGTCGACGACTCCTTAAGTTTGAATCTATCAAGATTAATTCGGTAAATGAAATAGGAACCAAGGTTCATATTTTAAGTTAGATATGATTTAAATATGTGTTCTTTTCTCTCTTTGGAATGTGTCATTCTTATCACGAAGAGTACATTTTTTTGTGTCCAACTTCTTTGAAATCCTTTCAAGGGTCCATTCATACAATCCCAGTTATATGTGGGTTAAACGAATTATTACTTTAAACTGGGAAGTATATACTAGTTTGAGGCATGCCTTCATGGAGATTTGAAATTCCGGTGACCGCCTCCAATGGTTGTTGAATTACACACTCTTTTGTTGTAATCGATAATGTTCAAATCTATTTTTCTTTTAACTTAATGACCTTATGTCATTATTCAATTTATCAATTTTTAAATATAAGTTCTATTGTGGAACATATCAAGCATCATAACGTTACATACAGTAATTGGATAAATTTGAGACTTTATTTTGATTCTGAATCAAGTCAGCCACATAAGAATTTTTCAAAACAGGTTTAAACAGCAAAATTAAATTCTTCAGTATGAAAAGGATTTTAAAAAGAAACAGAGAAATAAAAAGAGTCCATGAAAGATCAGGACTCAGACTAAAACAAGATCTTCTTATCTTCTTCCTGTTGCATCATATCCAACCGATCCTGCCATATTCAATTGCTTAGAATGAGGATCACTAACGAGGGTAAAACAATAAACGTGCATATCTGGTCAATGATAAAATTTGGATAATGACCATATCCCAGTACACAGTACAAAATCGATAATTCAGAAAATCATAATCCGAAGGCATACAAATGTTTAACGTCTTCAAATTCAAAAATCAGGATAAAACAAGAACCAAATCAAACAAACAAAAACAAAAAAACCTCCACCATATGAAAAGAGGCGAACTCCCAAAATGGGAGTGAGACCATGTACCCAGGAAGAGTAAGCATCTCCTGCTTACATGCAACACCCGTCACGTCAATTCGGTAGAATTGTCACATCCGGTTACTTCCATTTCGGAAGATACAAGTATATTCGGTGGTTGGATTGTTCAGATGGTCTAAGGCAGACTGCTGTTCTCAAATGATGCTGTTGAATTTAAAGACGTTTAATATTTGCATGAATGTTCCGCTAAAATATGAAAAGTTGATAATATCTATGTAGTGTATTTAATTTGTTTAACTAATATTCATATTTTCACGTAGACTATGTCCTCTTTATCTTAAAATGAGGCCCAAGGGGCCACATCGCTCACCTGAATTGTAAACACTAGAATGATAGTGGACACTTTGGTGGAGGTCCTTGTTTCATGAAATTATGAGTATCATTTATGGAGATGTCGAAAATGTATCAGCCAATCAGAGCTCTCGGTGGCCATATTTGTAAGCCAATCATTACACACAATTGCTTGACTTGGTAACCTTGAGTTCTTGCTTCCTGTAAGGTTTCTTGCAAAGGAGAAATCAAAATTGCTTCAGCCAAGTTTGAGCGATCGGCATGAAAAACACAAACTTCGAAGAGGACCATAAGTACTTGATTCCTGTAAGGTTTCGTGGAATTTTGAGTAGCGGTTGCAGAAGAGAAGTCGTAGATGCTTCAGGCAATCAGAGCCCTGACGGCAATATTTGTCGAACCTTCGGCACGAAAAACACAAACTTGGTAGAAGACCATAAGTACGTCATTCCTGTAAGTTTTCGTGAAATTTGTGAATGGTTGCACAGGAAAAAGCGAAATTGCGTCAGCCAATCAGAGTCGTTGGCGGCCATATTTACTGACTGATCGGCACGAAACACGAACTTGGTAGTGGACCTTGAGCTCTTGCTTCCTATAAGGTTTCGAGAAATTATGTGCAACTGTTGCAGAAGAGATGATGAAATTGTTAAAAGTCTACTCCGAACGACGGACGACGATGACGTCTAGGGACGACAGACGGACGGACGGACGATGGACTTCGCGCTATGACAATAGCTTACTTGAGATTCGCTCATGTGAGCTAAAAATAGAGCATTGTCTATGTTTTGCTATATCATCATTTATCGATGAAATTCAAAAGCAAATTAAATTATAATCATAATTTGAATCCAATATTCCAATTCTATAGCCTGTTGAACATAAGTGAACACTTTTTTGGAGAAAATGGAAACATTAAACAGAGAAAGGTTTTCAACTCAAATGCTGCTAAGATAGGTAACAAAGACATGTTTGTCTGATGTATATAAATATCATAATTGTAATTGTATTCCCTACTTTTGATGGTTAAAGACGTACTTTTTTGTATCCAACTCGACATCAATTATTTTTTACAATATATCTTTAACTTGCTATAGTTTGAATGCTTTATCCTAACAAGTATATATGAAATGTATGTAAAGAGCAGGGTCAAGGAATGCTTACTCAAACAGAAAATTTCTTTTATAAGTAAAAGTATCTAAGGTTAAGTTCTGGATACCGCCTCCACATACCACATATGAATTCCGTTCACACACTCCTCTTTCGTGTATTTTATGGCTTCATTCTTAAAACTTATTTGACAATCCAAATTGAAATAACAAGAACAAGATTGGAATATTCAAAGAAACAAAGGTGGGTATCCGTCTCTCGAGGATATAAAAGCAAGCAAATGCTAATTCGAAAGCATAATCTGAATTGAATCTTCAGTCTGTGAATTAAGAAAATTTATTTAATCTCCTCTTCTCTCGAACATTATGATGAAAGCTAGTTTATTAGGTAAGTAATTGTAGGACATTTATCCTTGATATTGAATATTATATCTGTTTTATTGTAAAATGAAACCATTGCACTATATACTTAATTGAACAAGAACCGTCTCATCAGCGATTCTTAACATCGAAATTTATTAATATAGAATATATGGAAATATACTATTCAAAAAAAGTATAGAATCACACTATTATTTTGTATACATGCAGCATAAGGGGTATGGCTTTTCGATTAAAACATTATGACGGAAAATAGAATTATGCAAGAACAAACTATCACAATGGATAACCAAAACATGAATAAACCCAAATATAGAATCCATTCTATTCAAAAAGTCGTTGCTGGAAACTTCTTGTAAATCGAAAATTTGGATAGATTTTGAAATTTAAGCTGTACAAAAAATTATCAGAAATCTACCTTTGTTTCATAAGCAATCAAGAGGGTCTTATCATTCTAAGAAATAAAGCATTGTATGTTCGTGATGAAGAGGTTTCGGAGTCTATTTCATCACTATCCTAAGAGAATATGATAAAGGTCAAAAGTGGGGAATCTTCAAATTATTTTATTTTATTGTAATTTTCAAACAAGTTATATTCAGATTTATTCAGGGATATGTTTTTCCTACTTAGTTAGACGAGTAAAATTTAAAATAAATCATTCATTTAACTGTGAGCGTGCAGGGAAAAGGATGCAAATTGACCTGCCGAAATAGGGAAATAGTGGTATGATTCTAAACTTCTTTGAACGGTATATGAAACTTTGAAAAGTTCAACATAATAGCTTAGAGCACATCGGTTGATCGTTTTTTCCAAACCTCATTATAGAAGACATGACCCCGGCCAGCTGTCATCTCTGAATGTCAGTCGTACTCCTCGGATGATCAAATGCATGAGCTCGCTACAGGCGGCAGAGCACGGACTGTATTTCATATGCCCTCTGTTCTTTATCCATTTACATATCCATCTCTGTGTTTCTTGGGCCCCTGCGTCATGTTGTCTTTTTGTATGTTCATCTTACAGCGAGGAGTTTTTCTCACACAACTACTAAGCGTTCTTCGACACCTCTGGGTAATCCAATAAGTAAAAGGGTTGTGTGCACGTAATCCGGATAAATACACCGTCTGTTACTTGCATGGTACATGTAGGTGGCCGTTCTACTGTACGACGGTACCGGTTTCCAATTGGTCTACTTAGTTTATCTGTGATCTTTAGTGTTTGATATTTCTATAGTGTGAGTTGGTATTCCTTGTCCCTTTTACATATCTTTTCGTGCGTGTCTGCTCTGTGTTTTTGGATTTTGTGTTTTGTGCTTTTCCTGAGTGTGCTGCAACAGAATGTAGTTGGAGATCCCTTCCTTTCTTTCAAACGTATTCGAAAACTACTGTTTACAAAGTTTTCTCGTAATTTCTGAAAAGTGGGTCCCTTAACATCATATCCCACCGGTCTTTCGGTACTTTTCTTTTGTTTTCAGATTTTACTGTTCTAATTACCTATAATGTTTCCTTACTTGATCACTAGAAAGCGCCTTTTTGGTGAACAGTACATTATTTTCATTTAAGAACGCAAATTCTCTTCAAACTTCAATTTCAATTCTAATTAAAGCTCCTAATAAATATGTTCTTAAAAATGATGCAATTGAACTTGTGAGTGCTGTTGAGATTATCGTCAGGATCTTCTTTAACTCATTGAAGGCGTTTAACATTTGTACCATTTGGTGAGTGTCACTGCTGGTGGACGAGGAGTCCCCGAGGGCATATGTAGCCAAGTAAGATCAGCATCGGTTCATTGTTTCTTCAAAGCATCCGAAAATTTCTGTTACCAAATTTCTTGAAATTTCTAAAACGTGGCTCCTTAAGCATCATATCCCATCCATCCTCCTACGTCTTTTGGTACATTATGAACATAACTTCCACACTGTTTGGTCATATTACATTGTTTAGATTGAGGAACACTGACAAGGGTTAAGTACCCGAAACGTGCATGTCTTGTCCATACTGCAGATTAATCTGTTCTTAAATGATGCGATTGAATATTTAACATCTAAAGTGTAATTTCGTCTTCTGAGTGTTCAGATTTTACTTTTCTAATTGCACATAATGTTTTAATACTTTATAAACAGAAAGCGCCTTTTTGGTGAGCAGCATATTATTTTCAATTATGGACGCAAATCCTCTTCAAACATCAGTTCCAAGATGGGAGGTTCCATGTGGACAATCCTCAAGCGGTTCATCTGACGTTCCCGTTATAGAGATTCCACTTGACAGGATTCTTTCATTGATGGCATCACAGACCAGTCAAACGTCAACGGGATCTAAAGGCATTAAAGAAATATACGTAAGGCGTTACGTTAAACTTTTCAAAGTTATGGAATGAATTTCTAATCCAATGCAAGGTTGAATGGAAAAGCTCGTAATGCGAATGCATTGGAAATAAAATGATCTAATCACAAGAAACTGTCTATTTAAGCCCCAAGGAAGTATGTCCGATATTTCCATTTCGAATTTTACCGAAATATGACTTTATTGTCTGATTGATAAATAGATGAAAGGGAAAATTCGCTACAAATATACAAGAAGATGTCAAAATATTTAGCACCGTTGTCAAGAGCAACTCTGCAGTTCTCTGTTCAATATAGGAGACAGTGTGTGAAAATTATCATATTGAAATATCTGTTCTATCGTATTAATTAAGTGCATCATTACAACATTTATCATGAGGAGGTTTACTTTTTTTTATTCATTTTTATAAAGATACCTGAATTTAATAACAAAATCCTTTAGGTCCAGGTATCCCTAGAGGTTGAGGTATAGTACATATTATGTATTTGAAGATTTGTGTAATGTATATAATGAGAGAAGAATTATTTATCCGTATATATCTACTTATGTGTATTAATAAAACAAAGTGCATAGATAATATACTGGTAAGGTATTATATGAAATAATATCTTATATGGAATATTAATAAAACTGTTTATGTTGCTGATTAGAGGATAAGTCAAGGAGGATTTTCCCTTTTTTAAATAGTTTAAATGAATTGTCTGCTTTTCCGTATTAAGGGTGCATTTGTAATCCGTAATGTTTTGCTATTACAATGTAAACGGGGTGTCCGATTTGTCAAATCGTTCGTACGTCAAATTCTGTCAACGAGTCAAAGCAGAAATTTTTCGTGCTTCACTTCAACTAAAGCGAACAGAGAGTGTATATCGCTTTTACGTACCGGCAGAAAGTATTCTGGAGTATATTATTATTATTTGAAGGGCAAGGTTTGTCACTCAGACGCTTTGATAGGTCATTTGGGTTTATTTTTAAAAACATAATTTCTATATAAATAATCATGACTTCATTAACAATATTCGAAATCAAAGCTCCGTTCATCCTTTCATACAATTTTACATTCTGGATGACACGCATAGATTTAATGTGGAGTGGGTACATGTATGTAAATGGTTTTTGAATTCAATTGTGAAAGAAAAACATTGATCTATCAAAATAATGATAAAAGTCATGAAAGCAAATACTTTCACATTTCGCTGGGAGAATTCGTGATTATAACGTTAAGACGTTACAATATACAACTTGGGGAACTATTCGCGAAGTTCCTCGATTAATGAAATACTGGATAATTATTCCTATATTCGAATATTACTACCACGCGAAAATTTCCAAGTTTACATTATAGTTTATATATGCCACCATATTTTAATGCTGACTTTTATTCTCTATAATTATAGGGGGATCGTATAGATAATGTTCACATACTTAAAACGTTGGATGAAAGTCCACCGTTAGAAGGACTGCAGATGGATTATATTCATGGAAATCTATCATCAACAATCTTGATAAACGTAGGTATATTTGATCTAAGTACAGAAGAGATAAAGAATATCCTGGCGATAAGCTCAATAGCACTCACAATAGAGCACCAAATGGAGCATCAATGGACCCCTAGCAATGACAAATATACATATATATATATCCAAAATATGATTAAAAAATCCAACGTAAAGAAGAATAAAATAGAAAAAATGTTAAAGCACCACAGAAACGATGTATTATTTTCACATATTTTATTGTTACACGTGTTTCGGCCGTATCAAAGGCCTCTTCAGACAATAATGTACGAAACAAAGTATTGGTACATGCAATATATTGATGAAAAAGCATGATAAGTAAATAAGATTAAGTACTAAGCACTCCTTGGTCATGTATGCTTACTTCAAGGGAAAAGTAAATAAATGATATTATCAGTTCTACCTATACGAAGTGCTGAATCAGATAAATTGGTCAAGTGAACATGTTTTAAGAAATGTGGGCGTAAATTATCAAGTTCTGTTTAACATAGGTTTAAATCTATCAATAAAACTCTGTTCTTTAATAGTAATCATCGAATAATCATCTGTTTGATAAATTGGCATAACTTTAAAATTCCCTTTACTACATTCAAACATATGTTTTGATACAAAAAGAATCCTATTTTGAGGGAGTTTAATGTTACTTCTATGAAGGGAAATACGTTGATTTAAATGTTTGGTGGAACCTATGTATTCTTCCTTGCATTTATCACATTGTAAAACATAAACAACATTTTTTGATGTGCATGTTAAATTTCTCTTAATTTCGAAATAGGTACCTGCATTCTTAAACTTAAAATACTTTCCTTCAATTAAGATATCACATATCTTACACCTTTTGTTTTTACACTTAAAAACACCTTGAGTAATCACATTGTTTTCTTCTTCAAATTTGGCACTTGTGAGTAACTGTTTTAGATTTTTTGGTTGTCTTTTGCTTTTAATCAGTTGTGTCTCATTTAATATATTTTCTAGTTTTTCACTCATTTTTAATTGGTTTAGATTTTTGTATGCTTCATGAAAAATTTCAGGATTACATTTATTAAATGTTGTGACAAATGGCAATACGTCTACTGATGGTTTTTCTTTAGTTATAATAAAGTTCAGAAATAACTGATCAATGTCCTCCTGATACGCATAATATTCTCGAGGATCTTTGGCTCAAGAATACAAAATTGGAGGAAGAAAAGTCAAAAAAGATATGGCAGAAAAAGGAAAACTGGCTTCGTAAATTACCACAACAAGAAAAAGAGTACGAAAAGAAAAAAGAAATCGAAAGGAAAAAGAGAGCCGACAGAAGACGCAATGAGACTGGAAGATTAAAAAACATTCAGAATTCCAAATCAACAGAAGAAAAGAGGAATACAAGTCAACATGAAAAACAAACTTTCAATTCAAATCGAGAACGAAACGGAGAAAAAGGCGAATACCAATCTTCAAGGCACAACGAAACATCAAGGAACAGGATAGGCAGTGCACGAAACATTTCTTATGCCGAAATGGTTGCTAACAAGAACGCACATGATTTCCCAAGAGCTGACCGATTTGGCACATACAATAGTGACGAAAGACAGAGAAGAGAAAGAAATTTTGACAATAGAAACGGAACTCTTTATATTGGACAGAGATTTCGTAATAGACCTCTTAGAAGAGAAAATAAAAACGATCATAATGTGTTTCATGACCAGTATTTTTTAGAGGAGGAAACGGGATTAAAACTACCTCCGTAAATATTGCAGATCTTAAACCTAAAGTCATAAATTTGTCATCTATTAAACTCTCAAAAGATCAAATCAATGTTTTAAAATTAGGCTTGAAATTTTGTCCAACACCAAACTCTAATATCCCCGAATTAAAAAGAGATTTAAAAGAATTCGAAAGAAAATTTAGACTCAAGGAATTTTTCCATGAAACTAATTTCCAAGATGAATCAATTGTTCGGAATAAATCAAAATTCCATCCGGAAAAAGGTAGGGACAAAATTTTGGATAAATATTTTGAAAACTTGTGGAATTCAAACTTTACTGAAAATTCAGATGTGCCTAAAAATTTATCTCTTAAACAGAGAAAAGCTCTTAAAGAAATTCAAAACTTAAAAGACATTATTATAAAAGAGGCAGATAAAGGAAGTGCTGTAGTTATCATGAACAAAGACTACTATAAAGACAAAATCGATGAAATGATCAATGACCAAACAAATTATAGAGCACTTGATTCAAATAACGACAAAATTATCATTTCAAAAATAAATAAACTCTGTAATGAATATGATGAATTTCTAACCAAGAAAGAAATAGACTACTTAATCAATTTTGATTACAAAACTAGCAATTTCTATGGACTTCCTAAAATTCACAAATCCGAAAATATTAAAGAAGCGATTAAATTACAAAAGTCTGAATATATAGAAATTCCCAATCCCGCAGACTTAAAATTCAGACCGATAATTGCAGGTCCATCCTGTCCTACACATAGACTTAGTAATTTTGTTGATATATTACTTCAACCATTTCTTAAACACGTAGAAAGTTATGTTAGAGATGATATTGATTACTTAAACCATATTCCGTCTTCAGTCTCTAAAGGTACTATACTAACAACATTTGACGTAACAAGTTTATATAGTAATATTCCACATTACCTTGGAAAGGAAGCCATCGAATTTTGGCTTGATAATTTTCCAAACGAGTTACATCATCGATTTAATAAGTCATTCGTATTAGACAGTGTAGATCTAATTCTAAATAATAACACATTTCAATTTAATAATAAACATTTTATACAAATCCTTGGAACAGCCATGGGGACTAAAATGGCCCCAGTTTATGCAAATCTCACGCTTGGATATTTAGAACGGTCCCTTTACCAAATTGTAGAAACTAAATTTCCAAAAATGGATGCTAATGTTTTTCGAAATTCTTGGAAAAGATATATTGATGATTGCATCATTTTATGGGACCCTAATTGGGGAGATATAAATGATTTATATCAAATTTTACAAAATATCCACCCCAACATAAAATATACGATGGAATGTAGCGAAAAAGAAATTCCTTTTCTTGACATTCTAATCAAAATAAATAATCAAACAGTATCAACAGATATATATAGAAAACCAACGGACACACAACAGTACCTCCACTTTAAAAGTCAACACCCCAAAACTTGTCTTAAATCTATACCGTATAATTTGGCAAGAAGAATTTGTACGATTGTCAGTGATACTGAAATTAAAAGAATACGTTTAGATGAACTTCGAAAAGCACTTTTACAACGCGCATTTCCAATTTCCCTTATTAATAAAGGAATTGATTTGGCTAAAAGGATTCCTTTAGCAGAATTAAGAAAAACTAAAGAAAAACCATCAGTAGACGTATTGCCATTTGTCACAACATTTAATAAATGTAATCCTGAAATTTTTCATGAAGCATACAAAAATCTAAACCAATTAAAAATGAGTGAAAAACTAGAAAATATATTAAATGAGACACAACTGATTAAAAGCAAAAGACAACCAAAAAATCTAAAACAGTTACTCACAAGTGCCAAATTTGAAGAAGAAAACAATGTGATTACTCAAGGTGTTTTTAAGTGTAAAAACAAAAGGTGTAAGATATGTGATATCTTAATTGAAGGAAAGTATTTTAAGTTTAAGAATGCAGGTACCTATTTCGAAATTAAGAGAAATTTAACATGCACATCAAAAAATGTTGTTTATGTTTTACAATGTGATAAATGCAAGGAAGAATACATAGGTTCCACCAAACAGTTAAATCAACGTATTTCCCTTCATAGAAGTAACATTAAACTCCCTCAAAATAGGATTCTTTTTGTATCAAAACATATGTTTGAATGTAGTAAAGGGAATTTTAAAGTTATGCCAATTTATCAAACAGATGATTATTCGATGATTACTATTAAAGAACAGAGTTTTATTGATAGATTTAAACCTATGTTAAACAGAACTTGATAATTTACGCCCACATTTCTTAAAACATGTTCACTTGACCAATTTATCTGATTCAGCACTTCGTATAGGTAGAACTGATAATATCATTTATTTACTTTTCCCTTGAAGTAAGCATACATGACCAAGGAGTGCTTAGTACTTAATCTTATTTACTTATCATGCTTTTTCATCAATATATTGCATGTACCAATACTTTGTTTCGTACATTATTGTCTGAAGAGGCCTTTGATACGGCCGAAACACGTGTAACAATAAAATATGTGAAAATAATACATCGTTTCTGTGGTGCTTTAACATTTTTCTATCATATATATATATATATATAGATAACGACCATATCCCGATGCATAGTACAAAATCGATAATTCGTAAAATCGTAAACCGATGGCATACAAATCAGGATAAAACAAGAACCAAAGCCAAGAAAGAAACACATCCACCAAGCTATAGGTGGGACCAGGTTCCAGGGAGGAGTAAGCATCTCCTGTTAGGGAAGTCTTCAATTTAATATACAATGCGAATACCATTTCACCCTCCTTTAAATCAGCATATTATTATAGAACAAAAGGTTTATCATATTTTATTAGTATTCGAAAAAAAAAATTGATGTCCTGAGTTTGACATCTTTTATCAAGTTCGTCCAGTGTGTATGACCTAGAGACTTGATAACATAAAACATACACTGTGCTGAGTGGGCCGTATTCATATGGACGTTATAGGAACAACTTTTTCGGGTTGTCATCGTGGCGTTGAGGTATGAGTGTGGTCTGCTTTGTATGCTACGCGAACCCGTCGTACGACGTTTTCCGAATTCATATATCTAATTAATTGATTCTTATGAAATGTTTAACGTCTTCAAAATCATTAGCATCATTTTAGAGTAGATAAATTTACAGCATGGACTAGACATAAAACAAGTCTATTTTGAATGTTTTTCATTTACGAGGATCAACAAGTCACGATTTTTTGATTCATTTTTTAAACACGACATTTTCATACTCTACACTATTTTACAGGTCGTTGAAGCCCCCAAAAATGATTACCAACAATTATCTCTAATTGCTGTATATTGGGAAGCTATGAAAGAAGATCAAATAGAGTACGAGATTGGCATACACGTGGAAGAAATGCGCAGAACAGAAAATGATTTATACTCAGCACTTTGCACTTTATACACAGGAATACACTATACTCTGAGCAGTAGCATAGAATCGTTTGTTGATAGATCAGCCATGCCAAGTTATATAAGAGACGCTGGAAGTGATACACATTCTGTACGTCAGAGCAGAAATTACGTCATAGCAAAAGATGCAACTGCAATATTGGATTATTTGTCTCAGAGATATGACTTTATGTATACTCAATTATCTAGTATGATGCTTTCTTAATAGTTGTTGTAAGGATATCATCATTAGAATAGATTATGTGACACAACAAATAACAAGAAGAACAAAACAATGAACTAAACAATGTATATGACATACGACTTTAAAGACAAAAAAGAAAAAACTTTACCGAAAACTGAGGAACAAATGCATACAGTATGTTTAAAGAGAAAAACACCTAATCACTCCTGAAACGGAATGCATGGCTGACATTAGCAATGTTTGATATCGAAAGGCCTTGACGTCGGAGAAATAGCTGTAAGAAAAGGAAATAAAGAAAAGGGGATGATCAACACCATGACCACCCTGCTCTCGGCTAGACACAGCTAGCGTAATATGAGCACCTATAGTTTATCATTTGTGGGACATGTCGCCAGAAACAGAAGTTTGAGCGCCTTGCACAGCTGAAGACATTTAATGTCTAATTCAGATTGTTAAGCAAAAAATCGGCCAGTAACACAGAGATGTAATCTATTTTCCAGTATGTCAGGTTTTAATCCCCTTGACGCCCTCTAGCGTTGCATATAACTAAAATGTAATACTATTCTTGATTATTTGAATGAAGAAAATATCTTGAAAATATAAACTTGATTGCACATAAATCGGTTCAAGACAGAGAACCTTGTCCTTTTATACAAATAGAAGATGGCGCGGCGGCGTCTTTATTTATGTTCATACAAAGGGGGCAGCCGCCAACAGAAGTCACTACTGTGACGTCACGATGACTATGACTATGTCACCTGGCGAAACATGAAGTCAAGTCTAGTAGTTTGGATTCTTGCCAACCAAGTTTGGTAGCGAAATCGTTTTAACCCCATTGTTGAAATTGCTCCATGTTTCTACATTGTGTATATCTAGGTATTCGTCTGAAAAAAAAAGATTTCATAACATACCATCGCCTGTGTGCGAAATTGCGACTATTGACGGACATACATTGTATGACGTCATCATCAATGACCTAATGTCCTGTTCACTTAGTCCAGAGCACTTAGTTTGGTGATTTTCTAAGCCGTCTGAGGAATTTTTCACTTATTTATTGTCTCCGTAGATTGACCTTCTTAGGTCGTAACAGGAAATGTACATGATCTCACCTTTTCAACTGTATTTAGACTGCCATCCGAAAAAAAAAAATGTCTACGGGAAATTCCCATGTTAATTTCATCCCGCCGCCATCTGTTCTCCGTATCAACAATGATAAAAAGCGACGTCATGTGTTTTAGTAACTTTTACTATAGAAAATCCCCGTAGACATTTTATTTTCCGTCGTACAACCATAAGAGGGGAATTTTCTGTTACGACAAGGATAATTCTATAGAATGGATATTGATTTATAAGATTATAACTGTATATTTCGGAGAAAATCGCCAAAACAAGGTGCTCTGGATTTAGTGAACAGGACAGTATGCTTGACTCGTAATAGTCCATTTTCAGAGAGAAAATATCTATGGCCGTTTTAAACTTTGATTTATATGCTCAGACTCCAGATATTATATGATTTGGCAAAATTTATTATTTTTGAATTGTGACGTCATATAAGATCGCAATGACTTGCATTGTCATCTTTTCTGTTTTGACGTCACAATGAAAACATCGCCAAATTTTGTGGTGTCTGTCCGCCTAAGAAATTTACTTGATAACCAGCTAGTGAATATGACTCTAAAACATACAAGTCCGCAAACCGAAACAATGCAAGTTATCGTCCAATTTTTCATTTTGTCAGCAAGTTACTTGTAAGAATATGTTTTTTTGGTTATAATTAGATAATTGATAAAATGTTAAGGCATCTACCAGGATCATGTACAGTTGTAAATCCAAGAATAATCTTTCTTGTAAGTCAATATAAAAACCTACCGAAAAAATTGGAGAAAATTTGAGTACCTCTATTTCGAACTATAGGAATTGTAAATACATTTGTATCTTGTGTCTTAAAGACAGAAATAATAGACTAAGTATATGACCCAAGGTGCTTCATAGTCAAAGAGCAATGTCAGCGGAAAAGGACCTCTCTATGTTTTTAAATTATATCTTGAGATTCCCTCCTTTCTTTGATAGGAATCATCTGAACATACAAAGCTAAAATGTAGTATTCTACTTTTTTTGCCTTTTTCAATTGTCTAATTTACTTATCAAGACAAAATGCCGATTCAAAAATCAATTCAAAATGAGAATACAGTTATTGCAGGAGGAAAAGGAATTCTTAATATCTTCAAGCACTTTAATAGTCATTCACATTTCATTCAGAGGATCAACATTACACACTTGACCTTGAAATGTGCACGGTTTGCAACACGGATCTTGATGTATAAATAACACCGATAAGAGAATGATTTTATAAATTGATCAGAAGTAGGCGGTTTTGTGGAGAAGTTTGAAGGAGTATGAAGTACTCTTCATTAATCACTGAGGGGGAAATTTCATTCAGCTAAAATATTTGCATTACCAGGCTTGAGATAGATTTGAAGGTTGAAGGTAAAAGGAAAATGTGTAATATTACAAATCAGTTTCTAATTAGAAAAACCCCAAATCATCAAGCCTATCTAATCCTCCTGATATGAGTGTTCTCTTCTGTCTTTTTGAGGGGTGTGTCTACGTATTCCGGATAACCACACTATTTGCTACTATGATGACAGATGTTCACCCTAATCGCTACCAATTAGCCATTTGTCTCGTATGTTTATATAGTTTGTTTGGTGTTTTAATGTCGTAAATGGTGTTCATTGCCCCTTTTCCCGTCTCTTGCTGTGCTTGTTTACTCTGTGTTTTGAAATTATTTTTGGTGGCTCCGCCGATCACTGATGAGAATTTAAATTTTCGAAACAAGTGTCTGGTGCATGGAAATTGGTTTGGAATTTTATTTAAGAAGGTGTAGAGTTGGAACCTTTCGACATTATTGATATAAAATCTTATATCACGTTGCAGTGTGGAGCAGTTAAAATCGTTCCCCGTGACCTAATGTTTGTCAAGTGTATTAATTACTTCTTTCCAGCTCTGCCACCTGAATGAAGCTTTGTTTTGACCTTTTATCAATGTGACATCTTATATATATATGTATATTGCTATTTCGAAAACTAGCCATTTCACCGATAAATATCATCGAAATTAAAGGAGTTTGACATCTTAGCATCATCCCTTCAATGCTATTTTGAACATAGATTTTATTTGGATATGCTACTGAATCGACCGTAGAGGAAATTCGCAGCCGCGCACTCTCTGTAATGTAAATTCTTAGAATTAAATAGGGCGATACTGAAATAAATTTTGGTGGTTCCTTACGAAGCGTTAATTATGAAAATTTTATAATCGAAACACGTGTCTGGTGCATGGAAAGTGGTTTGGAATTTTCTTCAAGAAGGTATAGAGTTGGAACACTTCGACATTATTGATGTCGTATTTGGTGTTCCTTGTCCCTTTTCCCGTCTCTTGCTGTGCTTGATTACTGTGTGCTTTTGGATAGGCCGGATGTTTCTATCTTTTTCTTTGGGTTCTGTAACATAATCTTATTGGAGATCCCCTTTTTTGAAACCGCGTACTTTTTCTTTGTTTGTTCCCATGGTGCCTTTCATTGTTTCATTTTGTACGTTTTTACAAATGTATTACGATTTTATTGCTGTTTCTATTCCAATTCAAAGTGTTCTTGCGAAAGAACAATTTTCTCTTATTTTGCCAGTCAAATTCGCAACTACAGTGTATTCCAAGATAAGCAAAAATGGTTATTTTTCGTTTTTGTTTGTCTTGGTAAAAGACCTTTAAATTTCTTTATACCAAAGAAGAACTACCTATTGTAGGTCAGGAATCAAAGATCCAGGGGAATTTGACATAATTGTGTAAATGTCCATTCAGAGAAAGTTTATCAGTTTTTCTAATTTATTATTTTCAAATGTAACAATGAGTCAGAGGAAAGTCTGGAATCAAACCAATAAAGTGTGATTCATAGTTTTCGACGGAACTGTTTCGAAACAAAAAATGTAGCCCTATCAGAAAATAGTCCTCCTTTCTTAGTAAGGCTTATGGTCACTTCATACATGTACCATATCCAAAATCGTACTTTGGTCACTTCGTATCCAAAATGTACCAAGTCGAACCTTAACCATATGCATTTCGTATCAGTACCAACTCGTACGAAAATAAAAAGTCAATTCGTAACCACTGTGAATCCAAGGGAACAACTCCTACCCAATTTTATGCCAACTTGTACCATTACATAATCGTCCCATAGTCTACTCGTACCACACATATTCTCGTTCCCATTAACATTTACTCGTACCATAACAAACTCGCACCCGTTGTGAATTCATTGGAATAGCTAATACCAACTCTAACCAACTCGTACCACACAGATTCTCGTTCCCATTAACATTAACTCGTACCATAACAAACTCGCACCCTTTGTGAATTCATTGGAATAGCTAGTACCAACTCTAACCAACTCGTACCACACAAAATCTCGTACACATCTACAAACACCAATTCGTACCTATTCATTGTGAAGAAGTATACATGTTCGACAACACTTAAAGCAAACTCAATGAAGTCTAGGACCAGGACCAGTTGGTACCAAGCCACATAAGTAATTTTTTAACAGGTTTGATTAGCAAAATTTAATTCTACAGTATGAAAAGGATTTCTACATGAAATATAGAAATAAAAAGAGTTCATGAAAGATAAGGATTCAGACTAAAACAAAATCATTTTAACTTCTTCCTGTAGAATCATATCCCAACCATCTTCCTCTTAGATTTCGTGAGATTCTATGCAGCGGTTGCAGAGGATGAGTCGAACATGCGTGAGCCAATAAGATACCTCGGGGGCCATATTTCTTTTCCAATTGGCACGAGAAGCAGAAAACCTGGAGGAGGACCTTGAGTATTTGCTTCCTGTAAGGTTTCGTGAGATTCTGTACAGCGGTGACAGAGGAGAAATCGAAAATGATTCAGCCAATCTGGGCCCTTGGCAGCCACATCTTTTTTTCCCAAGCGTTCCAAGTTTTCAAGATGGCTAATTTGTACTATGCTAATTTTTTGTCTTTCCCATTGTTTAATTTGCTGATGCTGATCCATAAAGAAAAGGGAATGATCAAATAATCAATTAAAATGAGAATAAAGTTATGTTAGGTAGGAGAAATTCTAAATATCATCAAGCCCTTTCTTATAGTCTTTTCATTCATAGGATCAATATTACACACTTGACCTTGAAATGTGTACAGTTTGCAGAACTGATCTTGACATGTAAATGACGCCGATAAGAGATCGATTTTATAAATTGATCATAAGTAGGCGGTTTTGTAGAGACGTTTGAAGGAATTTGAAGTGCTCTTCCTTAATCAATGAGGGGGAAATTTCATTCAGATAAAATATTTGCATTACCAGGCTTGATATAGATTTTGAGGTTGAAGGTAAAAGGAAAATTTGTAATATTACAAATCAGTTTCTAATTAAAAAACCCAAATCATCAACCCTATCTTAATCTTCCTGACATGAGTGATCCCTTCTGTCATATTGAGGGGTGTGTCTACGTACTCCGGATAACCACACTATTTGCTACTATCACGGTAGATGATCATCCTAATCGCTACCAATTATCCATTTGTCTCGTATGTTTGTATGAAATTTAGTTTGTTTAGTGTTTTGATGTCGTATTTGGTGTTCATTGCTCCTTTTCCCGTCTCTGTTTCCCCGTCTCCGTTCCGTGCTTGTTTACTCTGTGTTTTGAAATTATTTTTGGTGGCTCCGCCGATCAATGATGAGAATTTTAATTTTCGAAACAAGTGTCTGGTGCATGGAAATTGGTTTGGAATTTTATTTAAGAAGGTGTAGAGTTGGAACCCTTAGACATTATTAATATAAAATATTATATCACGTTGCAGTGTGGAGCAGTTAAAATCGTTCCCCGTGACCTAATGTTTGTCAAGTGTATTAATTACTTCTTTCCAGCTCTGCCACCCGAATGAAGCTTTGTTTTGACCATTTATCAATGTGACATCTTATATATATATATTTTGCTATTTCGAAAACTAGCCATTTCACCGATAAATATCATCGAAATTAAAGGAGTTTAACATCTTAGCATCATCCCTTCAATGCTATTTTGAACATAAATTTCATTTGGATATGCTACTGAATCGACCGTAGAGGAAATTCGGAGCCGCGCACTCTCTGTAATGTAAATTCATAGAATTAAATAGGGCGATATTGAAATGAATTTTGGTGGTTCCTTGCGAAGCATCAATTATGAAAATTTAATAATCGAAACACGTGTCTGGTGCATGGAAAGTGGTTTGGAATTTTCTTGGTATAGAGTTGGAACACTTCGACGTTATTGATGTCGTATTTGGTGTTCCTTGTCCCTTTTCCCGGCTCTTGCTGTGCTTGATTACTGTGTGCTTTTGGATAGGCCGGATGTTTCTATCTTTTTCTTTGGGTTCTGTAACATAGTCTTGTTGGAGTTTCCCCTTTTTTGAAACCCCGTCCTTTAGTCTTTGTTTGTTCCCATGGTGTCTTTCACTGTTTCATTTTGTACGTATTTGTTACGTATTCATTGCTGTTTCTACTCCAATTCAAAGTTTTCTTGCAAAAGAACAATTTACTCTTATTTTGCAAATCAAATTCTCAACTACAGTGTATTCCAAGATAAGAAAAAAATGATAATTTTTATGTTTTTGTTTATCTTGGTAAAATACCTTTAAATTTATTTGTTCCATAGAAGAAGTACCTATTGTAGGTCAGGAATCAAAGATCCAGCGGAATTTGACATAATTGTGTAAATGTCCATTCAATGGGAGTTTATCAGGTTTTCTATTTCATTATTTTCAAATGTAACAATGAGTCACAGCATAGTCTGGATTAAAAACCAATAAAGTGTGATTCATAGTTTTCGACGGAACTGTTTTGAAACAAAAAATGAAGCCCTATCAGAAAATAGTCCTCCTTTCTTAGTAAGGCTTATGGTCACTTCGTACATGTACCATATCCAAAATCGTACCTTGGTCACTTCGTATCCAAAATGTACCAAGTCGAACCTTAACCATATGCATTTCGTATAATTACCAATGTTAAACGTCTTTAAATTCATTATCATCATTTCAAACCTGATTAATTTACAGCATGGACCAGACATGCACGTTTCGGGTACTAAACCCTCGTCAGTGATCCTCAGTCTAAACAATGTAATATGGCCGAAAAGTATGAAAATAGGTATGTCCAAAAATGTACCAAAAGACGTAGCAGAATGGGTGGGATATGATGCTACAGGACCCACGTTTTAAAAATTTCAATAAATTTGTAACAGAAAATTTCAAATGCGTTGAAGAGACAGACGATCAATCGAAGTTGATCGAACTTGGCAACATGTGCCCTCGGGGACTCTTGGTCCACCAGCAGTGACACTCACCAAGTAGTTCAAATGTTAAACGTCTTTAAATTCATTAGCATCATTTCAAACCTGATTAATTTACAGCATGGACCAGACATGCACGTTTCGGGTACTAAACCCTCGTCAGTGATCCTCAGTCTAAACAATGTAATATGGCCGAAAAGTATGAAAATAGGTATGTCCAAAAATGTACCAAAAGACGAAGCAGAATGGGTGGGATATGATGCTACAGGACCCACGTTTTAAAAATTTCAATAAATTTGTAACAGAAAATTTCAAATGCGTTGAAGAGACAGACGATCAACCGAAGTTGATCGAACTTGGCTACATGTGCCCTCGGGGACTCTTGGTCCACCAGCAGTGACACTCACCAAGTAGTTCAAATGTTAAACGTCTTTAAATTCATTAGCATCATTTCAAACCTGATTAATTTACAGCATGGACCAGACATGCACGTTTCGGGTACTAAACCCTCGTCAGTGATCCTCAGTCTAAACAATGTTATATGGCCGAAAAGTATGAAAATAGGTATGTCCAAAAATGTACCAAAAGACGTAGCAGAATGGGTGGGATATGATGCTACAGGACCCACGTTTTAAAAATTTCAATAAATTTGTAACAGAAAATTTCAAATGCGTTGAAGAGACAGACGATCAACCGAAGTTGATCGAACTTGGCTACATGTGCCCTCGGGAACTCTTGGTCCACCAGCAGTGACACTCACCAAGTAGTTCAAATGTTAAACGTCTTTAAATTCATTAGCATCATTTCAAACCTGATTAATTTACAGCATGGACCAGACATGCACGTTTCGGGTACTAAACCCTCGTCAGTGATCCTCAGTCTAAACAATGTAATATGGCCGAAAAGTATGAAAATAGGTATGTCCAAAAATGTACCAAAAGACGTAGCAGAATGGGTGGGATATGATGCTACAGGACCCACGTTTTAAAAATTTCAATAAATTTGTAACAGAAAATTTCAAATGCGTTGAAGAGACAGACGATCAACCGAAGTTGATCGAACTTGGCTACATGTGCCCTCGGGTACTCTTGGTCCACCAGCAGTGACACTCACCAAGTAGTTCAAATGTTAAACGTCTTTAAATTCATTAGCATCATTTCAAACCTGATTAATTTACAGCATGGACCAGACATGCACGTTTCGGGTACTAAACCCTCGTCAGTGATCCTCAGTCTAAACAATGTAATATGGCCGAAAAGGATGAAAATAGGTATGTCCAAAAATGTACCAAAAGACGTAGCAGAATTGGTGGGATATGATGCTACAGGACCCACGTTTTAAAAATTTCAATAAATTTGTAACAGAAAATTTCAAATGCGTTGAAGAGACAGACGATCAACCGAAGTTGATCGAACTTGGCTACATGTGCCCTCGGGGACTCTTGGTCCACCAGCAGTGACACTCACCAAGTAGTTCAAATGTTAAACGTCTTTAAATTCATTAGCATCATTTCAAACCTGATTAATTTACAGCATGGACCAGACATGCACGTTTCGGTTACTAAACCCTCGTCAGTGATCCTCAGTCTAAACAATGTAATATGGCCGAAAAGTATGAAAATAGGTATGTCCAAAAATGTACCAAAAGACGTAGCAGAATGGGTGGGATATGATGCTACAGGACCCACGTTTTAAAAATTTCAATAAATTTGTAACAGAAAATTTCAAATGCGTTGAAGAGACAGACGATCAACCGAAGTTGATCGAACTTGGCTACATGTGCCCTCGGGGACTCTTGGTCCACCAGCAGTGACACTCACCAAGTAGTTCAAATGTTAAACGTCTTTAAATTCATTAGCATCATTTCAAACCTGATTAATTTACAGCATGGACCAGACATGCACGTTTCGGGTACTAAACCCTCGTCAGTGATCCTCAGTCTAAACAATGTAATATGGCCGAAAAGTATGAAAATAGGTATGTCCAAAAATGTACCAAAAGACGTAGCAGAATGGGTGGGATATGATGCTACAGGACCCACGTTTTAAAAATTTCAATAAATTTGTAACAGAAAATTTCAAATGCGTTGAAGAGACAGACGATCAACCGAAGTTGATCGAACTTGGCTACATGTGCCCTCGGGGACTCTTGGTCCACCAGCAGTGACACTCACCAAGTAGTTCAAATATTAAACGTCTTTAAATTCATTAGCATCATTTCAAACCTGATTAATTTACAGCATGGACCAGACATGCACGTTTCGGGTACTAAACCCTCGTCAGTGATCCTCAGTCTAAACAATGTAATATGGCCGAAAAGTATGAAAATAGGTATGTCCAAAAATGTACCAAAAGACGAAGCAGAATGGGTGGGATATGATGCTACAGGACCCACGTTTTAAAAATTTCAATAAATTTGTAACAGAAAATTTCAAATGCGTTGAAGAGACAGACGATCAACCGAAGTTGATCGAACTTGGCTACAAGTGCCCTCGGGGACTCTTGGTCCACCAGCAGTGACACTCACCAAGTAGTTCAAATGTTAAACGTCTTTAAATTCATTAGCATCATTTCAAACCTGATTAATTTACAGCATGGACCAGACATGCACGTTTCGGTTACTAAACCCTCGTCAGTGATCCTCAGTCTAAACAATGTTATATGGCCGAAAAGTATGAAAATAGGTATGTCCAAAAATGTACCAAAAGACGTAGCAGAATGGGTGGGATATGATGCTACAGGACCCACGTTTTAAAAATTTCAATAAATTTGTAACAGAAAATTTCAAATGCGTTGAAGAGACAGACGATCAACCGAAGTTGATCGAACTTGGCTACATGTGCCCTCGGGGACTCTTGGTCCACCAGCAGTGACACTCACCAAGTAGTTCAAATGTTAAACGTCTTTAAATTCATTAGCATCATTTCAAACCTGATTAATTTACAGCATGGACCAGACATGCACGTTTCGGGTACTAAACCCTCGTCAGTGATCCTCAGTCTAAACAATGTAATATGGCCGAAAAGTATGAAAATAGGTATGTCCAAAAATGTACCAAAAGACGTAGCAGAATGGGTGGGATATGATGCTACAGGACCCACGTTTTAAAAATTTCAATAAATTTGTAACAGAAAATTTCAAATGCGTTGAAGAGACAGACGATCAACCGAAGTTGATCGAACTTGGCAACATGTGCCCTCGGGGACTCTTGGTCCACCAGCAGTGACACTCACCAAGTAGTTCAAATGTTAAACGTCTTTAAATTCATTAGCATCATTTCAAACCTGATTAATTTACAGCATGGACCAGACATGCACGTTTCGGGTACTAAACCCTCGTCAGTGATCCTCAGTCTAAACAATGTAATATGGCCGAAAAGTATGAAAATAGGTATGTCCAAAAATGTACCAAAAGACGAAGCAGAATGGGTGGGATATGATGCTACAGGACCCACGTTTTAAAAATTTCAATAAATTTGTAACAGAAAATTTCAAATGCGTTGAAGAGACAGACGATCAACCGAAGTTGATCGAACTTGGCTACATGTGCCCTCGGGGACTCTTGGTCCACCAGCAGTGACACTCACCAAGTAGTTCAAATGTTAAACGTCTTTAAATTCATTAGCATCATTTCAAACCTGATTAATTTACAGCATGGACCAGACATGCACGTTTCGGGTACTAAACCCTCGTCAGTGATCCTCAGTCTAAACAATGTAATATGGCCGAAAAGTATGAAAATAGGTATGTCCAAAAATGTACCAAAAGACGTAGCAGAATGGGTGGGATATGATGCTACAGGACCCACGTTTTAAAAATTTCAATAAATTTGGAACAGAAAATTTCAAATGCGTTGAAGAGACAGACGATCAACCGAAGTTGATCGAACTTGGCTACATGTGCCCTCGGGAACTCTTGGACCACCAGCAGTGACACTCACCAAGTAGTTCAAATGTTAAACGTCTTTAAATTCATTAGCATCATTTCAAACCTGATAAATTTACAGCATGGACCAGACATGCACGTTTCGGGTACTAAACCCTCGTCAGTGATCCTCAGTCTAAACAATGTAATATGGCCGAAAAGTATGAAAATAGGTATGTCCAAAAATGTACCAAAAGACGTAGCAGAATGGGTGGGATATGATGCTACAGGACCCACGTTTTAAAAATTTCAATAAATTTGTAACAGAAAATTTCAAATGCGTTGAAGAGACAGACGATCAACCGAAGTTGATCGAACTTGGCTACATGTGCCCTCGGGTACTCTTGGTCCACCAGCAGTGACACTCACCAAGTAGTTCAAATGTTAAACGTCTTTAAATTCATTAGCATCATTTCAAACCTGATTAATTTACAGCATGGACCAGACATGCACGTTTCGGGTACTAAACCCTCGTCAGTGATCCTCAGTCTAAACAATGTAATATGGCCGAAAAGGATGAAAATAGGTATGTCCAAAAATGTACCAAAAGACGTAGCAGAATGGGTGGGATATGATGCTACAGGACCCACGTTTTTAAAATTTCAATAAATTTGTAACAGAAAATTTCAAATGCGTTGAAGAGACAGACGATCAACCGAAGTTGATCGAACTTGGCTACATGTGCCCTCGGGGACTCTTGGTCCACCAGCAGTGACACTCACCAAGTAGTTCAAATGTTAAACGTCTTTAAATTCATTAGCATCATTTCAAACCTGATTAATTTACAGCATGGACCAGACATGCACGTTTCGGGTACTAAACCCTCGTCAGTGATCCTCAGTCTAAACAATGTAATATGGCCGAAAAGTATGAAAATAGGTATGTCCAAAAATGTACCAAAAGACGAAGCAGAATGGGTGGGATATGATGCTACAGGACCCACGTTTTAAAAATTTCAATAAATTTGTAACAGAAAATTTCAAATGCGTTGAAGAGACAGACGATCAACCGAAGTTGATCGAACTTGGCTACATGTGCCCTCGGGGACTCTTGGTCCACCAGCAGTGACACTCACCAAGTAGTTCAAATGTTAAACGTCTTTAAATTCATTAGCATCATTTCAAACCTGATTAATTTACAGCATGGACCAGACATGCACGTTTCGGGTACTAAACCCTCGTCAGTGATCCTCAGTCTAAACAATGTAATATGGCCGAAAAGTATGAAAATAGGTATGTCCAAAAATGTACCAAAAGACGTAGCAGAAACGGTGGGATATGATGCTACAGGACCCACGTTTTAAAAATTTCAATAAATTTGTAACAGAAAATTTCAAATGCGTTGAAGAGACAGACGATCAACCGAAGTTGATCGAACTTGGCAACATGTGCCCTCGGGGACTCTTGGTCCACTAGCAGTGACACTCACCAAGTAGTTCAAATGTTAAACGTCTTTAAATTCATTAGCATCATTTCAAACCTGATTAATTTACAGCATGGACCAGACATGCACGTTTCGGGTACTAAACCCTCGTCAGTGATCCTCAGTCTAAACAATGTAATATGGCCGAAAAGTATGAAAATAGGTATGTCCAAAAATGTACCAAAAGACGTAGCAGAATGGGTGGGATATGATGCTACAGGACCCACGTTTTAAAAATTTCAATAAATTTGTAACAGAAAATTTCAAATGCGTTGAAGAGACAGACGATCAACCGAAGTTGATCGAACTTGGCAACATGTGCCCTCGGGGACTCTTGGTCCACCAGCAGTGACACTCACCAAGTAGTTCAAATGTTAAACGTCTTTAAATTCATTAGCATCATTTCAAACCTGATTAATTTACAGCATGGACCAGACATGCACGTTTCGGGTACTAAACCCTCGTCAGTGATCCTCAGTCTAAACAATGTAATATGGCCGAAAAGTATGAAAATAGGTATGTCCAAAAATGTACCAAAAGACGTAGCAGAATAGGTGGGATATGATGCTACAGGACCCACGTTTTAAAAATTTCAATAAATTTGTAACAGAAAATTTCAAATGCGTTGAAGAGACAGACGATCAACCGAAGTTGATCGAACTTGGCAACATGTGCCCTCGGGGACTCTTGGTCCACCAGCAGTGACACTCACCAAGTAGTTCAAATGTTAAACGTCTTTAAATTCATTAGCATCATTTCAAACCTGATTAATTTACAGCATGGACCAGACATGCACGTTTCGGGTACTAAACCCTCGTCAGTGATCCTCAGTCTAAACAATGTAATATGGCCGAAAAGTATGAAAATAGGTATGTCCAAAAATGTACCAAAAGACGAAGCAGAATGGGTGGGATATGATGCTACAGGACCCACGTTTTAAAAATTTCAATAAATTTGTAACAGAAAATTTCAAATGCGTTGAAGAGACAGACGATCAACCGAAGTTGATCGAACTTGGCTACATGTGCCCTCGGGGACTCTTGGTCCACCAGCAGTGACATTCACCAAGTAGTTCAAATGTTAAACGTCTTTAAATTCATTAGCATCATTTCAAACCTGATTAATTTACAGCATGGACCAGACATGCACGTTTCGGGTACTAAACCCTCGTCAGTGATCCTCAGTCTAAACAATGTAATATGGCCGAAAAGTATGAAAATAGGTATGTCCAAAAATGTACCAAAAGACGTAGCAGAATGGGTGGGATATGATGCTACAGGACCCACGTTTTAAAAATTTCAATAAATTTGTAACAGAAAATTTCAAATGCGTTGAAGAGACAGACGATCAACCGAAGTTGATCGAACTTGGCAACATGTGCCCTCGGGGACTCTTGGTCCACCAGCAGTGACACTCACCAAGTAGTTCAAATGTTAAACGTCTTTAAATTCATTAGCATCATTTCAAACCTGATTAATTTACAGCATGGACCAGACATGCACGTTTCGGGTACTAAACCCTCGTCAGTGATCCTCAGTCTAAACAATGTAATATGGCCGAAAAGTATGAAAATAGGTATGTCCAAAAATGTACCAAAAGACGTAGCAGAATGGGTGGGATATGATGCTACAGGACCCACGTTTTAAAAATTTCAATAAATTTGTAACAGAAAATTTCAAATGCGTTGAAGAGACAAACTCGTACCAAAATAAAAAGTCAATTCGTAGCCCCTGTGAATCCAAGGGACAACTCGTACCCAATTTTATGCCAACTTGTACCATTACATATTCGTCTCATAGTCTACTCGTACCACACAGATTCTCGTTCCCATTAACATTTACTCGTACCATAACAAACTCGCACCCGTTGTGAATTCATTTGAATAGCTAGTACCAACTCTAACCAACTCGTACCACACAAAATCTCGTACACATCTACAATCACCAATTCGTACCTACTCATTGTGAAGAAGTATACATGTTCGACAACGCTTAAAGCAAACTCAATGATGCCTTGGACTGGGACCAGTTGGTACCCAGCCACATAAGAAATTTTTAAGTGGTTTAAACAGCAAAATTGAAATCTACAGTATAAAAAGGATTTCTAGAAAAAATAGAGCGATAAAAAGAGTCTATGAAAGATAAGGATTCAGACTAAAACAAGATCTTCTTAACTTCTTCCTGTAGAATCATATCCCAACCATCTTCCTGTTAGCTTTCGTGAGATTCTATGCAGCGGTTGCAGTGGATAAGTCGATCCAATGCGTGATCCAATCAGAGCCAATGCTGATCCAAAGAAACAATCAAAAATGATTAAACAGTTATGTTAGGTAGGAGGAATTCGTAATATCCTGAAGCCCTTTTATAGTAATTTACATTTCATTAATAGGATTAATATTACACATTTGACCTTGAAATGTGTACAGTTTGCAAAACGGATCTTGATACATAAATAACACCGATAAGAGATCGATTTTAGTAGGCGGTTTTGAAGTAGAGAAGTTTGAGGGAATTTGAAGTGCTCTTCATAAATCAATGAGGGGGAAATTTCATTCAGATAAAATATTTGCATTTCCAGACTTGAGATAGATTTGAAGGTTGAAGGTAAAAGGAAAATGTGTAATATTACAAATCAGTTTCTAATTTAAAAAACCCCAAATCATCAAGCCTATCTAAATCCTCCCGATATGAGTGTTCTCTTCTATCATTTTGAGAGGTTTGTCTACGTACTCCGGATAACCACACTATTTGCTACTATCACGGTAGATGATCATCCTAATCGCTACCAATGACACATCGGTCTCGTATGTTTATATGAAATTTAGTTTGTTTAGTGTTTTGATGTCGTATTTAGTGTTCATTGTCCCTTTTTCTGCTTCTGTTTCCCCGTCTCTTGCTGTGCTTGTTTACTCTGTGTTTTTTGCATTGGCTGGGTATTTTTCTTTTTTCTTTTGGTTTTGCAACATAGTCTTGTTGGAGATCCCCCTTTTTTGGCACAACGTACATTTTCTTTGTTTGTTCACATGGAGTCTTTCATTCTTGCATTTTGTACGTAAATACTGCTGTTTCTATTCCAATGCAAAGTTTTTTTCGTGGAAAAAAACCCAAATTCCTCTCATTTTGCAAATCAAAATCTCAACTACAGTGTATTAAAAGATAAGCAAAAATGGTTATTTTTCTATTTGCATGTATCGGTAAAACACCTTAAATTGGGTATAAATATTCATTATCAATTTATATCAATGATTAACGTCTTCAAATTTCATTATACCATAGAAAAAGTACCAAATGTAGGTGAGGAGTTAAAGGGAATTTGGCACCATTGTGTAAATCTCCATTCAAAGGGAGTTTATCAGTTTTTCTTATTTATTATTTTCAAATTTAACAATAAGTCACAGCTAAGCCTGGATTCAAACCAATAAAGTGTGATTCATCGTTTTCAACGGAAAAGTTTCGAAAAAATATAGCCCTATGAAGTCCTTAACAGAAAGGAAATAGTACCCCTTTCTTAGTAACATGCATATACGATACAAATTTTGATACAGTACTTATTCTATTGCGAAGACAACTTTTGTACAAATATTATAAAATTAATTACGAAAAACTATGTTTATCAGATCTCAACTTTTTCCATCTATCAGTGTCTGGATATTAAACAAAAAGCCTTAAATCGGAATAAAAAAAATCATAGTCAATGTACATATAAAACCATGAAACTTTTTTTAACAAACATAAGAAGAAAGAAGGGGACTTCCAAGAAGACTCATTTACGGTATCAACAGCAAACGACCGAAAAACCCCAAGCGAAACACACTTTACGCATACACAGCTAGAGACACAATAGAGAAAGGAACATAAAATACAATATCAAAACACAAAACACAAAAGACTCCACATCAACTAACAAGACCAATGGCTTCCAGAACTACATTTTGCTGGAAACAAAATTTGTACAGTTTTCGGGGATGTTCGAGAAAAGAAAGAAAAAATCTAAGCCTGAGGAAAGATATTTATAGGGCAGTTTTGAAAGTTTCAGTGATCTATACATTTTCTAATACATGTGAAATTATCAAGGAAGTTTTGACAGTTTAACTTCTACATGTAAAATCAGTACACATGTTTTACGTCTTCAAATTCGTTAGGATCATTAGAGAGCAGATTAATTTACAGCATGGACCAAACATACGCGTTTCGAGATCATCAATCTAAATAATGAAATATGGCCAAAATCTGTGAAAATAATGTCCTAAATATGACGAAAGACGTAGAAGGGAGGCTCGGATATGATGCTACAGGACACAGGTTTCAGAAATTTGAGAAAGTTTGTAAACAGAATTTTTCAAATGCGTTTGAAAAAACGACCAACCGAAATTAATCAACTTGGCTACATGTGCCCCCGGAGACTCCTGGTCCACCAGCAATGACACTCACCAAGTGATACAAATGTTTAACGTCTTCAAAGTAATTAGCATCATTTTAGAGCAGATAAATCTACAGCATGGACAAGACATGCACCTTTCGGCTATTTAACCCTCTTCAGTGATCCTCAATCTAAATAATGTTATATGGTCAAAATCTGTGAAAATTTTTTCCTAAATATGCAGAAAGACGTAGCAGGAAGGCTGGGATATGATCCTACTTGACCCAGGTTTCAGAAATTTGAGACAATTATGTAAAAAGAAAGTTTCAAATGCGTTTGAAGAAACGCCCAACCGAAATTGATCTAACTTGGCTACATATGCCTTCGGGAACTCCTGGTCTACCAGCAGTGACACTCACCAAGTGGAACAAATGTTTAACGTCTTCAAATTCATTATATATGCTTATCCAAAGTTATGTTAGGTAGGAGCAAATCTTAATATCCTCAAGCCCTTTTATAGTCATTTCATTCATAGGATCAATATTACAAACTTGACCTTGAAATGTGTACAGTTTGCAGAACGGATCTTTATATGTACGTAACACCGATAAGAGATTGATTTTATACATTGATCAAAAGTAGGCGGTTTTGAAGAGACGTTTGAAGGCATCTGAAGTGTTTTTTTTTTATTTTTCATGAGAAGGACGTTTCATTCAGATAAAACTATATAGTATCAGGCTTGAGATAGATTTGAAGGTTGATAGTAAATTAAAGAAAAATGTGTAATATTACAAATTAATTTCTAATAAAAAGAAAAGGCATCTTAACAAATTATCAACCCTATCTAAATCCTCCTGATATGAGTGTTCTCTTCTGTCATGTTGAGGGGTGTGTCTACGTACTCCGGATAACCACACTATTTGCTACTATCACGGAAGATGATTATCCTAATCGCTACCAATGACACATTGGTCTCGTTTGTTTACATGAAATTTAGTTTGTTTTAGTGTTTTGATGTCGTATTTGGTGTTCATGTCCCTTTTCCCGTCTCTGTTTCCCTGTCTCTCTCCCGAGCTTATTTACTCTGTATTTTTGCATTGGCTGGTTTTTTTTTTTGGTTTTGCAACATAGTCTTGTTTGATATCGTTATGGTTATTTCCATATTTGTCATCCCCCTTTTTTAACAACCCGTACTTTTTCTTTTTGTATGGAGTCTTTCTTTGTTGCAATTTGTGTACATAAAACAAAGGAGGGGATCTCCAACACCACCAGGTTGTAGCACCCACAGCAAAACCAATTCAAATAAATATTGCTGTTTGTATTCCAATTCAAATTTTTTATGTGAAAGTACAATTTCCTATTATTTTGCAAATTAGATTTTAAACGACAGTGTATTCCAATATAAGCAAAAATGGTGATTTTTCTTACTTGCTTGTATCGGTAAAACACCTGAAATTGGGTATAAATATTCATTATCAATTTATATCAATGTTTATCTTCTTCAATTACCAAGTACCAATCGTACTTAAGGAGTCTGGGGAATTTGGCATAATTGTGTAAATCTCCATTCAAAGGGAGTTTATCAGTTTTTCTAATTCATTATTTCAAATGTAACAATGAGTCACAGCATAGTCTGGATTCAAACCAATAAAGTGTGATTCATCGTTTTCATCGGAAATGTTTCGAAAAAAAAAATGTAGCCCTATGAAGTCCTTACCAGAAAGAAAATAGTCTTCCTTTCTTAGTATCATGCATGTACAACTCATAGTATTACACTGAACTCTTGTTCCTTGATACACATTTAGATGCGGTACTTGTTTTATAGCGAAGACAATTCTTTGTTTTACAAATATTATAGAATTAATTACGAAAGACTATGTTAATCAGATCTCAACGTTTTCCATCTATCAGAGACTGGATATTACATTGTAAACACAAAGCCCTTGATCAGAATAAAAAATCATAGTGAATGCGCATATAAAGCCATGAGACTTTTTAAACATAGGAAGAAAAAAAGGGGAATTGCAAAGAAGACTCGGTTACGGTATCCATAGCAAACAACCGAAAATCCCCAAGTGAATACACGCTGTACCCATACACAGCTAGAGACACAATAGGCATTTGGAACATAAAATACAACATCAAAACACAAAAACACAAAAGACTCCCTATAAACTAACAAGACCAATGGTTTCAACAAGCTACATTTTGCTGGAATCAGATGAAAAATTTATAGTCTTTGGGAGTGTTCGAAAGAAAAAGAAAGAAAGGAAAGGACTCAGCCTAAGGAAAAATATCCATTATGCAGTTTTGAAAGTTTAAGTAATCTTTACTTGATCTTTTTTTAACATTGTTGTCAAAAATTATTTCAACCTAAAAATGACTCCATAAGCTGTACATTTTCGTTCCTGTTCTAGATCGATTCGTTTACATTATCGGTTTTGGATTGCATCATGGTTTACCATTGATCCTAACTTCTTCAAATAAACATCGAAGAAGCACCCATAGGGTATTCAGTCTCAAAGTCGAGTACGTAAGGCAAAATTATATGTATTTCCAGTGGATCCTGGAACAATTAATATTCCGAATTGAGAATATGTGCAAATCCCGAAATTAAGGCGAATAGTAATTGATTCATTGACAATCATCGTCTAGTCTAATTGCAGTCTTTGATGTTGGTTCCCGAGATACTTTTCGAGAGTTGCTATAATTACAAAAATGAAATTTTGTTTATATTTTATTCTTCTTTCCAAATGTGGACTTTAGAATCTATAAAATTTAATTAGTAATTGTGCTTGAATTACAATACCTAAATTCACGTGCCCACGAAGTTGTTCGAACTGTCTCCTAAAATCAGGACACAGCTTTGCCAGGTAGTGTAGACATAAAAAATAAGAGTGCACTCTCATAAATTACTTCAACACTTTAAAGACTCACAACCACTTGAATTTCTGCTCCACTTTGTCACCTCTTCTGATTTATTCATTTTATCGATCTCGAATGAGTTTCCTTTTGATAATATTGTGATACATGTAAATTGAGAACGTTATACAAATACCATACATGTCAAGGTCAAGTGCGCAATGTCTATCGTCTAAATAGAAAGTGAATGGCAAAATCGCGAATTGAAAATATCAAGATTACCTCCCTCCTTAACAAAAACAGTATTGATACTTAATACACGTATTTGAATCTTCCGAAATGTCCTATAGTCGTTTTAGGATAAAAGAGAAGGGGATATAATGTTTGGATTTATTTTTGCAATATCATATATTGATTATGCATTGACCTTTTTTCACAATTATCGACGGGGGGAAGTTTCGCTACTATAACATCAAATATTTGCTTGTGGAAGTATTCGCGATATATACGTTTTAATACAGGAGGTTCATTTTCACGTGGGGGAAATTTTCGTGAGTTCATTGGTTCCTTAAATATGCAAAAATAACTCCCATGCGAAAATTTCAAGGATTACAGTATTTGTTTTTGTCAAAACTTGATTTTGGGTATGAACAGGTAATGCTACATTGAAGAAAAAAGGGGGGATATCCGATAGGACTCGGTTCCAATATTCCCGGTGAAACAACGAATTGCAAAATCCTGCTTGTGTGTTACATAGCCTTTTTTCACATTTCAGCGACACATTCTGACGAGTCAAATGGAAGTAATGACAAATTGCCTAATGTCAGTCATTTCATCTGTTAGCTAATTTAGAAACGACATTCCAAACTCTGCTACCAGGAACCCCCCATACTCGACCAACATTTCAAATTTCCGTGCAACAGACATTGGAATCAATGGGTGAAAGACAAGGACAAAGCCCAAAATCAGTATCCAAAAATTACAAATAAAGGCCTGCAATTTTTTTAAAACATATAAAACAAACCAATTAAAAGGAAAAGATTCTAAGTGAAAACAGTGGAACAACCCCTCACGAGATGACATTCAGCTGCAAAGCGGACGGAGATAATACCAAAGCACAGTACAAACACAAAGGACAACACTTTCTGACGAACAATAATGCACCAGAGTTAGAAAGGAATTTATTGTAGGTGGCGCTACTTAATGCATACGATGAGTTAAAGAAGATCCTGACGATAATCTGAACAGCACTCACAATAGAGCACACTGTCTGAAGTAATGTCTATATAGAAAGTGCTATGGCGACCAAGTCAGGGAAATTATTCAAAATACTTACTGTCAAACCCCTCACGGGGAACTTTTTTACGAGCGAGACACGGCAAAGGGCATAAGTGTGACACAAATGAGTCAAAGAAGATCCTGAAGATAATCTCAACAGCACTCACAATAGAGCACAAAATTCAGCATCGACGGATCCCTAGCTAGCACTTGAAAGGGTGTCGAACTATGGCTCTTGGATTTTAAATGTTAAACGTCCTCAAATTCAATAATGTCATATAAGAACAGATCAATTTGCAACATTGACCAGACATGCACGTTTCGGTTACTCAACCCTCGTCAGTGATTCTCAAACCAAACATGGTAATATAACCAGAAAGTGTGTAAGTTATTATGTCCTAAAATGTACCGAAAGACGTCGCAGGATAGATCCGATATAATGCTACAGGACCCACTTTTTGGAAATTTCGAAATATATTCCTACTGTATGGATTTAATCATAATAATGTATTACAACTGGAATACTTTTATCAAGACACCACACTCTTTACTGTAGAAACGAAGTGAAGGTTATGCGTCATTAAATAAAATAAATGAATAATAAAAACAAGACCTAAACTAGAATTGAAAAAAAAAATCAGTGATTTCAGAGCCTGTCCGATATCAATGATTTCTTGTGGTACCTGCTTTTTCAAAGTAGTAAAAAAAAGACTACCCAACCAACAAATTGTAAAAATGTGGAATATACGCTCGTAATAAAGAATGACGCTAAGACTCCGTAAAGAAGTTAGAAATATAAGCAGATGCTATCAGTCGCCGATAAGTCATAATCAATGACCCGTCATAAAACGTCAAAATGGAAAATTACATCAACAAATGTCATGCCGAACTTTCGACGACTCCTTAAGTTTGAATCTATCAAGATTAATTCGGTAAATGAAATAGGAACCAAGGTTCATATTTTAAGTTAGATATGATTTAAATATGTGTTTTTTTTCTCTTTGGAATGTGTCATTCTTATCACGAAGAGTACATTTTTTTGTGTCCAACTTCTTTGAAATCATTTCAAGGGTCCATTCATACAATCCCAATTATATGTGGGTTAAACGAATTATTACTTTAAACTGGGAAGTATATACTAGTTTGAGGCATGCCTTCATGGAGATTTGAAATTCCGGTGACCGCCTCCAATGGTTGTTGAATTACACACTCTTTTGTTGTAATCGATAATGTTCAAATCTATTTTTCTTAAAACTTAATGACCTTATGTCATTATTCAATTTATCAATATTTAAATATAAGTTCTATTGTTAAACATATCAAGCATCATAACGTTACATACAGTAATTGGATAAATTTGAGACTTTATTTTGATTCCGAATCAAGTCAGCCACAAAAGAAATTTTTAAACAGGTTTAAACAGCAAAATTACATTCTACAGTATGAAAAGGATTTTTAAAAGAAACAGAAAAATAAAAAGAGTCCATGAAAGATCAGGATTCAGAATAAAACGAGATCTTCTTATCTTCTTCCTGTTGCATTATATCCAACAAATCCTGTTACGTCTTTCGATATATTTTTGGATATAATAACTTTCACATTCATTGGCCATATTAAATTGCTTAGAATGAGGATCACTAGCGAGGGTTAAGAACCCTAAACGTGCATATCTGGACAATGAAATATATGGATAATGACCATATCCCAGTACACAGTACAAAATCGATAATTCAGAAAATCATAAACCGAAGGCATACAAATGTTTAACGTCTTCAAATTCAAAATCAGGATAAAACAAGTACCAAATCAAACATACATAAAAAAAACTCCACCATATGAAAAGAGGCGAACTCCCAAAATGGGAGTGAGACCATGTACCAAGGACATGCAGGAAGAGGAAGCATCTCCTGCTTGCATGCAACACCCGTCACATCAATTCGGTAGAATTGTCACATCCGGTTACTTCCATTTCGGAAGATACAAGTATATTCGGTGGTTGGATTGTTCAGATGGTCTAAGACAGAATGCTGTTCTCAAATGATGCTGTTGAATTTAAAGACGTTTAATATTTGCATGGATGTTCCGCTAAAATAAGAAAAGTTGATAATATCTATGTAGTGTATTTAATTTGTTAAACTAATATTCATATTTTCACGTATACTTTGTCCTCTTTATCTTAAAAGGAGGCCCAAGGGGCCACATCGCTCACCTGAATTGCAAACAAAAGAATGATAGTGGACACTTTGGTGGAAGTCCTTGTTTCATGAAATTATGAGTATCATTTATGGAGATGTCGAAAATGTATCAGCCAATCAGAGCCATCGGTGGCCAATCAGAATCCTGACGGCAATATTTGTCGAACCTTCGGCACGAAAAACACAAACTTGGTAGAAGACCAGAAGTACGTCATTCCTGTAAGGTTTCGTGAAATTTGTGAATGATTGCACAGGAAAAAGCGAAATTGCGTCAGCCAATCAGAGTCGTTGGTGGCCATATTTACTGACCGATCGGCACGAAACACGAACGTGGTAGTGGACCTTGAGTTCCTGCTTCCTATAAGGTTTCGAGAAATTATGTACAACTGTTGCAGAAGAGATGTTGAAATTGTTAAAAGTTTACTCCGAACGACGGACGACGATGACGGACTACGGATGACAGACGGACGGACGGACGATGGACTTCGCGCTATGACAATAGCTTACTTGAGATTCGCTCTTGTGAGCTAAAAATAAAGCATTGTCTATGTTTTACTAGATAATCATTTATCGATGAAATTCAAAATCAAATTAAATTATAATTCCAATATTCCAATTCTATAGCCTGTTAAACATAAGTGAACACTTTTTGGAGAAAATAGAAACATTAAACAGAGAAAGGTTTTCAACTCAAATGCTGCTAAGATAGGTTTCAAAGACATTTTCGTCTGATGTAAAAAATATCATGATTGTAATGGTATTCCCTACTTTTGATGGTTAAAGACGTATATTGTAACGTCTTAACATTATAATTACGAATTCTCCCAGCGAAATGTGAAAGTATTTGCCTTCATGACTTTTTTGTATCCAACTCAATATCAATTATTTTTTACAATATATCTTTAACTTGCTATAGTTTGAATGCTTTATCCTAAGAAGTATATATGAAATGTATGTAAAGAGCAGGGTCAAGGAATACTTACTCTAAAAGAAAATTTCTTTTATAAGTAAAAGTATTTTAGGTTAAGTTCTGGATACCGCCTCCACATACCACATATGAATTCCGTTCACACACTCCTCTTTCGTGTATTTTATGGCTTCATTCTTAAAACTTATTTGACAATCCAAAGTGAAATAACAAGAACAAGATTGGAATATTCAAAGAAACAAAGGTGGGTATCCGTCTCTCGAGGATATAAAAGCAAGCTAATGCTAATTCGAAAACATAATCTGAATTGAATCTTCAGTCTGTGAATTAAGAAAGTTTATTTAATCTCCTCTCCTCTCGAACATTATGATGAAAGCTAGTTTATTAGGTAAGTGCTTGTAGCTAATTTATCCTAAATATCATATATGTTCTTTTGTAAAATGAAACCATTGCACCATATACTAAATTGAACAAAAACCGTCTCATCAACGATTCTTAACATTAAAATTAAATTAATAGAAATATTGGAAATATACTATTTAAAAAGTATATAATCACACTCAAATTTCTCGTATACATGCAGCTAAGGGTATGTTGTTTCAATTGAAAAATTATGACGGAAAAGAGAATTATGCAAGAACAAACTATCACAATGGATAACCAAAACATGAATAAACCCAAATATAGAATCCATTCTATTCAAAAAGTCGTTGCTGGAAACTGCTTGTAAATCGAAAATTTTGATAGATTTTGAAATTTCAACGATTCCAAAAAATTATCAGAAATCTACCTTTTGTTTCATAAGCAATCAAGAGGGTCTTATCATTCTAAGAAATAAAGTATTGTATGTTCGTGATGAAGAGGTTTCTGAGTCTATTTCATCACTATCCTAAGAGAATATGATAAAGGTCAAAAGTGCGGAATCTTCAAAGATACCATTTTATTGTAATTTTCAAACAAGTTATATTCAGATTTATTCAGGGATATGTTTTTCCTACGTATTTAGACGAGTAAAATTGAAAATAAATCATTCATTTAACTGTGAGCGTGCAGGGAAAAGGATGCAAATTGGCCTGTCGTAATAGGGAAATAGTGGCATGATTCTAAACTTCTTTGAACGGTATATGAAACTTTGAAAAGTTCAACATAATAGCTTAGAACACTTCGGTTGATCGTTTCTTCCAAACTTCATTATAGAAGACATGACCCCGACCACCTGTCATCTCTGAATGTCAGTCGTACTCCTCGGATGATCAAATGCATGAGCTCGCTACAGGCGGCAGAGGACGGACTGTATTTCATATGCCCTCTGTTCTTTATCCATTTACATATCCTTCTCTGTGTTTCTTGGGCCCCTGCGTCATGCTGTCTTTTTGTATGTTCATCTTACAGTGAGGAGTTTTTCTCACACAACTACTAAGCGTTCTTCGACACCTCTGGGTAATCCAATAAGTAAAAGGGTTGTGTGCACGTAATCCGGATAAATACACCGTCTGTTACTTGCGTGGTACATGTAGGTGGCCGTTCTACATGTACGACGGTACCGGTTTCCAATTGGTCTCTTTAGTTTATCTGTGATCTTTAGTGTTTGATGTTTCTATAGTGTGAGTTGGTATTCCTTGTCCCTTTTACATATCATTCCGTGCGTGTCTGCTCTGTGTTTTTGCATTTTGTGCTTTTGCTGAGGGTGCTGCAACAGAATGTGGTTGGAGATCCCTTCCTTTCTTTCAAACGTATTCGAAAACTACTTTTTACAAAATTCTCTCGTAATTTCTGAAAAGTGGGTCCCTTAGCATCATATCCCACCGATCCTCATACGTCTTTCGGTACTTTTTCGTTTGTGTGTTCAGATTGTACTGTTCTAATTACGTATAATGTTTCCTTACTTGATCACTAGAAAGCGCCTTTTTGGTGAACAGCACATTATTTTCATTTAAGAACGCAAATTCTCTTCAAACTTCAATTTCAATTCTAATTAAAGCTCCTAATAAATATGTTATTAAAAATGATGCAATTGAACTTGAAGACGTTTAATATTTGTACCAGTTGATGAGTGTCACTGCTTGTGGACGAGGAGTCCCCGAGGGCACATGTAGCCAAGTAAGATCAGAATCGGTTGATTGTTTCTTCAACGCATCCGAAAATTTCTGTTACCAAATTTCTTGAAATCTCTAAAACGTGGATCCTTAAGCATCATATCTCATCCATCCTCCTACGTCTTTTGGTACATTATGAACATAACGTTCACACTGTTTGGTCATATTACATTGTTTAGATTGAGGAACACTGACAAGGGTTAAGAATCCGAAATGTGGATGTCTTATCTATACTGCAGATTAATATGTTATTAAATGATGCTATTGAATTTGAAGACGTTTAACATCTAAAGTGTCATTTCGTCTTCTTTGTGTTCAGATTTTACTTTTCTAATTGCACATAATATTTTAATACTTTATTGACAGAAAGCGCCTTTTTGGTGAGCAGCACATTATTTTCAATTATGGACGCAAATCCTCTTCAAACAACAGTTCCAAGATGGGAGATTCCATGTGGACAATCCTCAAGCAGTTCATCTGACGTTCCCGTTATAGAGATTCCACTTGACAGGATTCTTTCATTGATGGCATCACAGACCAGTCAAACGTCAACGGGATCTAAAGGCATTAAAGAAATATACGTAAGGCGTGACGGTATACTTTTAAAGTTATGGATTAAAATTTTTATCCCAAGCAAGGTTGAATGAATAAGCTAGTAATGCGAATGCATTGAAAATAAAATGATATAATCACAAGAAACTGTCTATTTAAGCCCCAAGGAAGTATGTCTGATGTTTCCATTTTGAATTTTACCTAAATATGACTTTATTGTCTGATTGAAAAATAGATGAAAGGGAGAATTCGCTACAAATATACAAGAAGATGTCAACGTATTTAGCACCGTTGTCAAGAGCAACTCTGCAGATCTCTGTTCAATATAGGAGACAGTGTGTGAAAATTATCATATTGAAATATCTGTTCTATCGTATTAATTAAGTGCATCATTACAACATTTATCATGAGAAGCTTTACTTTTTTTATTGTTATAAAGATACCTGAATTTAATAGCAAAATCCTCTAGGTCCAGGTATCCCTAGAGGTTGAGGTATAGTACATATTATGTATTTGAAGATTTGTGTAATGTATATAATGAGAGAAGAATGATTAATCCGTATATATTTACTTATGTGTATTAATAAAAAAAAAGTGCATAGATAATATACTGGTAAGGTATTATATGAAATAATATCTTATATGGAATATTAATAATACTGTTTATGTTGCTGATTAGAGGATAAGTCAAGGAGGATTTTCCCTTTTTTAAATAGTTTAAATGAATTGTCTGCTTTTCCGTATTAAGGGTGCATTTGTAATCCGTAATGGTTTGCTATTAAAATGTAAACGGGGTGTCCGATTTGTCAAATCGTTCGTACGGCAAATTCTGTCAACGAGTCAAAGCAGAAATATTTCGTGCTTCACTTCAACTAAAGCGAACAGAGAGTGTATATCGCTTTTACGTACCGGCAGAAAGTATTCTGGAGTATATTATTATTATTTGAAGGGCAAGGTTTGTCACTCAGACGCTTTGATAGGTCATTTGGGTTTATTTTTAAAAACATAATTTTTATATGAATAATCATGACTTCATTAACAATATTCGAAATCAAAGCTCCGTTCATCCTTTAATAAAATTTTACATTTTGGATGACAAGCATAGATTTAATGTGGAGTGGGTACATGTATGTAAATGGTTTTTGAATTCAATTGTGAAAGAAAAACATTGATCTATCAAAATAATGATAAAAGTCATGAAGGCAAATACTTTCACATTTCGCTGGGAGAATTCGTGATTATAACGTTAAGACGTTACAATATACAACTTGGGGAACTATTCGCGAAGTTCCTCGATTCATGAAATACTCGATAATTATTCCTATATTCGAATATTACTACCACGCGAAAATTTCCAAGTTTACATTATAGTCTATATATGCCATCATATTTTAATGCTGACTTTTATTCTCTATAATTATAGGGGGATCGTATAGATAATGTTCACATACTTAAAACGTTGGATGAAAGTCCACCGTTAGAAGGACTGCAGATGGATTATATTCATGGAAATCTATCATCAACAATCTTGATAAACGTAGGTATATTTGATCTAAATACAGAAGGGATAAAGAATATCCTGGCGATAAGCTCAATAGCACTCACAATAGAGCACCAAATGGAGCAACAATGGACCCCTAGCAATGACAAATATATATAAATAGATAACGACCATATCCCGATGCATAGTACAAAATCGATAATTCGTAAAATCGTAAACCGATGGCATACAAATCAGGATAAAACAAGGACCAAAGCCAACAAAGAAAAACATCCACCAAGCTATAGGTGGGACCAGGTGCCAGGGAGGAGTAAGCATCTCCTGTTAGGAAAGTCTTCAATCTAATATACAATGCGAATACCATTTCACCTTCCTTTAAATCAGCATATTATTATAGAACAAAAGGTTAATTATATTTTATTAGTATTCGAAAAAAAAAAATTCATGTCCTGAGTTTGACATCTTTTATAAAGTTCGTCCAGTGTGTATGACCTAGAGACTTGATAACATAAAACAAACACTGTGCAGAGTGCGCCGTATTCATATGGACGTTATAGGAACAACTTTTTAGGGTTGTCATCGTGGCGTTGAGGTATGAGTGTGGTCTGCTTTGTATGCTACGCGAACCCGTCGTACGAAGCTTTCTGAATTCATATCTAATTAATTGATTCTTATGAAATGTTTAACGTTTTCAAAATCATTAGCATTGTTTTAGAGCAGATAAATTTACAGCATGGACTAGAAATAAAACAAGTGTATTTTGAATGGTTTTCATTTACGAGGATCCACTAGTCACGATTTTTCGATTCATTTTTAAACACAACATTTTCTTACTCTACATCATTTTACAGGTCGTTGAAGCCCTCAAAGATGATTACCACCAATTATCTCTAATTGCTGTATATTGGGAAGCTATGATAGAAGATCAAATAGAGTACGAGATTGGCATACACGTGGATGACATGCGCAGTACAGAAAATGATTTATACTCAGCACTTTGCACTTTATACACAGGAATACACTATACTCTAAGCAGCAGCATAGAAGCATTTGTTGATAGATCCGCTATGCCAAGTTATATCAGAGACGCTGGGAGTGAAACACATTCTATACGTCAGAATAGAAATTACGTCATAGCAAAAGATGCAACTGCGATATTGGATTATTTGTCTCAGAGATATGACTTTATGTATACTCAATTATCTAGTATGATGCTTTCTAAATAGTTGTGTTAAGGGTATTATCATTAGAATATATTAGATGACACAACTAATAACTAGAAAAACAAAAAATCGACTGATCAATTTAGATGAAATACGGATTTAAAGACAAAAAAGAAATAACTTTGCCGAAAACTGAAGAACAAATGCAAACAGTATGTTTAAAAAAACACCTAATAACTCCTGAAACAGAACGCATTGCTGACATTAGCAATGTTAAACGTCTTTAAATTCAATTATAGCATCATTTAAGACCAGACAAATTTACAGCATGGACGTTTAAATCGAAAGGCCCTGACATCGGAGTAATAGCTATAAGAATTAAAAATAGTAAAAATAAGACACAGCTAGCGAAAAGTAAACACTTATTGACACAAATAATATGTATTTAAGAGAAAAGAGAATTAAGATTTTTTATTTCAAATGTAATAATTTGTCATTTGTGGGGAATTTTGCCAGAAGCAGAAGTTTTAGCGTCTTGCACAGCTGGAGACATCTATGACCTTTACACCACAATTGTACGTTCTTCGAGACCTCTGGGTAACGTAATCCAGGATAACCACACCATTTGCTACTTGCGTGACAAATGGCCGTCCAAAGTCGGCACCGGTTACCCATTGGTCTCGTCGGTTTATGTGTAGTCTTTTGGGTTTGATGTTTACATGTCGTGTGTCTCTTTTCCGTCTCGTGCTGTACTCGTCTTCTGCAAAAATTTAAGTCATTGTAAATGTTGTAGTTTTTAGCGTCATCTCTCGTAGTTGTTTTATCATAATTGCATTTTTTGTATCATTTTAACTTATTGAAGTCATGTTGATTATTCCTTTTTCTTCTTACTTTAGTCGTCTCTACAATAACCTCACTCGAAAAAAAAAAATGAATGAGATTTGTAAAATAGCTTGTATTATATGTAAACGTATTGTTAATTTCTTGTTTTCAAAAGTGATGTAACTCCAAATAACAAAAATGTTATGTTCATGTCTCCTGTCATGTCCACGTGTCATTAATGTCATATCATGTCCATGTGTCATTAATGTCATGTCATGTCAATGTGTCACTAATGTTATGTTTAATGCAATTAAATTAAACATGCTATCATCATGTTTTTTTTTTTTAATTTAATTGTCATATAAATTTCCTTGGTAACGAAATTGTTTTTGATATGGTAATGCTTAAACTCTTTACCTTCTTGAAAAAAATTCAAACCAATTCTATTGCATCAGTCACGTGTTTCGGTTATTAAAGTGGGACCCTTCCCGACCGTTCCGTTTAAGATTTTTCATTTCTCATTTGTTACTATGACTGAATCCCAGTATTTTTACAATAAACATTCACTACTGACCAATTTGTGTTGTTTTTCCTGAATATTTTGGAAACTTGACAAGTCTATGTTTTCATGAAACTGTATAACTATCATCCTCAGAGCTTTAAGGGATGCCCTAATAGAATACCCAGACTATTTGTCATAAGAAAGATAATGTTGCATGCAAGCAGGAGATGCTTACTCTTCCTGGGCACCTGGTCTCACTCCCATATCGGGAGTTCGCTTCTTTTCATGTGGTGGAGGTTTTTGTTTGTTTGCTTTGGTTCCTGTTTTATCCTGATTTTGTATGCCTTCGGTTTCTGATTTTCTGAATTATCGATTTTGTGCTTTATACAGGGGTATGGTCATTGTCCATATTTGTCATCATAGGGATTTATCGCGCTTGTGGTTGCTTGATGTACAAATGTACTATGGGTTATGTAAAGGGTTCTAACTCTGATTTTATCGAAAAATCGACGTCATTTTTTCGGTCTTCAGAAATAGGTCAATCAATGTCAAAACCCCTTTTCTTCCTTTTCTTAGTATAATACGATATATTACTTCAACCAGATCTTCATATAGACGTTGGAATCATTACCTCTCTTACAAGCCGAGATATACATCATACCGCGTCCATGCGAGCGCCTCATTTCTAGGTCGGACATAAAGATGTCTTGTGACAATCAGTAAGTAGGTATCAAATTTGGACAATGCTTAACAATTGAATGATCCTATGCTGGTTTATCAAAACCTATTCTATGTACCCCTTAACCCTTCAATAAAGCTTGCTGTCTCAGAAATAATAGATAACCTCAGGTCGGCTTACGCTTCCTTTGGCTTTGGCACAGGCAGTAAGGGTTTTGATTTACCGTACTTGTATTGTTTACCTAAAATGCATAGGGATCCGTGCAGGCAACGTTTCATCGCTGGTTCCTCAAAATGTTCAAGCAAATCTGTTTCGATCTAACTCACCACAGTTTTATCCGAAATCAGGACTGGACTTCAAAAACATTGTTCGACAGTGTATTCTCGAAGCGGATTTTGAGGAGTTCGAAGAAGCTTTTAGAGCATCTGGGGTCCACTCACTTCAGTGGACTCTCTTCGATCAGGGCCTTTGATTTCTTAACACTTTACACACAGATCCCGCATTCTAAATTGAAGGAAGGACTTGAAGAAATTGCGTGTAGTGCATTTACAAGCACATACGACAATCGTGGAGGTTAATTTGTCAGGGCCTGCTTTGTGAGGAGAGGTCCGGTCCTGGAGGTGGGTGCACTGAAACAGATGTTATTCAGTTGTTAAACTTCTTGATCGACAACATTTTTGTGGTATTTGGATGAAAGGTCTTCAAAAAAATTGTCGGAATTCCAATGGAAATCAATTGTGCCTCACTCCTTGCCGACACTTTTCGCTACTCGTAGGAAGCTGAATTCATTCAATCTCTGATCTTTGAAGGGAAAAGATACTTAGTTTCTAACTTCACTTACAAATATATAGACAATGTTCTGTCCATCAATAATCCAACATTTAGCAAAATCTATCCTTCGGAACTTGAAGTCAAAGACACTACAGAGACAAATAATATAACATTCTATGTGGACATAATGTTGTCATACGACACTGATGGTCACATGAACACCTCATTCTATGACAAACATGACGACTTCAATTACAGCATCAAAAACTTTCCTTTTCTGAGAAGTAAGAATCCTTCATCGTCTGCTTATAGCGTATTCATATCTCAATTGATACGCCATATCTCAATTGATACGCTATGCCAAAGGAGGGGAAAGTACCAAATATACAGATTATGTTCTGAGAGCTAGCGTCTTTCATATAGGCTTCTAAGTCAGGGATACGTTTGTGACCGACTCACATCGTCAATGAGGAAGTTCTACGGACGGTACGGGGAACTCGTCATACACTATGATGTCCCATTGTCAAGAATGGTGGATGATATTTTGTCGTAGACCATTCGAACCATCCAACCACTGAATGCACTGTTATCTTCCGAAAAGTTTTGCACCAATGTCTTTCCAAATTGTGCACTTTTGCCAATCGTGACGACAGGACTCCATGACGGGCCTTGTTCAAATCTCGCCAGAGAAGGCTCTGTCCTGATTCCCTGTCCTATCTGAAAGTTGGTCAGACTTCTCGGGTGATTGATCTATCCTGAGCTCGCTTTGTAAGGTGATCCGGGCTTACAAGCCATACTTCGTACATCGCGTTGTGTGATTAATAAATGTTCAGTTCTTTGTGGTGGAAAGAAAACATCGTTGGAATTTAAACAAAGTTTATTTCACGAAACATAATTTGACAGAATCCATAACATGCGAGAAAGTAATCTGACAACGAGATAGTTAATCTAACAATTGAAAAATGACATATTGTATTTAAACAAGGGAGGGGAATTGCACAATATGATTGACATATTTCTAGATAATTTCGTGTTCATCCCTCAAAGATAAGGTTGTCTAAAACTCTTCAAAAGCATCTGAAATTATGAGGGATTACGCGTAGATAAACTCAATATGCTGGTACTTCACGTGCAGATTTCTCCAACTCATAGATAAAACCAATTTGTAATTCAGTTCTTATCAATCTCTGGACTTTCCAAGTATTGAAAAATCAATATTACATTTAAACATGTTAAAGTTGATGAAATATTTCTATTAAAATATTAAGATAAACTTATTAACTGATATTTCTTGAATCTGTCTCTAATCTTATTTCAATATTATCTTTCTGTGAATTAATATTAACATCATCCCTCTGTCATTATCCATATTTGTCATCATCACTCTTTCATGAAAGGGAATTAATTTGATTTGGTGTTCTGACAAATGTATTGTTTTAGTTTAGAGTTATTCCTCTTTCTACAATGTGCAAATTCCCAAATTTAAAACGAAAATTCACCATAAATATTGTGGGGGAGAGGCCATATGGTTACAGCTTCAGCCAGCAGAGCACAAACTCTTATACGCATGTCATAGAATTTCTTTAGATCCATTTACACAGAATTAGTGTTACAAGAGGCCACTGCGTTTGACTATCTTGTTTGTGATGTCACCTTACAGTGAGAAGTTTTATGTTTATACAACAATTATGCGTCTATGGAGACCTAGTGTATCCGGATAAGTTGGAGGGTTGTGTGCACGTTATCCGGATAACCACACCATTTGCTTATAGGAAATGACAGTCCAAAGTCGTGGCCAGGTGCACATTGGCCTTCTTCCCTTTATGTGTTGTCATCAATGTTTGATGTTTCTGTACTTCTGTCGATGGTTGTGTATGCTGTTCTAGTGAACATTGTTGTGTCTTTTTGCTATTTGTAGTTTTGTCTGATTTTACTTATGTGTCATTTTCTTGTGGGTTTGTTTCGCTGGGTGAGTACAGGGTGATCATGCTGGAGATCCTTCCCTTTTCTTTGGTTCATGTTTTATCCTGATTTTGTATGCCTTTGGTTTGTGATGTTCTGTATTAATGATTAAGTGCTGTATATTGGGATATGCTCATTATCCATATTTGTCTTCTTCTGCACGCGCATATTATACATCACTGTCAACATGTCAAATTTCATCTCACTGATATGACGCTTGTCATATTTCAAGCTAATCGTTAAGATATGCTTTATTTGAAATTTTACCAAGTATAGTAGGGGTTATTTTATGTAATGCTATGTCTTTGAGATATTCGAATCATTAAATGGCCTCGCGGTGCCTCAATGTGATCACTGATGCCTGATTATCACCAGACACCTTTTTGTCCTACCTAGAAATGAGGCGCTCCTAAGATTTGCGGAAGGGGGTATATCTTGGCTTGTAAGAGAGGTATTGATTTCATTTTGTATGAAGATCCAGCTTAAATTAATCTGACGAAATAAATTAAAGAAAAGGGGCTTTGACATTTATAAGTCTATTTCTGATGACTAAAACGATGGCTTGTCGATTTTATTGATAGAATCGGAGTAAGAACCCTTGACATAGCCCTTAAAACATTACTTTGACGTCATGCAATTGTCAAATCAGTTCTGTCTACGTGATATTGTCTAAATATGGCCCTTTTTCGTCCAAAATTTTACCTGTAACTGTCCATTAAGTTACATTTAACTGTCCATTACATGTATTTCATTAATAGACAGTCTAATGTGATTTAATGGACAGTCACAGGTAAATTCCGGGAAAGAAGAATCCTCATTATGATGACACGATATCACAACGAAACAACTGTATATCCCAACAAAAATATATTTCCGAGCGACTATTTCTATGATTATTTCGATATCAAATTCCATAGTTATCATTCAGTTTTGTAAAACATCTTCCTTTAATGAACAAAATAATCTGCGTCGATAATCCAGATCCATCGGAAGCGAAGATATCGTAATTTTCGCGTCCGATAAATGCATATAAAATAAAATAGAAATAACTGAAATACATGTAAAATGAAGTAAATGAAACAACAGAATGTTGAAGTCCGTCGAAATCCAAGATATCAGGTAAATTCCCGGACAGAAGAATCCTCATTATGATGACACGATATCACACAGAAACAACTGTCCATCCAAAGTTGGGTATATCAAAGCACAGTAGAATCACATAGAAAATGAGGTACAGTCTCCACAGTAAAATAGTTTATTCAGGTTTAAGCCCTTCAGGAATAAAACTTATCAAAAGGGAACATCTCTAGCCTTGTAACGTATAGGTAAAAAATGACATTTTTACAAAATATTTAGATATAGTCCAACTGTATAGTAAAGTACACGCAGGTCAAAATGAGAAATGAAAGATCTGGCCATGTTAGAGTACATGTACCAACTTTTGTGTCAACAGCGAAGCATAGCTACACTTAGGGATCACGTTTTCCGTTACCTGTCCGTCTTATTGTCACACTATGGGTGTCACAGCCCTAACATTTGATTGGTAAATGATGGGGCTTTGATATTTCACATTTCCTTGTTGCAAGACTTTTATACAAATATATAATATATTTTTTACCTAGTGACCTACATGTAGAAATTTGACCTACCTTAAAAAAGATTAAGACCGGCTTCATCCTTTGATTTGTAATAATACGGAAGTGTTCCAACTCTATACCTTCTTGAAGAAAATTTCAACCAATTTTCAGGCACCAGACACGTGTTTCGGATATCAAATCCTCATCAGTGAGCTTCCATCCAAAGTGTTTTTCATAAGCTGCCAAAATTTATTTCAGTAGCGCTCTCTGGTTTAAATTTTCGAATTCAAAATTGTGCAATTACTTTACAGAGAGTGCGCGGCTCCAAATTTCCTGTAGGGTCGATTCGACGCATATCCAAATAAAATCTATATTCAAAAAGCATTGGAGGGATGGTGCTAAGATATTAACCTCCTATAATTTCGATGATAATTTGGATGAAATGACAAGTTTCCGAAATAGCAAAATAGTACAATATATGATTTCAAATTGGTAAAGGGCAACAACAAAGCTTCTTTCATGCGACAAAACAGGAAAGAAGTAATTGATAAGAAACATCAAGTAACGGGGAACTATTTCAACTGCTCCGCACTACAACAAGAAATAAGTATTTATATTATGCCAGGGCATGTGGCGCCAAATATGTAGGAGGAACAGATCTGTATTTGAAATCTCGCTTTCGAAATCATTCATATCAGAAAAGGAACTCGCGTCACAAAAAGTACAGACGTTTCCTTTATAATCACATCGTGAAATATAACCGTTCAATTTCGGATGTAAGTATCACTCCAGTTCAGTATTTCGAAAAACTCAAATTCTAAGTAAAATTGAAATTAAAAAACACCGAACGCAAGTTGAATTTGCCTAGATCACAAAATTTTACAAACCAAGCCAGCGGCACAATAATCATTTGAAAACGTTGCTAGATATCAACTTTAGTTTCGGAACTTTCGTCTACAGATACTCATATCAAAAGCAATGAAATCGTTCGTAAAAACATCCGTATTTCTGAATTGGAACTTCATACAATGTGCTGCGTGTCGGGGCTGCGCGGGTATCCTTGCAGGTCTCGATGCAATGCTGGTTCTGGCAACTGCTCAACTGCAATTTTGTCTAGAGGTCTGCCGTCGGCACTCGCTGTGGTGGGGGAGCACGTGGCGGAATATTATGAACCTTTTCTAAACAGGAATGATGTAAACTTGTTTTGGTCTATTGAAGGATCAGGGAATGTAATTGATCTGTGTATTGCTTTGTCCTTACTCTTTGGCAACATTTTATAAGATTTGGTGAGAACCTCTACAAGCAAGTTGTAGGGATACGCACCTCTTGTTGCAGATTTATTTTTATACACGTATGAAGAAGAATTTATCCAAAATCTTCAAAGTCAAAGAAAACTTGATGATTTGAAATGTTTCATTAGTAATTCTATGTACCAGGATGATGTACTTACTTTCGGCAATCTCTTTTTTTTGAAAACTATAAATATGTTATCTATTCACAATCGACTCTAAACAAGGCAAACGTTACAAACACAGAAACACTTGATGTTTTGGATTTCCATAGTAAGAATTTTACAAATTACGAATGAGATAAAGAAGTTCCTAACGACAATCTCAATAGCACTCACAAAAGATCACCAAATTGAACATCGACGGACCCCAAGCAAGCCAGAGTCGGGACCAGGTGCCTGGGAGGAGTAAGCATCCCCTGTTTGGCTAGCCGGACCCGCCGTCGATGTTCAAGCATGGAAATGAAAACAATATCTACAAAACATGCACTGTCTGAGGTTATGTCTATATAGAAAATGCCATTGCGACCATGTCAAGGAAAGACATTTAAAACACTTACTGTCTACGAAGAAAGGAAACAGAATTACCATCGAAATTGTATTAGAATTATGAATTGCCTTTTATACCGTGGATAAACTGTAAACTCTCCTTGATTCGCGGAGTCTTACGTTCGGGAACACGCGTGATGTGACTGGTTTTCGGCGTTTTTTTTCACGACATCGTATGTTCGCACCTAGCTACATATGTGAAAGGACATATTTGTGGCATTTTTAAAATTCGCGAATCGAAGAACCTCAGGAAAATCGCAAAAATAAAACGCTCGCGAATAAAAGATGGCTTATTGTAATCCTTCTGTCACCAGACATACACTCGGCCTAGTACTGGACCCATCTACAGGCTTGTACCGACGCATTCTTAAGAATTGACTGTGCACACGACGACAGGACTCCATGGCGGGCCCTGTCCAAACTTCATTAGAGAGGACGAGGCCCCGACAATCTGTTCTCTCTCAATCAACATGCATGAGCTCGCTAAAGCCGACAGAGCACGGAGTGTATTTCTTACGCTTTTTAGCTCACCTGAGCAATAGGCTCAAGTGAGCTATTGTCATAGTGTTGCGTCTGTCGTCCGTCGTCGTCGTCGTCCGTCGTCGTCGTAAACTTTTCACATTTTCAACGTCTTCTCCAGAACGGCTGAAGGGATTTTGATGAAACTTGGTAGGTATGAAGTACTCATAGTCCCCTACAAGTGTTGTTGTTTTTCTTCCAGATCTGTCAACAGGTGGCGCCACCACAGCCAAAAGTAGGTCACGGGGGTACCCTCCTTTGACAAACTTCTTCTTCAGAACCGAAGCATGTATCGACAAACCGAAAGCATCAGGATGATCTAGAGAGATGTCTTAAGAAGTGTTGTTATTTTTGGTTCCACTTCGAAGTCAAATTTTTGACGCGTTTTTGACGTCTGTTCGGACTTAGTCAGAAATGCACATTTTTGCACTATTTCTATAAATAACTCAATAAGTGTATGATTTTACACACTCATTTACTACATGTTTATCATATTTAACTTACTTAATGCTTTGATATGTATTTAAATTTTATTTTTTTGATTTTTTATGAATTTTTTTCTTATGTAAAAAGGAAGGGGGGGGGGTGATTTTCATACATTTTCTGCTTCTTTTCTATAACCACTCTTCAGATTGTCATGACAATTTGTAGGTATGAGGTACTTATGCATGGTACCCTACAAGTGAAAGAATTTTGTCAAGATATCCACTTTTGGATTTTTAAGGAATATTTTTTAAGATTGTACATAGGTATAATCTATGTTTTCCATGCCCAATGTTTCAGGTGCAACTACAGGAAAAAAACCTTCTTTGTATGATTAATCATTTTAGATCGACCTTTCATCTATAGTTACAGCTGATAATTCAACAAGTGACACATGCTTCAATGTCTTATTGATTGACCTTTTATGTGATATGATTCAATTATTTAAATTCTTTATACTTATTTAGAATTTTATTTTTAAAGTCGGGAACAAGATTTCAAAAGCGGCCATGTTTTGCCGTGTACCCGAAGGGGATTCCCCATGTAGAAATGTGATACCTTTAGTACTGCGATACATTTCAGGAGATACAGTGCAAACGGAATAGATTTTTATTTATTGTGCATTATACTTGGAACACTTTCATAATGGTTATCATTCATGTACTTGGAACACTTGCATATACTTGTTATCATGTATAAAGTTTGCTCGAATTTCTTCTGTCTTAGACTCTCTTACATGAAGTAATTTACGGACTGATTTCTTGAAGAAACGTCTAATGAGTAATCTCTTCCTCTGGATTTTGAGAACGCATAGGACATTTAATATCTGAAATTCTTGAAATAAATAATTCAGTTCAGAGTTCCTAAAATCTTCCTATGAAATGTTGGACCACAGAAAGCTGTTGTTTAAATAGAGAAAATAAATTATTATTTACAACCATAAGCCACTGTGTTCGACATCTTGTATGCATAATATTTCTAAGAGGAACACAGAGGCCTGAGGTTGTGAATAATAAAACATTTTCTCTCATAAAATGACAGGTTCCTGTGATAAGACATTTGGGAATTTTTATCTGTTCAAATAATAGATACATGATGAGTTTTTATCGGACCAAATAACTTTTTGTCGGCAAATCCTATGCAACCGATACATTTCATGACCTCTCTCCGCTAACAACTTTTCCGTGTAACAGACCTTTGATGAGGTAAAACAATTTGTTAACAGTAAATAATGATGTCGTAGGTCTGCTAGTTGGACAAGCTTAACAATTTCATGGGCCTTTTAATTTGTTTCAAACTACGAAACCTAGAGAAACCACTTGAGTTGTTGAACAGCGTATGCTGAAATGCGACGCTCCTTCTCGCCTGTTGAAATATGCATAGGCAAGAAGCGCCGCATTTCAGCATATTCACTGAAAATTATATGTTCAAGTGGCTTCACTGGGTCATGAGGTTTGATACACCATACACTGCTTTTTGGAAAACAAACTGGCCCAATTTCTGCACAACTCACTTGAACTGATAAATATTGGATTAAAACGATTTTAACTGAACGTTTCATGTATTTGAGATGAAATCAATACTATTCAAAAGTATTTATAGATTTCAGTATACCTTAATATGAATAAAGGCAAAACCGAAAAATCTTTGTTTTTTATGCCCCTGGAATAAAAGATTCGGGAGCATATAGTTTTTGGCCTGTCCGTCTGTCTGTTTGTCTGTCTGTTTTCCGAAAAACTTTAACATTGGGCATAACTTTTAAATGGAAGCTGGTGATAGAGGTTTCATATTTCACATGTGTATTCCTTGTGACAATACCTTTCCATTGATACCAAAATGTTTGACCTCGTGACCATAACCTTGACCTTTGATGTATTTCTCAAAAACTTTAACATTGGGCATAACTTTTGAATGGTTAGTGATAGAGGTTTCAATTTTTACATGTGTATTCCTTGTGACAAGATCTTTCCATTGATACCAATATGACGCTGATCCTGACCTCTCACATTCTTAACAGAAAATGGCCTTTATACTAACAAAGATGCCGCCGGGGGCATTCTCGTTTCACTATTACAGGCTTTATAATTTCTGGCATGCTAGCTATCAATAATGAAAGGTTTTGTGTTCAATTTTAAATAAACTTAATTTATGAAATCATTCATTGCATATTCACTGAACATTATTTGTTCAAGTTGCTTCACTGGGTCATGAGGTTTGATACACCATACACTGCTTTTTGGAAAACAAACTGGCCCAATTTCTGCACAACTCACTTGAACTGATAAATATTGGATTAAAACGATTTTAACTGTACGTTTCATGTATTTGAGATGAAATCAATACTATTCAAAAGTATTCATAGATTTCAGTATACCTTAATATGAATAAAGGCAAAACCGAAAAATCTTTGTTTTTTATGCCCCTGGAATAAAAGATTCGGGAGCATATAGTTTTTGGCCTGTCCATCTGTCTGTTTGTCTGTCTGTTTTCCGAAAAACTTTAACAATGGGCATAACTTTTAAATGGAAGCTGGTGATAGAGGTTTTATATTTCACAGTTGTATTCCTTGTGACAATACCTTTCCATTGATACCAAAATTTTTGATCTCGTGATCATAACCTTGACCTTTGACGTATTTCTCAAAAACTTTAACATTGGGCATAACTTTTGAATGGTTAGTGATAGAGGTTTCAATTTTTACATGTGTATTCCTTGTGACAAGATCTTTCCATTGATACCAATATTACGCTGATCCTGACCTCTCACATTCTTAACAGAAAATGGCCTTTATACTAACAAAGATGCCGCCGGGGGCATTCTCGTTTCACTATTACAGGCTTTATAATTTCTGGCATGCTAGCTATCAATAATGAAAGGTTTTGTGTTCAATTTTAAATAAACTTAATTTATGAAATCATTTCATTGTTTTATTCTTTTTCTGCTGCACATTAATGTACAATATGATTTTATTTTTGATGTTGCATAATTGAATTATACTAGCTGGGCATATGACGTTGGACCATTTTATCCGTCTTTTCAAATCAGTAAAAAAGTTATTGTTTTGAAATGTGACTATTTTTTCTTTTTTGTACTTTTAAAGGTTGTCTGAACAAAAACTTCTCTGCATCTGGCAAAAATCTTTTTAGAAAGGTTTTGGGCTAAAATCCTGGTACTGGCACTATCAGTATTCAATGTCAGTATGTCAATTAGAGCATGCATGAGTATCAGGTGAGCGTTGTGCCCCCTGGGGCTCTTGTTTATATCCATTTACATATCCATATGTGTGTTTCTTGGGCCCCTGCGTCATGCTGTCTATTTGTATGGTCATCTCACAGTGAGGTGGTTATTTACACCACTAGTTTTCGAGACCTTTTGGTAATCGGAAAAGTTGGAGGATTGTTTGCACGTAATCTGGATAACCAAAGCGTCTTCTACTGGCGTGACAGATGGCTGTCTTAAGTCCGCACTGATTGCTCATCGGTCTCGTTGGTTTATGTGTGTACTTTTGCGTTTGATATTTCTATGTGATTTCAAATTGGTGTTTCTTGTACCTTTTACTTCTCTTTCTTTGCGTGTCTGCTCTATGTTTTGCAATGAGAGTTTTGGGTTTTTGCTGTGGGTGCTACAATCGGGTATTGTTGAAGATCCCTTCTGTTCTTTGACATTGTCGCCATAGCACTTTCTATATAGAGATAACGTCAGAGAGTGCATGAATTTTAGATACTGTTTTCATTTTCGTGCTTAAAAATCGACGGCGGATGCGGCTAGCCAACAGGGGATGCTTACTCCTCCCGGGCGCCTGGTCCCACCTCTAGCTTGCTAGGGGTCCGTCGATGCTTAATTTTGTGCTCTATTGTGAGTGCTGTTGAGATTATCGTCAGGATCTTCTTTAACTCATTGACATTATGAGATCGGTGAATGAAAGTCAAACATATAACCGGAAATAAGATTCCATCATACAATTTGAGTTACTGAGCAAGTTCTATTTTCGGTTTGTTTAAGAACAAAAATAAAGTTGACACTGTTCGATAGGTGAATAAAAGTCAAACACAAAACTCCAATTCAGATGTTATAAAGCACAATCAAAATAACTACAAATTTAAACAAAACTTCAGAACTTTCACACAAGAAAACAAAAATAGGACAAACAAACGAAAAAAAAAAAAAAAAAAAAAAGAAAGAAACCCAACAGAATTTCGAAGGACAACAATCTCCAGAGTCCAGGGCAAATTCAGAATGTTTTGTTGGTGGCGCTGCTAAAATCCACACCGTGCTAATACGTACAATGTACTATAAGGGCATATTCAAATAACACATGAATAATGTCACTTACAAACCTTCAAATGTGATTCTTTTGTTATTCATCGGTCATTTTATTTCATAAAGACCGCGGACGATTCTAAATATACGAGGTTTTATGAACGTTCAATGAAGTGTGGAGGTCATTAAAAAAATGAGGGGCGGAGAGAAGAAAATTATTTCAGTCGCTGGTGTGAATTGTTTTGATTATAATGAGTATTCGGCCATAGTATAGAAATACTGTGTTTCAAGTCCGCAAAATACATTCTTTTATGAGAAATGTTTACAGAAAAAGAATATATTCTTTTATCCCGAAAAGCTCAAAATGCCATTTCAAATCAATTTAGATCCCTGTAGCGATTCTTGAAGACTAATAATTCTAAATGCTCTTCAATTGAATGTATATTGAGGAACTCGATGCACAAAAAGAAGAAATATTATCCTCACTTGATTACAAAATCTTTCCTTGTCTCAATTTGCAATAATTCAATCACATATTCAAAAAACTTTAATGGAAAGAGAACTCATTGTTTACGTGTTATTTTCTTCTCTTAGAAAATGATCGGGATGTATAACAAACTATTTTACTACTATGGCCTAATAATCGTTACCATTGCATATTTCCACCCGATAATTTGCATGGTCAGTTTCATTTTGAAAAGCAGGGGTGTATTAAATATTTGGATTTTTATTTTCTGAAAATTGAAGAAAATCTGCGGTTTGTAAGTCGGATAAAGACCTCGTTGAGGTCTGTATGAAGGTTTGATGCCCTCGGAGAGAACAGGGTGGTGTTTAAAGACCTCGGCCTTCGGCCTCGGTCTTTAAACATCACCCTGTTCTCTCCTTGGGCATCTAACCTTCATACAGACCTCAACTCGGTCTTTATCCTATACATACATAATGCGCGTAAAATTATCTAAGTGACTAGGACCAAAAAGGAAGCTTACTTAATTTCTTTTGCTGTATTATTATTAGAAGACAGAGGGTCGCTCATTGGCCTCGGTTCCAGATTTTAGAATAAAACAAAATCACAAATAAATTATATCGTAATTGCCGTAATGTTCAATAATTCAATGAAGAATTATATAATTAAATACTATAATTTGAAAATGCAATGTTTGATGATCCGAAAGCTTTGTCATTATAAATTTTATAATAATCATTACGATTACTAGTGCTATCTGCTCTTACAAAATAGACACGGCGAACACTGGTAAAGGGTAGGAACACAAAAAAATAATTTCAAAACAAATGATACAATTGACTTAAACATGCTGTAAAGAAGTGAATCCCAAATGAAGATGAGATGAGAAGCCCGGAGTGAATAAGCGTCTCCTGTTTACTACCAACTCTTTCAGATGAGAAAGTCGTCTCCGTTAGATTGTTAGAGATGTTTTGGATACTTCTAACCTAGTGATGTACTAACAATATGTTAAAATGAAAAAATGTAATTGTATTGTAACGTCCGTCGCTCAAAAATTGTACCCTTAATTCAATTTTGTTTTTTTTTTGGGGGGGGGGGGGGGGGGTAGTTTTCTTGCCCTCAAAAAGCATATCAATTCCGAGATGAATACTTTATAGGCAGGGAACGTCGGAAATGGAAACTTGTTATTTAGAATTTGAAGTTCAAGTCTTCACATTTGCCATACATTGAAGTGTTCACACGATCATTGTCATCAAATCCACGTAATCCAGGATAACCACACCATTTGCTACTTGCGTGACAAATGGCCGTCCAATGTCGGCACCGGTTGCCCATTGGTCTCGTCGGTTTATGTGTAGTCTTTTGTGTTTGATGTTTATATTTCGTGTGTCTCTTTTCCGTCTCGTGCTGTACTCGTCTTTTGTGTTTTTACATCGGGTGTTTTGGTGTTTTGCTGTTGATGCTGCAACGGGATCTTGTTGTAGATGTCCTCCCTTCAAAATATAACATGGGATCTAAATATGAAGCAGATTGCATGCTTTCTTTGGTTCCATTCACCGTTTATTGTGCGTGATGTTGCCATGAACAAGGCAACGTCCTTATTATGGAGATAGCATCCTAGTTTCCTGGTCTCACTCCCATATCGGGGGTTCGCTTCTTTTCATGTGGTGGAGGTTTTTGTTTGTTTGCTTTGGTTCCTGTTTTATCCTGATTTTGTATGCCTTCGGTTTTTGATTTTATGAATTATTGATTTTGTGCTGTTTACAGGGATATGGTCATTCTCCATATTTGTCATTTTAATGATTTTGAAGACGTTTAACAATGAATTTGAAGACGTTAAACATTTTACCACCATGGAGCCAAGTTCGATCAATTTCAGTTGTTGTTTCTCCACATGCATTTGAAAATTTCTGTTTACAATCTCAGCCATCTTGCCGCGTCTTTTGGTATATTTCGGACATAATTTTCACAGATTATGGCCATATTACATTGTTTAGATTGTGGATCACTGACGAGGGTTAAATACCCGAAACGTGCATGCCTGGTCCATACTGTTAATTTATCTGTTCTTAAATGATGCTAATGAATGTGAAGACGTTAAGCATTGAAAGCAAAATTTGGTATAGAACATACACCTTTTGACACAGTTCATTATCAACTGTAGCTTTGTTATGCGGTTTACATCCGATCGTTGTATGAGATCACTTTGCAGAAGAGAAGAAAATTAGAAGATGAGCTGTTCTGCATGTTTTAAAACATTTTTTTTGAAAATATGAGATCACAGGTTTGGGTGCGATTTCTTTAATTATTTAAATACAATGCATGTATAGTCATTCCTCATTGTAGTTTATCGAAGCATCATGACTGTTGATTTTAGTGAGTAGTGATACCCCCTCCAGTGCTTCCATACTACGCCATCAGCAAAGGATTCAGTTACTCCACTGAGGTATGCACCATTCAGATTGGATTCATGGCAGTTATTGTACCACCAAGCTCCTGGAAAATATGAAAAAAACTTTAATTCTTATGTCATATCTTTTGATTAAACTGATGAATAAATCTTCAAATCAAAATCAGTATAAAGTTAACACATGATAGAACAAGGAAGAGCTTACAAACGGAGAAAACATATAACATCATAGAGTATGCAATCTGCGCTACAGCTTTTTGATGACAACACGTGTATTGAAATAGGAAATAGATTTCCATTGTAAATCTATAAAACTTCGGTATAACATGAAAATGCATTTTACGAGGATTCGGCAACTGTTTTTATTTTATTTTACCTTAACTTCAGACCGCATGGCATAATAGCATCTTTTGCATCCAAAGGCCGTTTCTTATGCAAAGTAGTTCACCTTTTAGTTAAGCATTCTACAAAGTTCTTTATTCTCTCTACATCGACTACTAATATTATGATGTCGAATGGGTATCAGTCAGGGATATGTGTGTGGCCGACTAACCTCGTCACTGAGGAAGTTATGCGGTCGATATGGGGAACTCGTCATACATCATGATGTTCCACTCTCCAGAATGGTGGACGATATTCTGCATTAGACCATTTGAACTATCCAACCACCGAATATACTTGTATCTTCCGAAATGGAAGTTACGGATGTTACAATTCTACCGAATTGAATTGACGGTGTTGCATGTAAGCAGGGGATGCTGACTCTTCCTGGGCACCTGGTCTCACTCCCATATTGGGAGTTCGCATCTTTTCATATGGTGGGGGTTTTTCTTTGTTTATTTCGGTTCTTGTTTTATTCTGGTTTTGTATGCCTTCGGTTTATGATTTTCTGAACTATCGATTTTGTACTAAGTATTGGAATATGGTCATTATCCATATTTGTTATCAAACATATTACTTATATTCATATTTAATATTTTTCTGTTTATCTCCCACTTTTCATACTAATACTTCTTTTAAGGTTCAGGTTTTTGCTTTTATAAACTACTAAAGACTTTCTGGAAATTTTACAAAAAATATTGTCATCTTCTTTTTAAATTCGGACCCATACAAGCAACAGCGTATATAACTTTGGTTTGAAATTTCCTTCGAGAAGATATAGAGTTGGAACCCTTCCGCATATAAACACTTATTTCCTGTTTAGTGTTGAGCAGATAAACTCGTTCCCCGTCCCATTGGATTTTTCAGGTGCATTAATTACTTCTTTCAGTTCTGTCGCCTGAATGAAGCTCTGTTATGGCACTTTATCAGTTTGACATCATAAACATTATTTGCCTATTTCGGAAACTCTTCAATTCATCGAAATAAGATGAGGTTAACATCTTAGCACCATCCCTCCAATGATATTTTGAACATAGATTTTATTTGGATATGCTACTGAATCGACCTTACAGGAAATTTGCAGCCGCGTACTCTCTGTACAGTAAAAACACAAATTTAAATTCTAAAAAATAACAAACTGAAATGAATGTTGCCGGTGTATAAAAAGCCCTTTTGCTGGAGTCTTCACTGATGGGGATTTGATATCAATATTTAATAAATGTGTTTGAAATTTTCTGCAAGAAGGTATAGATGTTAAACGACTTCAAATTCAATAGCATCATTTAAGAGCAGATAAATTGGCAGTATGGACCAGACATGCACGTTTCGGGTATTTCACTTTCGTCAGTGATCCTCAATCTAAACAATGTAGTTATATGGTCAGAAAGTGTGACTGAAAGTTTTTATGTCCAAAGTGTACCGATATACGTAGCAGTACGGATGGGATATGATACTAAAGGGCCAAGGTTGAGAAATTTCAAGAAAATTTGGTAACAGGAATGTTCGAATGCGTTGAAGAAACGATCAACCGAAGTTGGAACAATTCCGCATTATAACTGTGTCCTGTTATAAAGTTGTTTTATATTATTTCCATCGTTTGTTAGGGTGTTCCCCATGTTGTTACTGTAGCCTAGTCTTACATGTGATCCCCCCCAATTCTTTTCTATATTCTCTCACATGAGAATGATTTGTCCGCGAAATTAGGTGTCAGGAAAAACATTGTCTCACCCTGCAGGGTAAAATAAGCTCATTCCAGAAGTGATTTTCACTGTAACGTCATTGTGAAGTCATACATAATTGCTGCGTTAGCCGGTCAAAATATGAAAATGAATACATGAAAACTCTTTTTTGAGCTCTTGTAGACAGTGAGAGAAGAAAAATCAAGCCCAGATGTTATCCGGGGCGCGGAAATTCAACAGTCGTGTCCAGGATTTTCTTTTGTCCACGACTCGGCAAGCCTCGTTGTGGTACAACCAAATCTTTGACACTCGGGTTGCACTTTCTTGTCCCTGATCACATCTGGAGATAAATCATATTATTCTCAAATGTTTAAAAAACCTATGCCTTAATAATGGTATCTGTTCAAAATGCAAAAGTTGGAAATGGAGAGTTGTAATCCCTTCCTATCTGCATACATTCAACTTAACTTTAAAATACTTTCCTTTTATATGATGAATATTCATCTACCTTTATAGTTGCGTGCGCAAATTTTATTAAATATGCTGTCATTGTCCCGATCATAGGTGCTGAATGACATTCCATTATGGTAGGCTAAGCTATCACCTAAATACACGAAAAAATAAAAAATCGTAGGTTAGAAGGAAATTGCCTAGAATGACGTCTTTAAAATTTTTGCTTACTGGTTTCAGATATTTATTTCACCTCTAGTTCACACGGATAGATCGTGCAAAGGTAATCTGCACAATCTAGATTACTTTAGAGCACGTTACCGATATATCTGCATAAAGAAATGAATTAAAGTAATATGTGTCTCTTTTCAAGAGAGAGCAAAGATTGAACAAACCTTCGTATGAGTTTAAAAAATACTGATGAGAAGGTGATGTTTTTGTGCGTCTTGATAAAGCTTGTGTGCTATGTCCTTAACAATGCGACACCTTCATAATGGTGATATCTTCCTAGTTTTTAGTGATATGAAAGCATACTTTCTTAATAAACATGTATTTTTGACATAGGAGCTCAATATAAACTTTGACTTTACCATTCGGTATGCAATAATTTTATAATACAAAGATACATAAAAACAACTGAAATGAAACGACGGGTTCGACAGGCTATACACTGAAGCTCAAAATCTTTAAGATTGAAATTAATACATTGATTGTCTAGCGTATCAACCTACACACAATTGTCAAATGTCACTTACCTGCATTCCCGGTGTATCCCGTTACATTTAGTTTATACTTTTCCTTCTCACTTCCGATAGAGAAAGTTCTGTAATGAGCATATCTCACTGTGTCCTCGAAGTCCTCCATCACTATCAGCAACTCATGATTTTTGTTGGCCGTCAGTTGATGTATAATGTCGTTGCCTTTAAAGTGAATAGAAAGTTTTTATATTAAAAGAAAGCCATTCATTAATAACGCGAGTACATGTACATGTGAGTGATCTTAAGATTAGTACGAAATGTTTTTTCTCAATAAATTCCAACTCTGGTGTCGGAAGGAAAATCTACTTTTGCGAAAAATAAAGATGACGATATATTTGAAAGCCTTCTTTCCAATATACTACACAATTTAGAAATAAAAATTAGGTAGCCGTGGTTTATTTTCCAGTAAGTCCCCGAGTTGCATGAAGCAATCAAGTTATCGATAATTTGATTGGTTCATACGATTAGTCTTTATTTATGTTCTATGATACACTTAATATAGAAGACGACAAGTAGATGGGCATCGTGGCATGGGGACACGTTACGTCAGCTTACAGTATCGTTGTCGGAGGTATTTAAAGTTCAGCACTTAAGGAGGCTCAATAATCGTTTGACGTCATCATATTCCCGGCGTCAATACTGGTTCGAATAGAACCGAGTGCGGTTTCGGTCTTCAAACTCCTCTAATTCGCTTGTTTCTTGACGGATTTCGAAAAGTTTGGTATCGATGGAACCAGAAAATTATCATCTACAATCTGAGTGTAATATATATATAGTCAAATGCATCGTTTAATCTATATATTAAAAAACATCCCGTAAGTGAGACACCCTTGCTACTGCCGTAAACGTATTATTTTTATAACGTCATCATCGGAAATTCAACCGTGTATTGCTTAGCAATAAAATCAAGTAGAAAAACTAAAGTTTAACTATCAAACAGGATATTTCTTTGAGATTTTAGCAATATAATAGATAAAATATTTCAAGTTTGCTATCTCTAATTATCTTAGGTATTACAAATTTTTCTACAATTTTGTGAACTATCGTACTTTGCAGCGAGATGTTATCGAATAGAGTTTCCCTATTTAAAAACTTTGAGCGAGTGAATTTTAGTTTTAACCCTGCTTTGTTCAAAGATATATCCATTTTACCAATGAGTGCACGTATTATCGAGAACGAGGGAGGTTAGTGACGTCTACTTATTGACCTTGAACGCCAAAATGTTTAAAAACGCTTCCGTTTACTTTTTCTATTTCTCTTATTCATATTTCCGTATCTCTGACGCCCGGCGATCGTTGTGCTTTGAAAAAAAATACCGCTTATTTTACATTGTTAACGCCGTTTAAAATATAACTAAATCTAGAAATTTCATCATCTGAGTTACTTATTTCAGAATCGCCCCCTTCTTTAAACATTATTGACAACCCTACCCCCATCCCCTTAAAATCGTTACTATGACAACCAAGTATTTTGAATCAGGATGAACGAAAACATGTACTTTTTTATAATTAATTTTTAAGAACAGAGTTTGTCGTTGAGAAATATGTAAAAGAAAATAACTTCTGACAAAGACTTTTTATCACTTTGATGACAAATATGGGTACTGGGTACTTGTTTTTAGATTTTCATTTTGGGTGGGGGGGGGTGCACAAAAATGTACGTTTCGGGAACAGGTTTAGCTATTTTACTCTTTGAAAGCATTATCTATAAAGAAATAGATATATCTGATTATATCATGGTGAAAATAATCACAAGAATGGTTTTAATCTGAAATTATTATCCCTATGTCATGTATTTATCTATCAAAATTCATTGTTTTGCGACAGATCTCGGAATTGATTTACACATGTATATTCAGAGGACCACTAGTCAATCAAATGAACGATGATATGTAATCTTACTTACAAATATAAATCATCAGACATGTATGTCAAATAAACATAATAATTTTTTTGACTCTGACAAAGAATTTTTGGATTATTGAGCCACCTTAAAACCGTCCATTGACACTATGCTACTGGTGATTATTTGTTTGAAACCATCCATTGTCATGAAAGTAATCTACAAAAATTCAATATAATCAATAAAAACCATTAGGTAATCGATGAATTCTTTTAAAAAGCCAATGGGGGTAGTCTCACGCTCAAGTGATACATTATAACCATGAAATGAATTAAACTCTTTTAATGTTATGCAGTCATGCAAGAAAAATTGCTACAGTTAGTGATTTGATGTTCATAATCGACTGCTGTAACTGAGTGCACATTTGAGAAGAACAATCTTTTCCTCTCACAAACATGTCAAATACTGACCGAGTAATACATACATGTATTTAAGGAGTAGGTCATTCTAATGTACCTCTAAATTAACCCAGAATTTGCTGTCGCTGAGCTCTTTCACTATTTTGCTTAAGATTCTAAGAATAGTGAGCGTACCTAAAACAAAATCTGATATCACGTTTTTTAGCAAATACAGTAACTACCTATTTCATCACATAAGTATTGATTTTTTAAAGATTCAACAAAATGCAAGTTTATGGCTCAAAATCTTAGTGTCGCTTAAATAAGCCTAACCATCATAACAAGGCAGTCATCGTCTATCAAATTTTTATTTACATTATTTTCGAATACTCAATACGCCTTACCAACTAGTGATTATGTTATTATTTTGATTTAAAAAAAAATCTTTTCAACTTAACAATTTTGAGTTTTCAGGGAAGTTCTTCTATCGGGGTGCCACACATGAGATCTAACTTAAACAACAGATTTTTCTTTGCAAAAAGCCACACAAACTTTTTTAAAGATCACATTGCTCAACACACGTAATAATATCAATCCGCTGGCGTATGCATTTAAATCTTTGTAATGCTCCTCTTTCCAAATATCATATTCACTATGAAAACATAATCTCCACAATTATACAACCTACATAACGGTAATATTTTAATGCTTTATTGTAGATCTGGTGATCAAATTTTTGTCTGGGTTTACCAGTAGAAATATTTAAGCTCCTCTAAATACATAAATCGAATGTTTAGGGGGACGTACCACTAAAGATACGTAAACGTGTAACTTCCGTAAGTTCACGTTCCTCAGTTTGCCTTTTTTATTTCTTTTTGTCGTCTTTTTCGGTAGAGGGCCGATCTAGCGTTGAATAATGTTCAACTTGAGGGAAAATGTTACTTGTATTTCTATCTCTTTGCAATCTGATTTATAAATAATTTGAACAGTATAGCCTCCGTTTTAAAAAGTATCAATGATGATTTTCTGAATGACCAACAAATTGAGTGGATATACACAATACAAGTTCCATATTATTAAACTATAGTTACTGAATATCTCATTAAAATATATCTCTTTCAATAAACATATATACTTTTTATCGTATGACAAATATTGATAATGACCATATCCCTGTATACAGTACAAAATTGATAATTCAGAAAATTAGAAACCGAAGGCATACAAGATCAGGTTAAAACAGGAACCACAGCAAATAAACAAAAACCTTCACCCCATGAAAAGAAGCGAACTCTCGATATGGAAGTGAGACCAGGTGCCCAGGAAATGTAAGCATCTCCTGCTTGCATGCAACACCCGCCCCTTCAATTCGGTAGAACTGTCACATCCGGTTACTTCCATTTCGGAAGACATAGAGTACAATCTTTGGTTGGATACACTATAATGTCACATTCTCCAGAATGGTGGATAATATTCTGCCATAGACCATTAGAACCATCCAACCAAAGATTGTACTCTATGTTTTCCGAAATTGAAGTAACCGGATGTGACAATTCTACCGGATTGAAGCGGCGGATGTTGCGTGCAAGCAGGAGATTCTTACTCTTCCTTGGCACCTGGTCTCACTCCCATATCGGGAGTTCGCTTCGTTTCGTGTGGTGGAGGTTTTTGTTTGTTTTCTTTGGTTTCTATTTTATCCTGATTTTGTATGCCTTCGGTTTATGATTTTCTGAATTATCGATTTTGTGCTGTATACAGGGATATGGTCATTATCCATATTTGTCATTTAATCATAAAGACGTACGAAGTTGATTTCCTAGTACAACTAAGTTCAAATATAGGAAAATTAGCATAAAACGTTCCAAAAAACATTCATAAATAAATTATAAACATTATAAAAAGGGATAATTTTGGATATTCACTGTGAGCAGAGTTTTCTGCATAACTGAGTTACCGAGTTTGCTCCTCTATGTCATGAAAATATGTTTAGAAGAAAATCGATTTGAATAAAAAATGAAAATCCGATTTCGGAGCATGTTCTTTTATCTCAGCATTGAATGGTTTCTTAAATTTCCTTAAAAGTACTGTGCGTTTTGTCCGGGTATTGATTAAGGTTCAGAGGCATACTGGTTTCAAACTTCTGTTAAACATTACTTCAAAGTGGATATCAGTTTTACTGTCAATCACCTCCGTGACACTACATCTGAACCCTCAACCTTCAGAAGCCAATACCTCGAATAAGAAAAATATTTTGTGTGTAAAAATAGAAACTCATATATCATACAGTCCAGTATATATTAAGCCTCACGTTTGATGTTTATGTTTGCCCAATTCAAAGCTTTAGTGTAGCCATTTTCTGGAATCACTGTAATATATTTGTATGAGGAGATCTGATTCGCGATGACCTACTGTCAGCAACGAAAACAGACATTTGAAAAGGAGACCTATGGAGTCTCTTGAATAGTTGATATTATATACCAATTTTATGTAGAAAATTATCGACAACATTATCAAAACAATATTTGTAAATGACCGTCTTTTACATTGTATATTTATTGTAAACTTTGCTCAAAAGAAAATATAGTGGTGTACATGTATTTAAACAGTAATTTAATTTTAAGTAGCTTGTATCATACTATATTTCTCCATTTTAATATGTTTTTTCTTAAATCTGTATAAATTCAATAGCAGATTTTATTCTATAGTTGATAAATTAAGAAATCTTAATGACGTTATGATTTTATTGGGTCTCATAGGTCTCATAGGTCAATTATGGCCCGGGTTCAATATAGTGTTATTCAAAATTGTGATGTATGTGATGTTTTATATGTTTGTATTGAACTGTGACACAGAAATAAACTATGAAACTTTGATTTTTAAAATACGCATGACTGTTGTTAGGACAAGACACGAAGATGTGGTCAGTTGCTATGACTCCTAACGGTAGTCACAGCTCGTCAGGTATGCTAGTGCATGTACAGATGTTTTGGATTTTCATAGTAGAAATTTACAAATTACTAAGAAACGTTTGGGACGAGGTTTTCGCTTTCACAAACTAGTAAAGACTTTCTGGAAATTTTACAAAAATTATTGTTAACTTCTTCTGAAATTCGGACAAATACAACAGAGTATATTACTTTGGGTATTTCACAACCTGCATTTTATGGTGACATAATTAACTAGATAAAAAGGATCAAAGATAGACAACATCACTATCGAAAAAGCGTCAGAGTCATCAAACGCCTTTTATACCGTGGATATGATCCTAATGTCACCAGACGGACACTAGGCTTGGTACTTGACCAATCAACAGTCGTTTACCAGCGCATTCTTAAAACTTGCACTCTAACTGACTGTGATGACGGGACTCCATGACGGGCCCTGTCCAAACCTCTTTAGCGACGATACGACCCGACCACCTGTCCTCTCTGAATGTCAATCGGACTCCTCGGGTGATAAAATACATGAGCTCGCTACAGACGACAGAGTATGTATTACGTATGCCCTCTTTTGATATCCATTTACATATTCATCTGTGTTGCCTGGGCCCCTGCGTTTGTGGTCTTGTTTGTGTGTGGTCATCTGACAGTGAGGAGGTTGTTTTACACCACAATTGTACGTTCTTCGAGACCTCTGGGTAATCGGAAAAGTGGGAGGGTTGTGCGCACATTATCCAGGATATTCACACCTTCTGCTATTTCCGTGGCAGATGGCCGTCCTAAGTCGGCACCGGTTGCACATTGGTCTCGTTGGTTTATCAGTAGTTCTTTGTGTTTCTGTGTTGAACGTTGACACTCCTTGTCCCTTTTGCGTCTCTTTCTTTGCTTATCTGCTCTATGTTTTTGCATTGATTGTTTCTATTTTGCTGTGGGTGCTGCAACCTGGTGTTGTTGGAGATCTCCTCCTATGTTTGATGTTATAAATCATGACCACCTAATTGAATTCAAACGTAGATTCTAACACTTAGACATCACATTTTTATCTCACCAGGATCAATAATATTGATGCATTATGTGCACTAAAGATTGTGGGGAAGATCAACTAATTGAATCTGACGTTTAGTGAGTGTCACCGTTGGTCGACAAGGAGTATCCGAGGGCACATTTAGCCAAGTTCGATCAACTTCGGTTGATCGTCTGTCTCTTCAACGCATTTGATTTTTTCAGTTGCAAACTTTCTTGAAGTTTCTAAAACGTGGGTCCTGTAGCATCATATCCCACCCGTTTTGCTGCGTCTTTCGGTACATTTTTGACATAATAATTTTTACACTTTTTTGGCCATATTACATTTTTAAGACTGATAAGAAGATCACTGACGAGGGTTAAGTACCCAAAACGTGCATATCTGGTCCATGCTGTAAATTTATCTGCTCTTAAATGATGCTATTGAATCTGAAGACGTTTAACATTTAATATGATTTTGTCCATAGTATATAGATTGTTGTCACTAATCGGAGTCCCTTCATTTCAATAAGGAGACTGATTGCCTCAAAATTATGTATTCATAAAACGACGCATTAGAATTTCAAATTCATTGACAGAAGCAACAATTTCTTACCTAGCCAGTAGTTCTGGTCTGGTGTCCCGAAACCTGTCTTGTAGTCTGCCCAATTTCTGTAAAAATCACCGGTCCCATTCATTCTACGCTGTATCACCTAAGAATTTATACATTTCATTTATATAAATATGAACAGCCAATGCAATACCCTGTTAGATATATCTTGAAATTATGTTATGTATTTTGCGCGCAAAAACTTGCAAGAAAACGATTCATCAGTCTTGCTCTTGCCTATTAAATGAATCTTAGGTGACCAGCTTAAATTTACCTTACCATTTATCATGGAAAGCGGTGCTTTCATGAAACAAGAAAGACATTGACAATCGTGGTGGAAATACAAAAATGTATATAGAATAAATGCTAATGCGAATAACATCTGCCATTAATGTCAATGCTGTGTGTGTCCGTGCTCACCCGTAACGAAAAACAGATGGATTTCTAACAACACTAGGATGCAGCATCCATAGCAAAACCCCATGACTTGCAATGCAAAACCAAAGAGCAGACCACACAGTGAGACACAACAAGAGCCCGAGAAGACACAACGCTCACCTGATACCCATACACACTTTTAACCTACTAATATTGCATTATGATAGTGTCGGTGCGAGAATTTGCACCAACAACCCTGGGACTATATACACATGAACCATTTTTTTCAAATAAAAAAAAAGTTTGAAGGGGCACAATTCAACACAAAATTGAGGAACATGACCCTTTATTTGAACTTGACCTGTATTTCTCAATGTAAAGCTTTCTCTAAGAAATAAATATATTCCCTGTGACAGTTTTCATTAAACGTCCAGCAAGCACAAAATATTAATTTTCCTAAGTTTGAAGGGATACAACTCTGCACAAAATTAAGCGTAATGACCCATATTCAAACCTAACCTGTAAGTTTTGGTATAATAGTTACATTCAAGAAATGAATTACTTGTTACGGTTGACCTTTTAATGGCCGAAAACCACATTTTTTTTAAGTTTCAAGGGGCATAACTCTGCACGCAGTTAAGGGAATTACCCATATTTAAACTTGACCAGTATTTTTGGAGAAAAAGCTATATACTCCTCGGGTGATAACATATATGAGCTCGCTACAGCCGGCAGAGCACGGACTGTATTACGCACGTCCTCTTTTTATATCCATTTACATATTCATCTGTGTTGCTTGGACCCCTGTGTTTTACGGTCTTGTTTGTGTGTGGTCACCTAACAGTGAGGAGGTTGTTTTACACCATAACTGTGCGTTCTTCGAGACCTCTGGGAAATCGGAATAGTGGGAGGGTTGTGCGCACGTAATCCAGGATAACCACACCGTCTGCTATTTACGTGGCAGATGGCCGTCCTAAGTCGGCACCGGTTGCCCATTGGTCTCGTTGGTTTATGTGTAGTCTTTTGTGTTTCATGTTTCTATGTTGTGAGTTGGTGTTCCTTGTCCCTTTTGCGTCTCTTTCTGTGGGTATCTGTTCTGTGTTTTTTGCATGGGTGTTTTGGGATTTTGCTGTGGGTGCTGCAACCTAGTGTTGTTGGAGATCCCCTCCTTTCTTTTATATCTACACTTATTTCGTGTTGCAGTGTGGAGTTGGTAATACAATTCCCCGTGACCCGATGTTTGAAGTGTTTTAATTCCATTTCGTTCTCTAACTTGACTTTGTTGTAGTGTCTTCCATGCAGGATCTCTACTCACCCTTCTTTGATCATCTCACTATGGCATTTTTAAGGTCGCCTCGTATTAAACTTACTCCTTTGAGATTACCCTCTATCACTACAGTAGCTTTCCCATCATCGACTTTTAACAGTAATAAACTTTTTTCCTCACCCAGAGTACTTCTTTCACCTCTTAAATTTAAATCCCGTAGACGTATTACACCTACTTCTCCATCTGCAGGCTCTACATTTAACAACAAACATAGAGGGTTCTCAGCAGTTTCTACGTGCAAAGGGAAAAGATGCGGTATGTGTCCGCTCATCAATTGCAATTCCACAATTAAATCAAGTGTTAACGGGCAGACTTTTAAAATTGAGATTGAAAACGACATCGATTGATCGTACCAAGATGTCATTTATGTTATAACATGAAACGCTAGGGGATGTGGCGCCCAATATGTTGGAGAAACAGGTCAGGCCTTAAAATCTCGTTTTAGAAGTCATTCGTATCAGATAAGAAACTCACATCACAAAAAACAAAGAAATTTCCTTTATAATCACTTCGTTAAATACAATCATTCCATTTCGGATATAACTATTACACCGGTTCAGTCTTTTTCTAAACTTAAAAATCTTAGTAAAACGGAAATTAAAAAACGCCGACTACAAGCTGAACTTGCCTGGATCACAAAACTCCAAACTGCGTACCCCCTTGGTCTAAACGATCAAATTTATGGACAAGGAAATATTTCCTCGACGTCAACTAATATTAATGTATTTTCAATCCGCCCAAACACTAAACGGAAGCATAGGTCTCACGGAAGACGAAGAAACCGAAAACTCAGAATAAGATCTAGATTACACCGTACCCTCAACGATCTTCTGATCATTGCTCGCAACGGCGGCAGACATGAACTGCTTCATGCTCTCTCATCAATTCCAGCAGTTCAATTGAAATCTATCTTGGATGAAGCACTGGTTGCATTCTTAAGAAATACTGATTGATTCAGACTTAATATCATTGTTGCATTCGCACAGAATAAACTTTATCCAGTTGTTAAAAACATCCCACCTAAAAAACGATTCTTAAAAATTTCATTTATTAACAAAGGATTCGATCTTCTTAACATCTCTAATATTTTTCGGGATCATCGTGTACAAAGTGCTATTCCTCAATATTTTGAAAATTTAGAACCTCCTCTTGTTTGTTACAAATATAAGAGACCTATTCGAAATTTCGTTTTTAACTACAACAAAGTTACATCAGATCCTAAAATACTTGAATCATGTCCTGCTTCTTGAGAATGTGCAACATCTGAATATCTATATAAACCAGCTGGTCATATTATTACAGGTGACTTTTCAATTATCCAAGACAGGCAGCTCCGTGGTCTTCTCAAAAAAGGACCTAAGTATAGAATCCCATCCAAGATAGATTTTATTAAATGTCGCGAAGTACTAAAGGAAGCCTTAGATAACTATACCAAACGATGGTGTAAATCGGAAGGAGTCGAATTACATTCTCTGAATGACTGGAAAAACCTCATTTTGGACATTACTGACATTCGAATAGACAACTTCCACAAAAATCCTCATCTTTTTGAAAATCCAAGTTCTAGATCTGAAAGATATTTTAAATCCAAATTACGTAATTTACATGAAAAATTTGTCTTCGCTCCTGCAGATAAAGCAGCCAACAACACCATAATCATATGAAAACTTTACTATATATCAACTTTAGTTTCGGAACTTTCGTATACAAATACTTATATCAAAAGCAATGAAAGTGTCCCTAACATTTTGAGCAAACATAGCAGTGAAATTTCTTCATTCAACATCCATATTTCTAAATTGGATCTTCCTACAATATACTGCATACCAAAACTGCACAAATCTCCTTACAAATTTAGATACATTGCTAATTCTAGCAACTGCTCAACTACAAGTTTGTCTAGACATCTGACGTCAGCCCTCACGGCGGTAAAAGAACACGTTGCAAAATATTGTGAAACTGTTCTTAACAGGAATGATGTAAATTTATTTTGGTCTATAAAAAATTCCGTGGATGTGATTGACAAGATAAAATCTAGAAATTTTCAAGCCAATACGATTGCTTCATACGATTTTTCAAATATGTACACCACGCTTCCTCACGACAAGATCAATGATCAATTGTCCAAACTCATTAAATGGTGCTATAATCGAGAGGGGAAAATTTATATTTGTACATCTGAATCAAAGGGTTTCTTTTCCGCTACAGAATACAAATCATACAAATCATGGACATGTAGCGACCTGTGTAGTGCCTTGTCCTTCCTCTTGGACAACATTTATGTAAGATTTGGTGAGAATCTCTACAAGCAGGTTGTAGGGATTCCTATGGGTACAAATTGTGCGCCTCTTGTTGCAGATTTATTTTTATACACATATGAAAAGGAATTTATTCAAAATCTTCAAAAGCAAAGAAAACATGATGATGTAAAATGCTTCACTGGTACTTCTAGGTACCTGGATGATATTCTTACTATCGATAATCCTGTTTTTGAAAAGTATAAAGATGTTATTTATCCACAAGAATTGACTCTAAACAAGGCAAACTTTACAGACACTGAAACACCATTTTTGGACCTAAATATCAAAATTGTCAATGGAGAAATTCATACAAGTGTATATGACAAACGAGATGATTTTGGATTCAACATAGTAAATTTTCCCTGGCTTGACGGTGATGTCCCTAGATTACCGTCATACGGTATCTACATTTCACAGCTCATCCGGTATGCTAGAGCATGTACTGATGTTTTGGATTTTCATAATAGAAATCTACAAATTACAAAGAAACTTTTAGGTCAAGGTTTTCGTTTTCATAAACTAGTAAAGACTTTCTGGAAATTTTACAAAAATTATGATCAACTTCTTTTGAAATTCGGACCAATACAAGCAACGGAGTATATTACTTTGGGTATTTCACAACCTGCATTTTATGGTGACATAATTAACAAAATAAGAAGGATCAAAGGTAGACAGCATATGTATCGAAAATGCGTCAGAGTCATCAAACGCCTTTTATACCGTGGATATGATCCTAATGTCACCAGACGGACACTAAGCTTGGTACTTGACCAATATACAGTCTTGTACGAGCGCATTCTTAAGACTTGCACTCTGACTGACTGTGACGACGGGACTCCATGACGGGCCCTGTCCAAACCTCTTTAGAGAAGACAGGGCCCCGACCACCTGTCCTCTCTGAATGTCAGTCGGACTCCTCGGGTGATAACATATATGAGCTCGCTACAGCCGGCAGAGCACGGACTGTATTACGCACGTCCTCTTTTTATATCCATTTACATATTCATCTGTGTTGCTTGGACCCCTGTGTTTTACGGTCTTGTTTGTGTGTGGTCACCTAACAGTGAGGAGGTTGTTTTACACCATAACTGTGCGTTCTTCGAGACCTCTGGGAAATCGGAATAGTGGGAGGGTTGTGCGCACGTAATCCAGGATAACCACACCGTCTGCTATTTACGTGGCAGATGGCCGTCCTAAGTCGGCACCGGTTGCCCATTGGTCTCGTTGGTTTATGTGTAGTCTTTTGTGTTTCATGTTTCTATGTTGTGAGTTGGTGTTCCTTGTCCCTTTTGCGTCTCTTTCTGTGGGTATCTGTTCTGTGTTTTTTGCATGGGTGTTTTGGGATTTTGCTGTGGGTGCTGCAACCTAGTGTTGTTGGAGATCCCCTCCTTTCTTTTATATCTACACTTATTTCGTGTTGCAGTGTGGAGTTGGTAATACAATTCCCCGTGACCCGATGTTTGAAGTGTTTTAATTCCATTTCGTTCTCTAACTTGACTTTGTTGTAGTGTCTTCCATGCAGGATCTCTACTCACCCTTCTTTGATCATCTCACTATGGCATTTTTAAGGTCGCCTCGTATTAAACTTACTCCTTTGAGATTACCCTCTATCACTACAGTAGCTTTCCCATCATCGACTTTTAACAGTAATAAACTTTTTTCCTCACCCAGAGTACTTCTTTCACCTCTTAAATTTAAATCCCGTAGACGTATTACACCTACTTCTCCATCTGCAGGCTCTACATTTAACAACAAACATAGAGGGTTCTCAGCAGTTTCTACGTGCAAAGGGAAAAGATGCGGTATGTGTCCGCTCATCAATTGCAATTCCACAATTAAATCAAGTGTTAACGGGCAGACTTTTAAAATTGAGATTGAAAACGACATCGATTGATCGTACCAAGATGTCATTTATGTTATAACATGAAACGCTAGGGGATGTGGCGCCCAATATGTTGGAGAAACAGGTCAGGCCTTAAAATCTCGTTTTAGAAGTCATTCGTATCAGATAAGAAACTCACATCACAAAAAACAAAGAAATTTCCTTTATAATCACTTCGTTAAATACAATCATTCCATTTCGGATATAACTATTACACCGGTTCAGTCTTTTTCTAAACTTAAAAATCTTAGTAAAACGGAAATTAAAAAACGCCGACTACAAGCTGAACTTGCCTGGATCACAAAACTCCAAACTGCGTACCCCCTTGGTCTAAACGATCAAATTTATGGACAAGGAAATATTTCCTCGACGTCAACTAATATTAATGTATTTTCAATCCGCCCAAACACTAAACGGAAGCATAGGTCTCACGGAAGACGAAGAAACCGAAAACTCAGAATAAGATCTAGATTACACCGTACCCTCAACGATCTTCTGATCATTGCTCGCAACGGCGGCAGACATGAACTGCTTCATGCTCTCTCATCAATTCCAGCAGTTCAATTGAAATCTATCTTGGATGAAGCACTGGTTGCATTCTTAAGAAATACTGATTGATTCAGACTTAATATCATTGTTGCATTCGCACAGAATAAACTTTATCCAGTTGTTAAAAACATCCCACCTAAAAAACGATTCTTAAAAATTTCATTTATTAACAAAGGATTCGATCTTCTTAACATCTCTAATATTTTTCGGGATCATCGTGTACAAAGTGCTATTCCTCAATATTTTGAAAATTTAGAACCTCCTCTTGTTTGTTACAAATATAAGAGACCTATTCGAAATTTCGTTTTTAACTACAACAAAGTTACATCAGATCCTAAAATACTTGAATCATGTCCTGCTTCTTGAGAATGTGCAACATCTGAATATCTATATAAACCAGCTGGTCATATTATTACAGGTGACTTTTCAATTATCCAAGACAGGCAGCTCCGTGGTCTTCTCAAAAAAGGACCTAAGTATAGAATCCCATCCAAGATAGATTTTATTAAATGTCGCGAAGTACTAAAGGAAGCCTTAGATAACTATACCAAACGATGGTGTAAATCGGAAGGAGTCGAATTACATTCTCTGAATGACTGGAAAAACCTCATTTTGGACATTACTGACATTCGAATAGACAACTTCCACAAAAATCCTCATCTTTTTGAAAATCCAAGTTCTAGATCTGAAAGATATTTTAAATCCAAATTACGTAATTTACATGAAAAATTTGTCTTCGCTCCTGCAGATAAAGCAGCCAACAACACCATAATCATATGAAAACTTTACTATATATCAACTTTAGTTTCGGAACTTTCGTATACAAATACTTATATCAAAAGCAATGAAAGTGTCCCTAACATTTTGAGCAAACATAGCAGTGAAATTTCTTCATTCAACATCCATATTTCTAAATTGGATCTTCCTACAATATACTGCATACCAAAACTGCACAAATCTCCTTACAAATTTAGATACATTGCTAATTCTAGCAACTGCTCAACTACAAGTTTGTCTAGACATCTGACGTCAGCCCTCACGGCGGTAAAAGAACACGTTGCAAAATATTGTGAAACTGTTCTTAACAGGAATGATGTAAATTTATTTTGGTCTATAAAAAATTCCGTGGATGTGATTGACAAGATAAAATCTAGAAATTTTCAAGCCAATACGATTGCTTCATACGATTTTTCAAATATGTACACCACGCTTCCTCACGACAAGATCAATGATCAATTGTCCAAACTCATTAAATGGTGCTATAATCGAGAGGGGAAAATTTATATTTGTACATCTGAATCAAAGGGTTTCTTTTCCGCTACAGAATACAAATCATACAAATCATGGACATGTAGCGACCTGTGTAGTGCCTTGTCCTTCCTCTTGGACAACATTTATGTAAGATTTGGTGAGAATCTCTACAAGCAGGTTGTAGGGATTCCTATGGGTACAAATTGTGCGCCTCTTGTTGCAGATTTATTTTTATACACATATGAAAAGGAATTTATTCAAAATCTTCAAAAGCAAAGAAAACATGATGATGTAAAATGCTTCACTGGTACTTCTAGGTACCTGGATGATATTCTTACTATCGATAATCCTGTTTTTGAAAAGTATAAAGATGTTATTTATCCACAAGAATTGACTCTAAACAAGGCAAACTTTACAGACACTGAAACACCATTTTTGGACCTAAATATCAAAATTGTCAATGGAGAAATTCATACAAGTGTATATGACAAACGAGATGATTTTGGATTCAACATAGTAAATTTTCCCTGGCTTGACGGTGATGTCCCTAGATTACCGTCGTACGGTATCTACATTTCACAGCTCATCCGGTATGCTAGAGCATGTACTGATGTTTTGGATTTTCATAATAGAAATCTACAAATTACAAAGAAACTTTTAGGTCAAGGTTTTCGTTTTCATAAACTAGTAAAGACTTTCTGGAAATTTTACAAAAATTATGATCAACTTCTTTTGAAATTCGGACCAATACAAGCAACGGAGTATATTACTTTGGGTATTTCACAACCTGCATTTTATGGTGACATAATTAACAAAATAAGAAGGATCAAAGGTAGACAGCATATGTATCGAAAATGCGTCAGAGTCATCAAACGCCTTTTATACCGTGGATATGATCCTAATGTCACCAGACGGACACTAAGCTTGGTACTTGACCAATATACAGTCTTGTACGAGCGCATTCTTAAGACTTGCACTCTGACTGACTGTGACGACGGGACTCCATGACGGGCCCTGTCCAAACCTCTTTAGAGAAGACAGGGCCCCGACCACCTGTCCTCTCTGAATGTCAGTCGGACTCCTCGGGTGATAACATATATGAGCTCGCTACAGCCGGCAGAGCACGGACTGTATTACGCACGTCCTCTTTTTATATCCATTTACATATTCATCTGTGTTGCTTGGACCCCTGTGTTTTACGGTCTTGTTTGTGTGTGGTCACCTAACAGTGAGGAGGTTGTTTTACACCATAACTGTGCGTTCTTCGAGACCTCTGGGAAATCGGAATAGTGGGAGGGTTGTGCGCACGTAATCCAGGATAACCACACCGTCTGCTATTTACGTGGCAGATGGCCGTCCTAAGTCGGCACCGGTTGCCCATTGGTCTCGTTGGTTTATGTGTAGTCTTTTGTGTTTCATGTTTCTATGTTGTGAGTTTGTGTTCCTTGTCCCTTTTGCGTCTCTTTCTGTGGGTATCTGTTCTGTGTTTTTTGCATGGGTGTTTTGGGATTTTGCTGTGGGTGCTGCAACCTAGTGTTGTTGGAGATCCCCTCCTTTCTTATGTAATGAGTTAAAGAAGATCCTGACGATAATCTCAACAACACTCACTATAGAGTACCAAATGGAGCATCGACGGACCCCTAGCAAGTCAGAGGTGGGACCAGGTTCCCGGGAGGAGTAAGCATCCCCTGTTGGCTAGCCGCACCCACCGTCGATGTTCACGCACGAAAATGAAAATATATCAAATACATGCACTGTCTATGGTTCTGTCTATATAGAAAGTGCTATGGCGACAATGTCAGGGAAAAATATTCAAAACACTTACTGTCAAACACCTCGCGGGGAACTTTTTTACGAGCTCCACACGGCAAAGGGCATAAGTGTGACACAAATGAGTTTAAGAAGATCCTGACGATAATTTCAGCAGCACTCACAATAGAGCACCAAATGGAGCATCGACGGACCCCTAGCAAGCCAGAGGTGGGACCAGGTGCCCGGTTTATTGATTGAGGTCATGTTCCTCAATGTAAGAAATTAATTGATTATCTGTAACGGTTTACCTTTAAATGTCCGGAAACCACAACATTTTGAATTTTTCTAAGTTTCAAGGGGCATAACTCTGTACAAAATTGAGGGACATGACCCATATTTGAACTTGACCTGTATTTCTTGGTGTAAAAGCTATATGCAAGAAACGATTTGATTATCTGTAATATATTTCCTTTAAATGTCCCGAAATCACAGGTGGGACGGACGCACGGACTTACACACACACAGACGGACAAGTGAATCACTTTATACCCCCACCATTATATGGCAGGTTTATAAAATAGGCAAAAAGGAAGAAAAGAAAATCGGGGTACCGGTGCCGGGACTTGAACCCACAACCCTTCGGTCCATGTACACAGTAAACATGTCTATTCATATTTTTTAAAAATTCATAAGAAATTCAAAAAGGAAGATTATAGCATGCAATGTAACTATAACAAAGCAAATAGAAACTTAAATATAACAAACATGCACTAAATGAGGGCACAAACCACACATTTACAGAGTTAGTCAAAGAAATAGTTCAAAAATGAACATTTCTGACAAAGTCCTAAAAGACGTCAAAAACACGTCAAAAGTTTGACTTCGGACCGGAATCAAAAACAACAATACTTATTAACACATCCTTCAAGAGCATCCAATTGCTTTCGGTTTGTTGATAAGTGCTTCCGTTCTGAAGAAGTTTTTCAAATGAGGGTACCTCCGTGACCTACTTTTGCCTGTGGAGGCACCACCTATTGATCGATCCGGAAGAAAAACAACAACACTTGTAGGGAGCTATAAGTACTTCATTCCTACAAAGTTTCATGAAAATATGTTCCGCAGTTCTGGATAAGGAGTTGAATATGTATTAAAATCACCCCTCCCCTTCCTTTTAACATAAGAAAAAAATTCATTAGAAATGAAAAATATTAAATCTTAGTATATAATACATATCAAAGCATTTAGTAATTGAAATATGAAAAAATATGCAGTAAATGAGTATGTAAAATCATACACTTATTGAGTTATTTAAAGAAATAGTTTAACAAATGTGCATTTCTGACAAAGTCCAAAAAGACGCCAAAAAGGCGTCAAAAATTTGACTTCCGACTGAAACCAAAACAACAACACTTGCTCAGTAATCCTTCTAGATCATCCAGATGCTTTCGGTTTGTGGATATGTGCTTCGGTTCTGAAGAACACTTGAAGGGGACCATGAGTACTTCATTCCTACCATGTTTCATCAAACCACTGATTTAGTGGTTCTTGAAAAGAAGTCGAAAATGTGAAAAGTTTACGACGGTCTGACGGACGGACGGTCGAACGGACGGACGACGGACGCCACGCTATGACAATAGCTCACTTGAGATTCGCTCAGGTGAGCTAAAAAGGGATTCGGAACAGCAACTCACACCATACACAATACTAGTATGTCACACATAAACCAACGAGACCAATTTGAAACGGTGACGACTTAGGACGGCCCTCTGCTACGCAAGTAGCAGACGATGTTCTTATCTGGATTACATGCGCACAATCCTCAAATTTTCCGATTACCATGAGATCTCGCACAGTTGTGGTTAAAATAATATCCTCATTGCAAGATGAACTTTCAAACAAACAGCATGACACAGGGGCCCAAGAAACACACAGATGGATATGTAAATGGATATACGAAGCAGAAGGCATACAAAATACAGTGACAAATATGGATGATGATCATACCCCTGTATACAGCACAAAATCGATAATTCAGAAAATCAGAAACCGAAGGCATACAAAATCAGGATAAAACAGGAACCAAAGCAAATGAACAAAAACCTCCACAAAATGGAAAGACGTTGATGTGTGCTTCGGTTCTGAAGAATACTTGCAGGGACCATGAGTACTTCATTCCTACCATGTTTCATCAAACCACTGATTTAGTGGTTCTTGAAAAGAAGTCGAAAATGTGAAAAGTTTACGACGGACGGACGAACGGTTTGTTGATACATGTATGTCCTTGCTCTGCCGGCTGTGGCGAGCTCATGCATGATCACCCGAGTAGTCCGACTAACATTTAGAGAGGATTGGTTGTCAGGGCCCTGTCTTCTCGAAAGGGGTTTAAACAGGACCCGTCATGGAATCCTGTCATCAAAGTCAGTCAAAGTGCAATTCTTGAGAATGCGCTTGTAGACAACAGTCGATTATCCAAGTACCAAGCCAAGTGTCCTTCTGGTGTCAGAAATATCATATCAACGTTATAAAAAGCGTTTGATGATTCTTAAACAATGATTATTCTGTCTACCTTTGATCCTTCATATTTTGTTAACTATGTCACCATAAAATGCAGGTTGTGAAATACCCAATGTTAAACGTCTTCAACATAAAACTTCTAAAATAGTTTATAAGTCTTTTTGAAAATACAAGACGAATATTGTCCAAATGTAAAAAAAAAATGAGAACCAGGGTACAAGACCTTACAAGTGTTAATCAAGGCAGTCCCTTTTCCAAAAGCTACATTGTATCGAGCCGCGCCTTTGATACCAAGTTGTTGTTCATGTACGATTTGAAAAAAAAAATCGTTACCCTTTGCATTCAAATATGATGATGTTTAACTTTGGAGGTAAAAGAGAATATATATTCATATATGTGCAATGTATTTGATAATGATGTCTAAAATTTAAAAATGATTTTTGATCTGGTATGTAACTACAGTATAAACATAATTTTTCTGTTCCATTTCAAGCAAGGTATGACATTAAATAACATACCGTCCACCCTCCACATGACTCGGTCATGTCACAGTACACGTGTGCTCCATTCTCCATACCTCCTGGGTAGATCTGATATACCCCGGACTTGCTACCTGGGAACATTTGCTTGATTCTGGAGCAGTTTTGCGGCTTAATACAATCTACAATATGTATATGTAAAACACACTGATCCATTTTGCAATCAACATGTGCAATTAATTGTTAAAGCATGAATTAACTATGTTGATAGAAACGTTAATTGAATCTAGTCTATTGTACTAAAGAATTAGGAATGATCTGGTAGCGAGATCTACCCGTACAACCGCGATCTATGATAGATTATTGCTGATAAAATGAGTAGGGTCGATTCAGTAGCAGAGTTTAATAAAATTGATGAACAAAATAGCATTGGAGGGATGATGTTCATGTGTTAGCATCATTTAATTTCGATACTATTTTGGATGGAGTGATAAGTTTTCGAGATAACAAATTAATATTCATATGTTGTTAAATTGCCAAAGGGCCAAAAGGAAGTATCTTTCAGGCGACAGAGCTTGAAAGAAGGAATTATTATAATTATATGTATATATGATATGCAGTTGTTCAAATAATAGTATATAGACCCGCTTACGGTAAAATATTGTTATCATCAACAACAGATTGATCCAAGTAATGACCTTATGTGATGATTTTCGAGATTAAAATAAATGTATTTAAATACATTGTATTTTCATATTTTGGTTTTTGTTTATAAATACATATATTTACGGCTATAAGAAAATTAGACAAAGCCGATTTTATGAATTCATGTTTAGATCGATGATTTAGTCATAAATTTGCTTCAAATTATGTTTTTGACTTCCAGTAGTTCTATACAAAATAAGCATACTGATCATTGCTTAAGCAGCATATGCACTACCGATCGCAATAGATGTTTTGCACGTATAGCGCCGCCATATTGCATCACCTCATTATATATGCATGTCGAAGGTCAACAGGGAAAAAACACGAGTTATCTTTCCATCGCCGCATTGCAATATCGCGTAAAACGTGGCGCGTGTTCATTTAAGACTATTTTGAATAAATATGATTGGATTTTTTTTTATAAAAAGGCTTTTGTTGATGACAATAAATCCTGACTGAAAATAATTTATAAGTCAAAAACATTAATTTTATTTTTTATTTTCTAAATCTAAACTGTGTGAACGTATCCCAGTATACTAGACCGGCCTATGCGAGATTGGCTATGTGTGTTTGATTTTAAAATTTGAAGTCACTAAAACAATCGAAGTATCTATAGATTCTTTAGCATGTGTATATATATTTTTGTTGTGTTTGGAGGAAAGGTATTCAAGCAAATTGTCGGAATTCCAATGGGGACCAATTGTGCTCCACTCCTTGCCGACATTTTCCTTTACTCGTACGAAGCTAAATTCATTCAATCTTTGGTCTCTGAAGGGAAAAGATACTTAGCTTCTGACTTCAACTTCACTTACGGATACATAGACGATGTGTTGTCCATCAATAATCCAAAATTCGCGGATTACCTGAGCAGTATCTATCCTCCAGAGATTGAAGTCAAAGAAACTACTGAGACAAATAATTCAGCATCCTATTTGGACATAAAGTCACGACACTGATGGTCACATGAACACCTCACTTTATGACAAACGTGACGACTTCAATTTCAGCATTACAAACTTTCCTTTTCTGAGTAGCAACATTCCTTCATCTCCAGCTTATGGCGTATTCATATCTCAATTAATACGCTATGCCAGAGCAAGTACCAAATACATGGATTTTGTTCCGAGAGCTAGGCGTCTTGCAGATAAGCTTCTCAGTCAGGGATATGTTTGTGACCGACTAACATCGTCACTGAGGAAGTTCTACGGTCGATATGGGGAACTCGTCATACACAATGATGTCCCACTCTCCAGAATGGTGGATGATATTTTGTCATAGACCATTTGAACCATCCAACCAAAGATTGTACGCCATGTCTTCCGAAATGGAAGTAACCGGATGTGACAGTTCTACCGAATTGAAGCGGCGGGTGTTGCATGCAAGCAGGAGATGCTTACTCTTCCTGGGCACCTGGTCTCACTCCTATATCGGGAGTTCGCTTCTTTTCATGTAGTGGAGGTTTTTGTTTGTTTGCTTTGGTTCCTGTTTTGTCCTGATTTTGTATGCCTTCGGTTTCTGATTTTCTGAATTATCCATTTTGTGCTGTATACAGGGATATGGTCATTATCCATATTTGTCATTTTTGCCACTGTCCAGGTGTCACTGCTGGTGGACAAATTGTCCCCGAGGGCACTTGTCGGGCAGTCCTTTGCTTCAATGGATAGTACAAAAGAGACGTACAAAGTGGCTGGGGCGTCGCCCACTATAAAAAGGCCCCAACCTGTTGCGTCTACGGACACATACGCAACAGGTAATTTAGGTGTCCCTAGAATTAACCTATATGACATTAGAGACGAAACATTTGAAGTAAGTAGAAACCATGAATTTTGGTACAAACATGCAGATGGTTATATTGAAATCAAGCCCTGTAAGATTGAAGTGGTCGATATACCAAAAGAGCACCAATTTTCACCAAGCGATTGCTCAGTCTCTAAGTGCGGCACGAAGAACTACAAAATTTGTAACATCCTAATAACAGACACTTCATTCCCAAGTAATCTCACAAAACAAACATTTAACACGCATAGTTTTGAATATCTAAACTGCATGGCATCTAGTGTTGTGTACGGGATAGAGTGCTCACTTTGTGGATTGATTTATGTGGGTGAAACCAAAAGTAAGCTCCGAACCAGAATGTCAGGACATCGGTCAAAAAAAAAATAATAAAAGAAGTCAACTTCTCTATCGGCATTTTGACCAGGCCGATCATTCTGTTTTATCTATGAGAGTCAGAATCCTGGAGAAAATACATCACCCCACAAACAATCCCAATTTGAGCACACCTTTCTGTCGCAACAGAGAAGAGTTCTGGATAAAAAATCTTAACACTGCAGCGCCCTATGCGTGCAACGATAATATAAGCAGCTTTATAGGAAACTTAACAAGTCCCGGTTGTCAATCGGTAAATGTGACTAGCTTATTCAACAGACCACAAAGAAGACCTCCAAGTCATGGCATTCGTAAATATAATAGGACTGAGATACATAGTTTCTCCTTCGATAACTTGGTTCCATTTTTGAATGAGCCCCTAGGCCTGCATTATATTCGTACCAAATTATACTCTATTCCTTTACGGAAGTTACACGAAATCTACGAATATACGAAGGACCTCACTTATACCGATACACGTTCCCCAGAATACAGACTACAAGGAGTAATCTTGGACATTTTTACTTTTCGTTTATTTCAAGCAGTTAGATCAGATAAATCAGAGGAGAAAACAAACCGTCCTTTTTAAAGTAAGATTTGCAAACAAAGGTAACCTCCAAGAAAATTCTGTCATCACATCAGCGGACAAAGCCTCAAATAATTACACTTTTACTTGCAAAAAATTACTATTTCGACAGTATAGTTAAAGAGTTGGGTTTAAATTCGACACCTGGAAATCCCACTTACACCCAAACAAACCTTTCTGCCTCTGAAATAATAGATAACCACAAATCAGCTCTTGCTTCCTTGGGCTTCCAAACTAACAATTTAGATTTAGATTTACCATACTTATACTGCATACCTAAAATGCATAAGAATCCGTACAAACAACGTTTCATCGCTGGTTCCTCAAAATGTTCTACCAAATCTGTATCGATCTTACTCACCAAAGTTTTATCTGAAATCAAATCTGGGCTTCAAAAATATTGTTCGACAGTATATTCTCACAGTGGTATCAACCAGATGTGGATTTTAAAGAATTCGAAGGAACTTTTAGAACATCTGAAATCCACTCATTTTAGTAAAGTTCATTCGATAAAAGCCTTTAATTTTTCGACACTTTACACTACAATTCCACATTCTAAATTGAAAGAAAGACTCGCAAAAATTATAAGTAATGCGTTTACAAGAAAGAACGGTAATCGCAATACAAATTTATTGTTGTGAACTATGACAAAACCTACTTTGTAAAAGAAAAGTCCGATTATGAAAATAAGTACACTGAAACAGATATTATTCAGATGATTTTTGATCGACAACATTTTTGTTGTGTTTGGAGGAAAGGTATTCCAGCAAATTGTCGGAATTCCATTGGGGACCAATTGTGCCCCACTCCTTGCCGACATTTTCCTTTACTCGTACGAAGCTGAATTCATTCAATCTTTGGTCTCTGAAGGGAAAAGATACTTAGCTTCTGACTTCAACTTCACTTACAGATACATAGACGATGTGTTGTCCATCAATAATCCAAATCACATGAACACCACTCTCCAGAATGGTTGATCATATTTTGTCATAGACCATTTGAACCATCCAACTAAAGATTGTACTCTATGTCTTCCGAAATGGAAGTAACCGGATGTGACAGTTCAACCGAATTGAAGCGGCGGATGTTGAATGCAAGCAGGAGATGCTTACTCTTCCTAGGCACCTGGTCTCACTCCCATATCGGGAGTTCGCTTCTTTTCATGTGGTGGAGGTTTTTGTTGGTTTGCTTTGGTTCCTGTTTTGTCCTGATTTTGTATGCCTTCGGTTTCTGATTTTCTGAATTATCGATTTTGTGCTTTATACAAGGATATGGTCATTATCCATATTTGTCATACAACCCATCAGTATAAAACATCTTATGTCGAGGGAGACAATGGACCGATATTTCATAATAACTGGCATTTTCCCGCTCTACTATAACGAATGAAAATTAACTGATGATTTCATCATCATCTTTCTTACCATTTATTTAATAACTTTATAAATCATTGTTTCTGAAAGTATTCGAATAAAATTAAATTATGAAATTGATATTACTAGAAATGAAGAAAAATCTTATGGAATAAGCCAAATACGGGTGTAAGAAGAACTTCATGCAAAACTTTACCTCCACCCCTCTCACCCCCCCCCCCCCCCCCCCCCCAAAGAGAAAGAAACACACACAAAAGTAAACAGAAAAGCAAAAACAGAAGAGAAGAAACAAGCAAAAAACAAAAAACAAAACAAAAACAAAGATAAAAAAAGAAAAAGAAACAATAGACCATTTTCGAGTTACCGATCACGTTCGGATATTATACCTTATACCTAAATATCTCAGACTTCATAAATTTCAGATGTCATTGAAGAAATGGCGAAAAATCATATATCATTGACGAGATGTCACATATCATTGAATGGAGAAATATAAGAGATTCTTGAATGGATTAATGTCAGATATCATTAGCGAAATCGATAAATATCAGATACCATTGAGGAAATTGAGAAATATCAGATACCATTGAGGAAATGGAGAAATATCAGATCTCATTGAGAAAATGGAGAAATATGAGATATCATTGAATGGAGAAATATCAGATCGTTGAGGAAATGGAGAAATATCAGATATCATTGAATGGAGAAATGTCAGATCGTTGAGGAAATGGAGAAATATCAGATATCATTGACGAAATGGAGAAATATCAGATTCCATAGAAAAAATATCAGATAATATTTACATATGCCCATTCATTTGTATAGATTTTACACTGTGATTATAGGAGTATAACCGCAGTGGCGTAATTTGAACTATGACGTCATAGTAAGTTGGCTTGATTTGAACTTTGACGGTACGTAGTAACAGAGCCTTAGCAACGAAGTTGTAAACGTATTTTTAACGTCGTTAAAGTGTGAAAAACTGGAATGTAAATATATATAATAACTGTCTTTTGGAATGTGATTATACTGTGATAACCTACAATGGATCCAGGAATTATGTTTCGCATAATGCGCTAACGCGCATTATGGAACATAATTCCTGGATCCATTGTAGGTTTTCACAGTATAATCACATTCCAAAAGACAGTTATTCTATAATTATTGAAGAAATATCAGATATCATTGAATGGAGAAATATAAAATACTATTGAAGAAATCGAGAAATATCAGATATCATTGAAGAGATGTCAGATATCATTGAAGAAATACCATATATCATTGAATATAGAAATATCAGATATCAATGAATGGAGAAATATCAGATATCATTGATGAAATGGAGAAATATCAAATTCATGAAAGAAATAGAGAAATATATGTGAATGGTTAAATCAAACATGGATTTAAAGAGCATATTTTTTTAACAATGTTTTACCTATACATGTAGCTTTGACTGTTTAAAATATTTGTGATTGTTTCAATTTTAGTAATTGAACAGTATAAATTCTATAAGCAAACCTTTATTGCTATTAATTCAAATAGTCTTAAAATAAAATAAAATTCCCAAAGTTATGAAACCATAATAATGATTACAAGTACACATGTGTAAGTATGGACAATGATTTCGGGCCTGTTCAAGTAAACATCAAAGAAATACCTAACCGTTATTCAGTCTCATAGTCGAGAAGGCAAGGCAAAATCGTGAATATTCCCATCGAAACGGTTGCGAACCCCGGACTGAACAATATTCCGAAGTGAGACAAGGTGCCCGGGGAGAGTCAACGTCTCCTGACTGCATGCAACACCCGTCGCAACAGCTCCATGGAAATCTGTCAAATTCGGTGATTGTCTCGATGTACATTTTAATGTACAGATCAGGTAAGAAGTAAGCAAGTCTTAAGTAAAGACCAGAGCCTTATTATGCCGTTGCCCAGCTACATGTATGCTCTAAATGCTCTAAATCCACGACCTTGAGAATATTTATTGTTTAATTTCAATATATTATTTTAATTTCACAAGAAATTCGGTATAAGTAAATAAATTGGGACAAATTTGTATGGTACACATAGCATAACACATGGCAATCAGCTGATCTACTGTGCAATATTGTCACACTTTTGTCAGTCAAATGAGTACGGTTGAGTTAAAGAAGATCCTGACGATAATCTCAACAGCACTCACAAAGAGCACAAAATGAAAATATAAAAAATACATGAACTGTCTGATGTTATCACTATATAGAAAGTGCTATGGCGACAATTTCAAGGTAAAATATTCAAAACACTGACTGTAAAATCCCTCGCGGGGAACTTTGGAACGAGCTCAACACGGCAAAGGGCATAAGTGTCGCACATATGAGTTAAAGTAGATCCTGACGATAATCTCAACAGCACTCACAATAGGGCACAAAGTTAAGCATCGACGGACCTCTAACTTGGGAACGCGTGCCCTGGAGGAATAAGCATCCCCTGTTGGCTAGCCGGACCGCCGTCAATATTCATGCACGAAAATGAAAATATGTAAAAGGCATGCACTGTCCGATATTATCACTATATAGAAAGTGCTATGGCGACAATGTCAGGGTAAAATATTCAAAACACTTACTGTCAAACCCCTCGCGGGGATTTTTTTAGCTCCACACGGCAAAGGGTATACGTGTGACACAAATTAGTTAAAGAAGATCCTGACGATAATCTCAACAGCACTCACAATAGAGCACATAATTAAGCATCGACGGACCTCTAGCAACACGGAATCACGGAAATACTATGTGTACAAATTAAACAGATATTTCATTATTTAAATAGATCGATTTTTTATCACCACTACATTTTTTATAGTCGTTATAATAGCATTTAAAAGCACAATTACCCGGTGTAATACTATCGAAAGGAGAGAGGACCCGAATGTAATTTTTTTCTGTATGATCTTTATTTCAATGTTTATTTTAACCACTGTCCATTTATCTCTGCTGGTGAACACTTTGTCTCCGAGGATATTTGTCGGGCAGTAATTCAAAATGATGTTTATGTTTACTTTAACCTTTGAATTTAATGACGTCGCTGGGTGCAAAACATCTATATTATAATATGTAAGTGTTCCAACTATATATGGCACCTTTAATGAAATTATCTGTTTCATTGACAACGAAAACTTATTTTGTACAATGGATAGTAACTCCTAAAGTAAGTAAACAGCAACCGAAGACAAACTTGATCCGTAACTGACCACTCTCAAACATTGTGAAAGTTAACATCAAGCTTCTTGCAAATATATGTAATGATAAATGAAAAAACAATATAGAAAGTCCGGAAAACTATATAGAATCTTAATTTCGATCACTCGTTAATCGATTAATTCAATGAAAAAAAAATTAAATTGGTACTACCAGTTCCGTAACTGAATCGACTCATTCGGAAATTTGGAACCGCGCATCTTTATGCAGTGGATAGTTACATGCAATTCAAAAAATTAAATAGGGCGCTACTCATGTTTAAAAAAACATCAGCTTGAAGAACCATTTGTGAATTATCTATCCAAAGCATTAAAATTGGTTACAATACTTCCATCGTTTTGTTCTAACGTAATGTACGTCAATGTGTATTTTTTATGTTACCTTTTACTTGGTTTTTCTTTAATTTGAACACGAACGTGTGTTTTAAGTTTTAAGGTGCGAGCGCGTCAAATTATTTTTTTTCCTATAGGGATTACCCCAGGAATATATTTCCATGTTTCCACTTCTCAAAAGGGAATCCTCAGAGGATCTGGTGACTAGGAAGCCTGGCACATAGCAGTACGAAAAATATTTCCGAACATTGCCTTTTCTTGACCTTCATTGAATATATAAGACGACAAATGTTCCCAACAAAATGTTTCGAACAAAAAAGGTATTATTTTTCTTCGTCTAGAAGCTTTGAAATTTGCAGAAATCAGAACCGATCCGAAATTCTTTTAAGTCTTGATAAATAGGGTGCAGGAAATCCGAACATTTAATTAATTTGGTATGGCCTTATTGGTAACTTTTCTGGAATTAGCAAAACGTAAGAGGAAATGCATGGTATCTGTCCATGCAATCTTGTGTATTGTTAAACAAATCTGGAAATGCACAGTATCGATTGCACTTATCGAATCTCGTGTTGAAATCTGAAAAAGAATGTAAGATATTATGATATATTTCATAAGGTTATTCAACGTATTTTGGAATATTCCTGTTTATGATCTATCCTGAAGGTTTGACTTTTTTCTTTATAAAGTAATGACGGAACTCCAACAACATTCGATTGCAGCATCAACAGCAAAACCCCAAAACTCCCACTGCAAAAACAAAGCAGACACGCACCAAATGAGACGGAAATGGTACAATAAACGCCAAATCACATAGAAACATAAAACATAAATGAAAACTCATAAACCAAATTGGCACTCGGTGCCGGCTTAGTAAGGTCATAATCCACGTCAGAAGCAGACTGTGTTGTCATCTTGCATTACGTGCCCATAACCCTCCAGAGGTCTCGAAGAACGAACAATTGTGATGTCATGACGGTATACATGGAGTAACACATTATGTAAATAAACATCAAAGCGTGACACATTATGTAGATAAACATCAAAGAAGTACCCATCAGTTTTTTTAGTGTCAAAGATGGTAAAGGAGAATCAGTAGAATTTCAAATTGAACAGTTTCGAACTCCGGAATGAATAGCATTCCGAAGACAGACCGGGGAGAGTCAGCGTCTCCTGATTGTACCCGTCACAACAGCTCTATGAAAATATTTCTCGATGTACATATAATCGAAATTGATCTGTAAATTATCACTTTGAATCTCCGTACCAAGTCCTAAAACAACATATAATGGTAATGCGGAAGTGTTCAAAGTCTATACCCACTGTGGGGTATCACGTGATACACAAATGATATGTTCCACGGGAATCCCCTTTGATTGAACCAAGTAAATACTGTCTAAATCTACTTTATATGAATTTATTTTAAGCCTATCATATGGTCATTATTTTATATTATATGATGGTAATTTATTCTGGTCAAGACTAGACGTATATTTGGAGAACACTTAAACAGAAAATTTTGTATCTGTCAGTGCACCATATCATAACACGTGGCGAGCGTTGAAAAATTTCTGTTTAAGTGTTCTCCGAATACACGTCTATTCTTGACCAGAATAAATTACCATCATATAATTGATCATACATAAATAGTGTAAGAAAATTACCCACTTTAATGTAGCCCAATGTATTTCAGTATTCAAGATTGTTAAACAAAGAAGCAAAAATATAAAAATATTCATAAACCCAATGGCATAAATTTATATCAAATTATTGTAGACGGAAAGCTCTCTCTATGAGCAGCGTTTCATTTATTTTGGGGTATTTCGATGCACCTGACTTATATGATATAGGAGGAGATCTTCAATGGGGCAAGGTTGCAGTATCCAGAGTAAAACACAGAAACACATTTGTATGAAAACACGGTGAAGTCATGCATGATGTTCACAACGGGGACAAGGAACATCAAACAATAAAGTCGACATCGGAGTACTAACAAAAAATAACATATAAACCAACGAGATCAATAAGGAATAGGTGCCAACTCAGGGTGTCCATATGTCACGTTAGTAACTTATAATGTGTTTATTGTTTAAGGATCACTTTGTCCGTTGTCCGTCTGTCCGACCGTCTGTCTGTCTGTCAAACCTAGGGTGTCGCAGCCCATAAATTTTGATTGCTTAGTGATAGGGCTTTGATATTTTTTCACATGTGTATTCCTTGTAACAAGACCTTTCTACACATACCATAATTTTCGAACTAGTGACCTTGACCTAGATATTTTACCTACTTTTTCAAATAAAAAAAAACATTGGCTATATCGTTTGATTGGTAAAAGATGGGGCTTTGATATTTCACATGTTAATCCCTTGTGACTAGACCTTTCAAAAGCTTAACTTTTGACCTGATGCCCATGACCTAGATATTTGACCTACGTGTTTTGTCTGTAAAAAAGTAAGATTGGCTATATCTTTTGATTGGTAAGCGATAGGGCTGTGACCTTTCTAAATGCTAAATGCCTTCAAATTCATTCGTTAACTAATTTTCGTCAGTGATTCCATAGCTTTCAAAATTTTCATTACCGATAGCTTTCGAAAAATTTGACAGCTATAGTTAACGAAATTTCGTCAGCGATTAGCTTTCAAAAAATTTGAAAGCTAAAGTTAAGGAAATTTCGTCATATATAGCTTTCAAAATTTTTAAAGCTATTCGCTGACGAAACATTCGTTAACTATAGATTTCAACATTTTTTAAAGCTTTTCTCGTAAGGTAGTTTGTGTCGAGAAAACCAAGATGGCCGAAATGAAAGCAATCATCTTCATAATTTGCTTGATAAATAGTATTAATAATGTCATTATGATGTTTATTGAGATTAAATTATGAAAATATATATTCTGGGATTAAATGAAATATTGTATTTTGTTTATTCTATTTGTATTTTGTTAAAATTGTATTTTGTTTATTTTTATAAGTTTATTCAAAGATTACGTGTTACCGAGATCGAACTAGATTTTAATCACACAATTCTCGATTTATCCAGTGAAACCTTGGATTCTCTGTGACTGTCGGAAGCTTTGAAATATATTTCACAATCTGTGAATTCTTAAAGTGTCCCACCAATAATGAGACGGCTTCTTTCATCCTCCAAACTGTGCAGAGGAATTCGCCCGAGGCGTGCGCAGCCATTTCAAAAACAATATGGCGCCCGAGCGTTCTAAAAGCTTTCAAAATTTTCGTCAGCGATAGTTTTCAAACTTTTCGTCAGCGATAGCTTTCAAAATTTTCATCAGCGATTGCTTTCAAAATTTCGTCAGCGATTGCTTTCAAATAGTTTGAACGCTACGAGATATACAAATATTAAAAAGCTCTTAGCTTTCAAAATTTTCGTTAACAAACATTAGTTAACAACATTTTCGTCAGTTATTTTTCGAAAGCTTTATAGAGCTTTCAAAATTTCGTCATCTCAGTAGCTTAAATAAAGTTGACGAATAGTTAACGAAACTTTCGCATTTAGCTTTCAAAATTTCATCATCTGGGCGTTAAACTTTTGACTGGTCGGGGCTGTAATCAAGTCGTCGACTACAGATTCTATATTTGTTAATCGATTAGTCCTAGTTAATTCATTACTTTGCAAAATGTTCTCTCATCAAACAAAACTACGTTAGAAAGGCATCAGAATGGGAATTGTGACTTCACACGCTAGCACATCCTTTATGAAGATGTATTTATCTCTTACCAAGCAGAAGGAGAATATGTATAGTTTTGTTTTGAGTTGTGTCGAGAGTTGTAGTGAAATAAAGATACTGCATCTGTTTGGTGAATAAAAAGTTATATCAACGTCAACATTCTACAAAGAATCAAAAGTGAATTCCCAATGGAGATAATATCATGTGCTTGGAGGAGTGACCATCTCTTGTTTGCTAGCCACAATCGACACTTATATGTTTAACGTCTTCAATGAGTTAAAGAAGATCCTGACGATAATCTCAACAGCACTCATAATAGAGTACGAAATAAAGCATCGACGGACCCCTAGCAAGCTAGAGGTGGGACCAGGTGCCCGGGAGGAGTAAGCATCCCCTGTTGGTTAGCCGCACCCGCCGTCGATGTTTAAGCACGAAAATGAAAACAATATATAAACTTCATGCACTGTCTGAGTTCATTAGTATCATTAAAGTGCAGATGAATTCACAGCATGGACCAGACATGCACGTTTCGGTTATTAACCCTCGTCAGTAATCCTCATTCTAAACAATGAAATATGACCACAATCTGTGAAAATTATGTCCTAAATATACCGAACAACGTAGCAAATTGGCTGGGATATGATGTTACAGGACCCAGGTTATAGAAATTTGAGAAAATTTTGTAAACAGAAGATTTCAATGCGTTTGAAGAAACGACCAACCAAAATTGATCGTACTTAGCTACATGTGCCCTCTGGGACTCCTGGTCCACGAGCAGTGACACTCACCAAGTGGTACACATGTTTAACGTCTTTAAATTCGTTAGCATCATCATAGAGCAGATAAATTTACAGCATGGACCAGACATGCACGTTTGGGGTATTTAACCATCGTCGGTGATCCTCAATCTCAACAATGTGATATGGCCAAAATCTGTGAAAATTATGTCCTAAATATACCAAAAGACTTAGCAAATTGGCTGGGATATGGTGTTACAGGACCCAGGTTTTTGAAATTTAGGCCGTGCAGAGAAAAAAGTCATTTCCGGTGAATCGTCACATTCCACATATAACCAAAATATCTCTCATCAAAAAATAATGAAATTTCTAAAAAGTGGGTCCTGAAGCATCATATCCCAGCCATCCTGCTACGTGTTCGGTGGTACATTTTTGGAAATAATATTTTTCACACTCTTTGGCCATATTTCATTGTTTAGATTGAGGATCACTGACGAGGGTTAAGTACCCGGTTCATGCTGAAATTTCATCTGTTCTTTAATGATGCTATTGAATTTGAAGACGTTTAACCTTATAAAAAATCGTAATCGAAAAGCACCCGTGTAAGAGAACAAAACGTCTGCATGATGGTAAACATGTTAAATAAATGGCTTACAGTATTGATCATTACGAATAATATTAGAATATAAAGCAGTCTATCTTTTATGATGAAATAAATATATTGATGAAAATATCAATTCAACAGCAACGTTCTCTTAATGAAAAAAGACGGAATCTATCTCCATCTTTTTGATAACTATTTAGAAATAGTGTTTGAATTAATAGATGACGAACAATGTTTTTCCGAGGCATAAAACCATACGGAAATAAGATTTTCAGCGGAGAAATTTACTTTAAGAAATCCACAATGAAAGCTTCAATTTAATTGCGATTGAAAAATTAAGCTCACAATTAGTTACAAAAATACTTATGTCTTAAATGAGGCTTATGTTTATAGCAATGCGAGGTATTTATAATAGAGAACTATGTAATAATAATTATGAAACGCAATTATTATGAATGCTCATATAAAAATTTTTCACACTTACTGCCATTGAAAGTATGTGTCGTAGAGGTACTTTGCACCAATACGGAAATAACGAAGACAAAATGGAAACTCATCACGAGAAGATGATTTCTCCACTAGTGCTTTTTTCTTGACGAATTTCCAAATATACATTCTTATATTTATACATTATCGCTTCAACGAGATGTTACATACAAAACCAAATTATATGATTTTGACAAACTGTGCTGTCATAATATTTGCAATTCATTATTAATCACAAATAGAAAACCAAACACAAAGCCCCAAAAATTCCAACCAATAGGCATATGTAAGCCGTCACGGGTTTACACGTCATCGCGTTGTTATTGATTAATTAATGTGAAGTTTTTTGTTGTGAAAAAAAGGAAATCGCTGGAAATAAGTTTAAATCAATAATGTCGAATGAATCCAACTCTTTGCTTTCTTGAAGAAAATTTCCAACCAATTTCCATGCACCAGACACGTGTTTCGAATATCAAATTCTCATCAGTGATGCTTCGAGCGGAGCCACCAAAATCATTTCAGTAGCGCCCTCTTTAATTTTTTTTAATTTAGATTTGTAAATTTACATTACAGAGAGTGCGCGGCTCCAAATTTCCTTTAGGGTCGATTCAGTAGAATATCGAAATAAAATCTAAGTTCAAAATAGCATTGGTGCGATGGTGTTAAGATGTTAAACTCCTTTGATTTCGATGATATTTATCGGTGAAATGGCTAGTTTCCGAAATGGCAAGAAACCTTATTGATATATGATGTCCCATTGATAAAAGGCCAAAACAAAGCTTCTTTCAGGAGACAGAACAGGAAAGAAGTGATTAATACACTTGAAAATTATCAGGTCACGGGGAAAGATCTTAACTGCTCCACACTGCTATGAGAAATAAGTGTTTATGTTAAAAATGTCGAAGGGTTCCAACTCTATACTTTCTTGAAGAAAATTCCGAACAAAATTCCATGCACCAGACACGTGTTTCGAATATTAAATTCTCATCAGTGATGCTTCCAGCGGAGCCACCAAAAATCATTTCAGTAGCGCCCTCTTTAATTTTTTGAATTAAGATTTGTATATTTACATTACAGAGAGTGCGCGGCTCCGAATTTTCTGTAGGGTCGATTCAGTAGAATATCCAGATAAAATCTATGTTCAAAATAGCATTGGAGGGATGGTGTTCAGATGCTAAACTCCTTTAAATTCGATGATATTTATTGGTGAAATGGCTAGTTTCTGAAATGGCAAGAAACCTTATTGAAAAACATTCCCGCGAGAAAGTAAATCTCATAATTGAAAACTAGATTCAAATCAAATAGGGGAATTACACAATTTTGCAAACAAAATCCTATTATCTCCCAAAACGATAAGTATGCAAAATCATGAAACAATACATTGAAAAAAGAGGCATTGTACGTAGTATGTTCTAGTGTTGCGCGGGACAATAATTTTTTTTCTAATTCTAATATATAGCCTAATTGTAAATAGTCCTTATCAATCTTTTTACTTTCCACGATTGATCAATTCACTATTAAATCAAGGAAATATTTTCTTTAAAATTTCTAGAAAAACATATTAACTTAGAATTCATTTTTATTTCATGTTTCAGATATATTTATATAAACTAATAATGCATATAATCCCTCTTTCATTTAAGGGAAATTATTTACTTTTGTGTTCTGATAATTGCATCGATTTATTTTAGAGTTACATGTATCCCACTTTCTACAGTGTGCAAGCTCCCTAACATAACGTATAGTAGGGTGACCAAGAGCCAAAAAGAGCTCTAGTTTTCGACTTTAATTGAGTCTGAAGGTATATGGCTAGAAATCATCTCAAATTAAAGCTTCAAGATTACTCTTTAAAATATAATCTGTCGTAAGAAAAAACTCGGGTGCGAAAGTTGTGTTTTATGGCAAAAACCGTCCAATCAAGTAGAAGAACACTGAAAACAGGAAAAAGCCTACAATTCTGTTATGAATAAATGTAACAATTTGGAATAAATGTTGATGTCGTGATGGGAATTATCTTTCAATTTTAGTAGAACTCAATTTCAATGACAAATATGGATAATGACCATATCCCTGTATACTGTACAAACTTGATAATTCAGAAAATCAGAAACCGAATGCATACAAAATCAGGATATAACACAAACCAAAGCAAAGAAACAAAATCCTAAACCACATGAAAAGAAGCGGACTCCCGATATGAAAGTGAGACCAGGTACCCATCTCCTGCTTGCATGCAACACCCGCCGCTTCAATTCGGTAGAACTGTCACATTCGGTTACTTCCATTTCGGAAGAAATAAAGTACAATCTTTGGTTGGATGGTTCAAATGGTCTATGACAGAATATCATCCACCATTCTGTGGGACATCATAGTGTATGACGAGTTACCCATATCGACCGTAGAACTTCCTCAGTGACGATGTTAGTCGGTCAAAACATATCCCTGACTGAGAAGCTTATCTGAAAGACGCCTTGCTCTCAGAACAAAATCCGTATATTTGGTACTTGCTCTGGCATAGCGTATCAACTGAGATATGAACACGCCATTAGCAGGCGATGAAGGGATGTTGCTACTCAGAAAAGGAAAGTTTGTTATGCTGAAATTGAAGTCGTCACGTTTGTCATAGAGTGAGGTGTTCATGTGACCATCAGTGTCGTGGGACAAAATTATGTCTAAATAGGATGCTGAATTATTTGAATATTATATACCACTGCGAGAATATACTGTGACAGTCGAACAATATTTTTGAAGCCCAGATTTGATTTCAGATAAAACTTTGGTGAGTCAGATCGATACAGATTTAGTAGAACATTTTGAGGAACCAGCTATGAAACGTTGTTTGTACGGATTCTTATGCATTTTAGGTATGCAGTATAAATATGGCAAATCTAAATGTAAATTGTTAGTGTTGAAGCCAAAGGAAGCAAGAGCTGAATTGTGGTTATCTATTATTTCAGAGGCAGAAAGGTTTGTTGGCGTGTAGGTGGGATTTCCAGGTATCGAATCTAAACTCTTTAACAAGACTGTGGAAATAGTACTTTTTGCAAGTAAATGTGTAATTATTTGAGGCTTTGTCCGCTTGTGTGATGACATAATGTTCTTTGAGGTAGGTAAGCTCTGTGATAACATCAGGGTCTTTAAATATAGACTCGAAGCTGGTGTTCACAGTTGATTTTAATCGGTTAATTCTAGATAAAAGTAACCCTCTGATGGATTTTATCCATTCGGAAAGGGTGTCGAGCTGTACATCCTCTTTCTTTGTCCAACGTCTTGCATATTCCTCACAAGAGTTCATGATAATTTTGACATCCATGTAAAGGACATACTTTCTCTGTATCTGGGACCCTTTTTTAACAATTCTCTCAACTTGTCGTTCTTGACTATACTACGGTCATCAGTAATAACGTGTCCACAAGGAGAGTAGTTGAAATCCGATGACGAACATTCACAAGGAAGTGGATGTAGTGAGGGATTACTTAAATCAATACACTGCAAGAATCGTTTGTAATTGTAAGTAGATGCAACTGTTGGTGTGTAGCTATAGGAAAAACAAAAAGTTTCTTTTCTTTTGAAATATGGTGGGATTTTTTCTGTGACAGTTTTGTGATTCAAAATTTGACCATGATTCAAGTTATCAATACTTTTTATTTAAATCTTACTTTAATGAAAGGACGGTTTCTTTTCTCCTCTGATTTATCTTACTGCTTGAAATAAAACAAATGTTTAAATGTCCAAGATGACTCCTTGTAGTCTGTATTCTGGGGAACGTGTATCGGTAAATGTGAGGTCCTTTGTACGTTTTTAAATTTCGTGTAACTTCCGTAAAGGAACATAGTTTAATTTGGTACAGATATAATGCAGGCCTAGAGGCTCATTCAAAAATGGAACCAAGTTATCGAAGGAGAAACTATGTATCACAGGCCTATTATATTTACGAATGCCATGACTTCGAGGTCTTCTTTGTGGTCTGTTGAATAAGGTAGTCACAATTACCGACTGACAACCGGGACTTGTTAAGTTTCCTATGCTGCTAATATTATTAATTTCAATGTCAATACAAAAGCACGTATTTTGGGTAAAAAAGTTCATTTTTTGACTTATATAGAAAAAACGTCAAATAAAATTTCTGATATATTTTGCACCGTTGTCCGACATGTAGCAAAGTATGTATCATGCATAATTTCAAAAATATAGCCTTCATGCAGTTACACTTCTTTAATATTCTTAACAAAATGAGAGGTTAACTATCGACACCCCCGATTACAAAATGTGTCGAAAGAAAATTGGCAGGTGCAAATGTGGTGTTTTAAGGCACAATTTCCTATATTGGCAAGAAAAACTCTAAAAAGGTGGAAAAACGTCTACCATTTTTGGGGAATAAATACAATGAAAATAAAATCATGTAAATGTAATGTGATTGGAAGTATCTTTCTTTTGTTTTAACATTAAAAGTCAAAGTCGATACAAAATTTTGGTCCAAAATTTGACTCTTCTGCAAAAAGCGAGGGAAAAAAGTTACATGTTACCCATTAGGTTCAGCTCCTTCTTTATGCATAGAAACTTAATATAACTATAATAATTACAATGCCCACTTTTCAACAGACATGGGTTTTTTCATTTTTCTTTAAAAAAAAAATTTCAAAATGGAATTAAAAAAACTTGAAATGTAGAGAATTATTATAATTTTCTTGAAGTCAAGATGTTAACCTTTTATGTCGTATAATCAAGGGGAAGGATTCTCCTTTTGGTAAAAATTAATTTTAATACCATATTCATCATTGAAGTTATAAAATTTTGTGTTTTCATTGGAAAATCTTTTTTTCATGAAAACATCAAAAGCAGTAAGATCAATCGAATAAACTATTGAAAGCAAATAGATTTTGCATTTCAGTCGAAGAAAAACATCTTATAAAAAAAGAAATACAACTTCGTGTATAAGTGGAAAAATAAATTCCAAATATGCATTTCTTTTCTCTGTAATGAAAAATGCTAGGTCTTTCAGTCCATAAGATTTACAACTTTGTTCCGTTGGAAACAAGTTCAGAATATCAACTCATTAAATAGGCTTAAAGGTATGTGTAGGGTAATTAATTAGGATAAGAAATTTTCTAGTATTTGAGAAAAAATATCATTCAATTTGGATAGAGTGTGTAACTTTACTCTCTGTAAAGTAAATGCACACAATTAGATTAAAAAGATATAACCAGAAGGCGCTACTGAAATTAATTTTGGTGGCTAAGGAAAAGCACTTTAGCTGGAAGCATCACTGATGAGGATTTAATATCCGAAACGCATGCCTGGTGCATAATAGATAGAGTTGAAACACTTACGTATTATTAATCCAATAAATAGCTATTTACTAAGAAATAAGACAGAAACTTACAATAAATCCAATACAATCAGTCAATCAGCAACTGAACATTTATAAATCCACTTTCGATAAGCACCTTAAAATCTATCATAACGATATATTAGTTCTATGACATCGTTTCCTTGAAATTGTGTGCTCTTTTAACTCGTTTTCTCAGAAGACATATATCCCCCCTCCTCAGTGTATAAAAGATATATTGAATGATCAACAAGTGTTTCGCCGCATATGACATCATCCTTCTGAAAAGCACATACTTAAATGCAAACCACCAATTGGACGAAATTATAAAAACAAATCGAAGGGTACATATTAACTAATGTGCAACCCTGTTATAGATCACATACGTACTATTACTTCATTATTCACTATATGCTATCTTGATACCTTACATAATTTTTCTATCAATATTATAAATTTCTAAAGTGTGAATGATAGAAGTTCATCTATAAAATAATCGAAAACCAACATTCCATAGGTATAAAGAAATGTCTACATAATACAAATAAAGAGTGAAATATTTCAATAGAGTGATACAAGATGCATAGGAAGAGTAAGCATGCCATGCTTGTTATATTAGATTGTAAGCAATTCAATACTAGGTAGAATCTGAAAACACGACAGAACTTAAGAACGCAGTTATTCCAATAGTCCTAGTTAAAGCAGGTATTCAAAATCCTCAAATTGTACGACTGATTAATGCAAAAGTTTGAATACAAATGAAATAATGACATCGAAGCATCTAACATTTCACTACATAAGGAATTATAAACAAAAAATCGGTTCTATCGAGTACTTATGAATTAACATCTCAAGATTTGCGAATGTTCTATTTCTTCATCACTGCAAAACTTTCTTAGAAAACCAAACTATTGCTGTGAAAAAAGCAAGTTTTTAGGCAAAATCAACATCAATCGAATATTGCGTTTTTTAAAGTATCTGTTCATCTAACGACAACCGCAAATGATAACACTCTTACTATTGATACTTTTACTACTCGATGGTATAAGACAATTCTTTGACCAATATATGAGGTAATTTCAATCTTTATTGTAATAGAGGGCGCCTATTTCAATAAATAAAAATAAACTTCGATAACCAGCTGAAAGATTTTTCAATGTTTTAGAAAAATACCTAGAATTTGATAGTTTTGTATGAAAAAAGTGTTTTCATCAAAATTGAAATGTACAAAAATAGATGTATTTATGATATATATCGACAAAATACTAAAATCAAAGCACTGGAATGTATATTCAAACACAACTCACAATTGAAGCGCTTGCTATGTATTAGAGAATGATCGATTTTAAAAAGCTGGTTTGAATAAAAAGAATTCAAATTTTTCATATTTCGCAAAGAAATCGAAAACAAAAAATTATATCAACAGAAAGTGTATACCTTATATTTATTTTGTATATCATAAAATAATCATTTAGGGGCTGTATAATTGTATGGGGAGACAACTACACCTGAAATATACTTTAAATTTTATCCAATTTTCGTAAAAATTAAAATTTATTGGCCCAAAACACACATAGCTACTTAGAGATGAATATTTATGTATACAGCATTAGAAAAAGCATTTCAAACACGATATTTTCACATATTCTAATCTTCCAAATTTGAAGACATAAAAAACTTGTAGATATTTTCCCGTTTTCAGTGTTTTTCCTTTACAAAAATCATGATGTTTTCCCCCATAACTCCACTTTTGCACCTGATTCAATTCTTACGACACCTTGTATATGGAAGACAAGGCTTAAAAAGAAGGGAGATCTCCAACAAGACCCCGTTGCAGCATCAACAGTAAAACACCAAAACACCCGATGCAAAAACACAAAAGACGAGTACAGCACGAGACGGAAAAGAGACACACGACATGTAAACATCAAACACAAAAGACTACACATAAACCGACGAGATCAATGGGTAACCGGTGCCGACTTTGGACGGCCATCTGTCAAGCAAGTAGCAAATGGTGTGGTTATCCTGGATTACGTGCGCACAACCCTCTCACTTCTCCAATTACCCAGAGGTCTCGAAGAACGTACAATTGTGGTGTAAAACAACCTCCTCACTGTAAGATGACATAACACAAACAAGACCGCAAAACGCAGAGGCCCCAGAGACACAGATGAATATGTAAATGGATATAAAAAGAGGGCATGCGTTATACAGTCCGTGCTCTGCCGGCTGTAGCGAGCTCATGTATGCAATCACCCGAGGAGTCCGACTGACATTCAGAGAGGACAGGTGGTCGGGGCCCTGTCTTCTCTAAAGAGGTTTGGACAGGGCCCGTCATGGAGTCCCGTCGTCACAGTCAGTCAGAGTGCAAGTCTCAAGGATGCGCTTGTACAAGACTGTAGATTGGTCAAGTACCAAGCCTAGTGTCCGTCTGGTGACAACATATCCACGGTATAAAAGGCGTTTGATGATTCTGAGGCATTTTCGATGGTTATGCTGCCTACCTTTGATCCTCTTTATTTTGTTTATCATATCACCATAAAAGACAGGTTGTGTAATACCCAAAGTAATGTACTCTGTTGCATGTATAGATGCGAATTGTAAAAGAAGTTGACTGTAATTTTTGTAAAATTTCCAGAAAGTCTTAACTAGTTTATGAAAGCGGAAACCTTGACCTAAAAGTTTTTTGGTAATTTGTAAATTTCTACTGTGAAAATCCAAAATATCAGTACATGCTCTAGCGTACCGGATGAGCTGTGATATGTAAATGCCGTATGACGGTAATCTTGGAACATCACCGTCAAGCCAAGGGAAATTTACTATGTTGAATCCAAAATCATCCCTTTTGTCATATACACTTGTATGAATCTTTCCGTTTACAATTTTGATATATAGGTCCAAAAAGGGTGTTTCTGTATTTGAAAGGTTTGCCTTGTTAAGGGTTAATTCTTGTGGATAAATTTCATTCTTATATAATTCAAAAGCAGGATTGTCAATGGTTAGAATATCATCCAGATACCTAGAAGTATTATTGAAACATTTCAGCTCATCAAATTTTCTTTGCTTTTGAAGATTTTGGATAAATTCTTTTTCATAAGTGTATAAAAATAAATCTGCAACAAGAGGCGCACAGCTAGTACCCATAGGAATTCCTACAACCTGCTTGTATAGATCCTCACCAAATCTAACATAAATATTGTCCAAGAGGAAGGACAAGGCATTACACAGGTCACTACATGTCCATGATTTGTATGATTTGTAGTCTGTCGAGGAAAAGAAACCCTTCGATTCAGATGTACAAATGTAAGTTTTTCGCTCTCCATCAAAACACCATTTAATGAGATTAAAACTTTTATAACTAGTATTTTATTAGCCATGTACCTTGAATGTCAATTAAAATAAATTTTTCATACTCTTGGTCACCGCACTAGTAATAATTTGCCATAAATATTGAGAGAGAGAGAGAGAGAGAGAGAGAGAGAGAGTTCATGTACTTTATGAAAAATTTCAACAACCAATATTTGAAAGGTCTCATAGGACTTTCACAGTAAATATTAGAGTGGACATAGCTTTCCTTATTTGGGTATAATTATTCCCGTGCATGTCAACGATCCAGCTATAAAGCGTTGTTTGTTTAATTGTTAGTTGTGCTTTTTTAATAGAGTGCAAGTAAGGTAATTAATTCTAATGAATTAAAGAAGATCCTGACGATATCTCAACAGCACTTACAATAGAGCACAAAATTAAGCATCGACGGACCCCTAGCAAACTAGAGGTGGGACCAGGTGCCCGGGGGGGGAAAGCATCCCCTGTTGGCTAGCCGCACCCGCCGTCGATGTTTAAGCACGGAACTGAAAAATGAAATATATAAAATCCATGTTTGATTTATCAGTGTCTTAGCTAACAATGGAGAGAACTGATTTGTGGTGTTCAATTTCTTCTTATGGTGAAAGATGAATGGAAACAGATGTATGATTCGATCGTGTTGAATCTAATTCCTTTTTAGACTGCCGAAGTAATACTCATTTATCAAAATGCTGAATTGTTTGCTGATTTAATGGCTTGGGCAATGTCATAGTGCTCTTGGAGAAAAACGAGTTATCGTGTTTAATCAGTGTCTCTGAAAATAGACTTTAAGGGGTAACGAGTGTCTGCTCGTATAAATGACAGAACAATAAAAAAAAAAAAGCTTCATACTGTATTACATCTTTTACAGTAATTTGGTATTCTTAACTGAAAATGTGAGCGATTTTGAAGTATATATAATTTTGATACACCTTTCCATCAATAATAGAAAAGTGCCAACAATCTGTTATAGGAAAACGGTTAAACACTGATTGAAATAATGGAATTGACTGTGTGAGTTAGCTCGCTTACCAGCCACTCGTTACCCCTTAAAATGGTGCTAGGAGAGGAACATACTTTATTGGTATTGGATCCAAGCAACAATCAAAATGATTGGTTTATCTTTCTTCCTGCCCATCTTCTTGTTAATTGCTCAGTATATTTGAAATTCCGCCGCCATGTACACTCCTGAACTGCTTTGGACCCTTCTGCAAGTTCTCGTAAGGACCTGAGGGCAGAGATCTGCCCTTAGCAAGTTCTTTTGAAGACTTTTTAGATCAATTGCGACTTTTGCACTGCAAGGTTTCATATTATTTGGATTTCTTCTTTTTCGGCCCCGAACATCACTGATGAGACATTACTTGTTGAAATTCGCATATGGTGCACAAAAATTTTGTAATAGAACATATTTCAAAATTGATAGTTTTGATCTCGAACTACATTAGGGTCACATTAAGGTCACCAGCAACACGATATTGGCATGAAGAACCTTTGAAGATATAATTTAGATTCTCAAAAATATGCATAATATTGTATCGTGGATTCATCTGATACGAATAGGAAATGCAATGGAATCTTTGTAAGCGAAGTATGAAGAAATCCTATATACGACTGCTTTGTAATCAAAAGGTAGCCGTAATTCAATGCGAATATTCCTTTATGAGCAAGTTTTACTCTGAGAAAGGGCGGTTTGTCTTTTTCCGATATGTTTTAAATAACAGATTTGAGATGCTCGCTGATGAGATATTTATTCAAAAGCCACCCAATTCATTTCACTGGCGCCCTCTGGTTTTATTTTTAGAATTCAAATATGTGCAGTTCCTTTAGAGAGAGTGCACATATCCAAATAAAACATATGTTCAAAATAGCATTAGAGGGATTGTGCTAAGATGTTGACCGCCTTTAATTTCGATGATATTTTTCGATGAAATGGCAATGGCAGTTTCCGAAATAGCGCAAAAATATATATGAAGTTAAATTGATAAACTTACAGGCGACAGCGCTGGAAAGAAGTTATTAATACACTTAACAAACATCAAGTCACGGTGAACGATTTAACAGCTCTGCACTACAACAAGAATTATGGTTGCTTTTTGTACGTTTTGCATGTAAATGTGTAGTTATTTGAGGCTTTGTCTGCTGGTGTGATGACGTAATACTCTTGGAGGTAGGTCAGCTCTGTGAAAACATCAGGGTTTTCAAAGATAGACTCGAATCTAGTGTTCAAAGTTGCTTGTAAGTTGTATTCTTAGCAACTCTCTGATGGATTGTATACATTCGGAAAGGATGTCTAGTTGTACATCCTCTTTCTTTGCCCAACGTCTTGCATATTCCTCACAGGATTCCATGATAATTTTGAAATTTTGTTCCATGTAAAGGATTTACTTTCTCTGTATTTGGGACCCTTTTTTAACAATTCTCTCAACGTTTCGTTCTTGACTATACTAAGGTCACAAGTAACAATGTGTCCGCAAGTAGAGTAGTTGAAATCCAATGTAGAACATTCGCAAGGAAACGGTAGTAGTGGAAGTTGTCATTTAAGAATCTGATTTTTATCTTTAGTCATGTAAATAAATTAAATGTTGAACATTTCGTGTTCTTTATAACAAAATCTCGTGAATTACATTAGAAGGAGGCCCTTCCTTTTTCTTTCTAAAGCCAAAATGGTCCCTCACGGAGGACTTAGCACGCGCGAAATATGGATAAATCTGTAATATATATTCAATAGCGACAATCGACTTCCAAATCGATTATCGATAGTCAACGACTTCCAATGAGTTAAAGAAGATCCTGACGACAATCCCAACAGCACCCACAATAGAGCACAAAATTAGACATCGACGGACCCCCAGCCAGAGGTGGGACCAGGTGCCCGGGAGGAGTAAGCATCCCCTGTTGGCTAGCCGCACCCGCCGTCGATGTGTATGAAGTATTGAAATGAAAATATATAAAATTCATGCACTGTCTGACGTTATGTCTATATAGAAAGTGCTATGGCGACAATGTCAGGGAAGTATATTCAAAACACTTACTGTCAAACCCCTCGCGGGGAACTTTTTTATGAGCTCCAAGTTTCAGCAACAATAGCGGCGACTATCGTCACAACACTAGAAGGTCATACTATGAATCTCTGGCTTATTAAAGCGGATGTCATGACTTTGTTGTCTGTTGAATAGGCTAACCACATTTACCGATTGAATCCGGGACTTGTTAGGTTCCCTACGTTACTGATGTTACCATTGCACCAATAGGGCGCTGCAGTGTTGATAATACAGAAAACGAGAATTTTAAAGGTGTTTATATTAATAAATTTATGAAATTCTGTGCAGCAGTTGAAGAGGATATGTCAAAAATGTGTCAGCCATTCAAAACCCTCGGCGGCCATATTTGTTGCAAGAAAACACAAACTTTGTAGTGGACCTTTAGTTCTTGCTTCCTATAAGGTTTCATGAAATTCTATGCAGCGGTTGCAGAGGAGATGTCGAAATTGTGTCTGCAAATCAGAGCCCTCTGCAGTCATATTTGTTGACCGATCTGCACGAAAAACACAAACTTGGTAGAGGACCTTTCATACTTACTTCCTATAGGGTTTTATTTAATTCCGTGAAGCGGTTGCAGTGAAGATGTCGAAAATATGTCAGCAAATCCGAGCCCTCGGCGACCATATTTGTTGACCGATCGGCACGAGAAACCCAAACTTTGTAGAGGACCTTGAGTTCTTGCTTCCTGTAAGGTTTTATGATATTCTGTGCAGCGGTTGCAGAGAAGGTTTCGAAAATGTGTCAGCCAATCAGAGCCCTTAGCCGGCATATTTGTTGACCGACCGACACGAAAAGATAAACTTGGCAGAGGACCCTGCTTACTTGCTCCCCGTAAGGTTTTATAAAATTCCGTGCAGCAGTTGCAGGGGAATTGGCGAAAATGTGTCAGCTAATCAGAGCCATCGGCAGTGTTACTTGTTGACCGATCGGCACAGAAAATACAAATTCGGAAGAGGACCTTAAGTACTTGCTTCATGTAAGAAATTCTATGCAGTGATTGCAAAGGAAATGTCGAAAATGTGTAAGCCGATCAGAGCCCTTGGCAGTCATATTCGCTGACCGATCGACACGAAAAACACAAACTCGGTAGATGACCTTGAGTACTTGCTTCCTGTGAGGTTTTATGAAATTCCATGCATGGGTTGAAGAGAATATGTCGAAAATATGTCAGCCAATCAGAGCCCTGGACGGCCATATTTCTTCACCGATCGGCTCGAAAAACACAACTTGGTATAGGACCTTGAGCACTTGCTTCCTAAAAGGTTTTACGAAATCCCGTGCTGTCGAAAATAAATGTGTCAGCAAATTAGAGCCCTCGGCGGCTATATTTGTCGACCGATTGGCACGAAAAACACAAACTTGGTAGATGTCCTTGAGTACTTGCTTTCTATTAGGTTTCATAAAATTCCGTGCAGCGGTTGCAGGATATTTGTCGAAAAGATATCAGCCAATCAGAAGCCTCGGCAGCCATGCTTGTTGACCGATCGTCACGAAAAACACAAACTTGGTAGAGGACCTCGAGTATTCGCTTCTTTTGAGGGTTCATGAAATTCTGTGAAGCTGTTGCAGAGGAAATGTCGAAAATTTGTCAGCCAATTAGAAACTTTGGTGGCCATATTTGTCAACCGATCGACACGAATAACGCAAACTTCGTAGAAAACTTTGAGTACTTGCTTCCTGTACGGTTTTATGATATTCTGTGCAGGAGATGTCGAAAATGTTAAAAGTTTACGCCGGACGGACGCCGGACGACGGACGGCGCGCTATGACAATAGCTCACTTGAGCTTTGCTAAGGTGAGATAAAAAAAGATTGGTAAGTGATACGGCTTTAATATTTCAAACATTTATTTCTCATGGTGAGTCCTTTCTTTTGTTCCCAAAATGTTGATCTAGTGCCCTTGACCTTAATAATCAACCTTTTCTGAAAATAATAGATATCTTTAAATATGTAAGTAAGAGGTTTGATATTTCACATGTGAATTTCATTTGACAAGACTTTCCTACTGATACCACAGGGGTGAGGTATCATCGCTTGGCCACAAACCCTTTCCTCAATACAAGCCCTTTCTTTTATATGTCCATATACAAAACCCCAAGGGCGGACAGTCTCTTTGTACTTGATCGTCGCTTCCTGTGCTTTCCTTCCTACAGGTTAAACCCAAGGTCCATTTTATATGATTATTGGTTTTGTAATCTCAAGAAAAATGTGTAAAACATATCCAAATTGAAAATTCATCAATACAGGTCGATAGAAGTGGAAGCCATGTTCGAGTACAAAAAAGTTATATAGCTATTATATAGGAGGTGTCCTCCCTTGGTTTTTTTTTTTTTAATGCAGACATATAGAAGATAGGGTTTGTATAAAGGAAAGGGTTTGTGACCAAGCGATGATACCTCACCCCTGTGACTGATATGAATAATTTTAAACCAAGTGACCTACATTTTATATCCACTTTTTAAAAATATTTCTTGGATTGCTACGTTTTATGATAAATTTATCTATATTTTACTTATAAATGGTTGTTTGGAAATGTTTTTGTACCTCTTTATCAGCACCAAAGTTTTATTAGAAAAGGCTGTGGGGTGTTATGAATTATGTAATTTGTAATCATTGTCCTTTTATGTGTGAATGAACGGGTATAATATTGATTCTCTGATCAAGCGGAAATGTTGGGTTGTTTTTAATCCAAAATATCTAAACAAAAACTCAAAAATATTTCCGGATCATGGAATTGACCCCTATATTTTGGTGTGTCATAAACTAAGAACAAATAAAAATGAAACAAACATTTTTAAAGGAATGAAATCAAATACAAAAGTCATAAGCATCATATTGCCTGTCTGTGTTGAGTAATTCTTTTAAATGAAAAGATTGTAGATTTTATATATAATTCCAAACAAAATGACCTACTAGCAAGAGATGCCTTAATAAACCCTTCCTTGGCACCTAAATTCACTCTTATAATCACGCTGAATTATTTAGACTTCAAGACTAATTTCCAACATTGGAAAATAAAAAGGAAATTAATCTTGCCCGAAGGTCAATCGAAAAAAAAAAATCGGCTCTTAAACCGGCTAAAGAAATTCCGGCTGCCACAAGTCTTCCTGTCCCCCCCCCTAAAATCAAACGAAATTCATATTTATTCTTAGAATTGCATAGAAGAGAAAATTAATCTTTCATACCAGAACTTATCAAAGGGTAAACCTGTGTTTCATTCTTGATAAATTCATTACTTAAGAGTTCACCGTTGATTGCTAAGGTATAGATTGTGTTGCTGAGGAAGTTTTCCTTAATTCTCTTTCTAGAAAAAAACCCCCATATTTTAAGAAAAACATTTGGTCCATGTTTTCAGGAAGATACCTTTGAATTATATTATTCTGAAACTACATGTCTTGTCAATGAAAAAAGGTGTTCTTAAAGAAATGTATTACAACGGTGTTACCCTTGTTCGTATTGGTTGCTAAGGTATAGATTGTGTTGCTAAGGAAGTTTTCCCCAAGTTTCTTCACATTGTTTTATAGTATTTTATGGAAATTATGTTGAGATATTTTTATTCTGAAAGAAGGTTTCTTGAAGAAAAAAAAGGCATTTAACATGGCAATTGGCATGAACCTCCCCCCCCCCCCGCCGCATAAAACTGCATTTTCGATCTGAAATGGAGAGAAATTGAATACCTGACTACCATTTTTTTTCTTGGAATTGATAGTCTAGAGATTGGTCCTTTACACCATATGTAATCATCATCAACATCAGGGATAGTTGCGCAGTCGCCATTTTCATTTTGAAAAGTACATGTTTTTCCTTTTATTCTAAAATTTAAAACCTTGGCAATTCTGTATTGCCATAGTAACCATAAGGAAATGAGGAAACCAAAAACAAAATCTTAAATTTCCCATTTAAGACCTTTTTCCTTACAGGAGAAGTCAAAAGAAAATAGTGCATTCCGTGTTGTCTCTCTTTGCGCCTTAATATGTCTAACATGAATGATTTAAGAATATTAAAGTGAGTGTTACTATGCATATGATATTTGTTGCTATGGATTACAAAATAAATAAATAAATGTGTTAAATTTGTCTCATATGTGTTAAATGCAGTTGTTCAAATACTTTGGAGTTCATTTTTTTTATCTAAAATTTTTGACTTTACATGTAAATCTCGATGGTTACTGACACTCCCTCTTAACGAAATATACTTGCTAACGAGATATCAAAAGTTATGTTTTGTTGTAGAGTTGAAAAAAATATTTGGTCTTGTAATGACAAGACGTATGGTTGATACTTAAAGTTTAAATTTAATTAAAGCATTTAGTATATGATATACAGCGAAAGGTTCCTTTAGGAATGGGAGGACTTTGTCAGTGTTAAAGATACTTCATATGTTTCTGCTTTGTTGTATTTTCGTTTGCCATTGCTTCAACGCCATCAGTTTGTTCTGTTTAATAAGTTTAAAATATCAATATTTTGACAGACCGGGCTTATGATATTTCCAATGTTTTTCATGATGTCGTTACATATGAAGTGATCTGCAGTGTTCTACTTTTCAGACAATAAGTTATCAAAATGAAGACAAAGACGTATCATCCGGCTTGTCGTGACAAGACCTTAAGTATAATTAAACAATGATTCAAGTTTAAAAATGAGTGACTTGTTCAAACGCATTAATAATGTTTATGAGTCGATAGTAACATGTTTTTATATTCAATATATCCAGCTCCTGAAGTAAATTTTCGGTATATTTGAACATAATTATCACATATTTTGGCCATATTTCATTAATTGGATTGATTCACTGACGAGGATTAAATGCCTGAAACGTGCATGTCTGGTCCACGCTGTTATTAAATCTGCCTTTAAATGATGGTATTGAATTTGAAGACGTTAAACATTTGTACCACATGGTGAGTGTCACTGCTGGTGGACCAGAAGTCCCAATGGGCACATGTAGACATGGTCTATCAATTTCGATTGGTCTTTTCTTCTTTCTTCAAAATTTTCATAAATTTCTGAAATGTTAAACGTCTTCAAATTTAATACGCTGGGTCCTGTAGCATCATATCCCAACCATCTTGCTACGTCTTTCGGTATATTTGGACATAATTATCACATATTTTGGCCATATTTCATTGTTTGGATTGAGTATCACTGACGAGGGTTAAATATCCGAAACGTGCATGTCTGTTCCAAGCTGTTACTTAATCTGCGTTTAAATGATACTAATGAATTTGAACACGTTAACATTTGACCTGCCATGCAGGAATCATGCGTAGTTTACCTTTAGGTACAGAAGAATACTATTAACTGTAATAACAGGTAGACAATTTTCACGCAGTCAATACATTTTTGAAAGGTTTTTTTCCTTGTTTTAATCGCGAGCTTCAATTTGACAGTGTTTATTTAATTATCTAAACCTTGCTTTATTTCATCAGTATATGATCTTGCATACCTGATGAGCTGTAAAATGTAGATACATGTAGCAACATCACCGTCAAGCCTGGAAAAAAAAGATTTGAATGTTCAATCCAAAATTTTCTCGTTTGTCATACCCGCTCGTATGGATCTCTCCATTAAAAATTTTGATATTTAGGTCCAAAAATGGTTTTTCTTAGTTTGTAACGTTTGCCTTGTCTAGAGTCAATTCTTGTGGATAAATAACATTTTCGTACCTTTCAAAAAACAGGATTGTCGATAGTGAGAATATCATCAAAGTACCTAGAAGTACCAATGGAACATTTTTTTTTATCATCATGTTTTCTGCGCTTTTGAAGATTTTGGATAAATTCTTTTTCATACGTGTATCAAAATAAATTTGCAACACGAGGCGCAATATTAGTACAAATAGGGATCCTTACAACAAACTTGTAGAGATTCTCACCAAATTTTACATAAATGTTGTCAAAGAGGAAGGACATAGCATCACCACATGTCCATAATTTGTATGATTTGTTTTTTGTAGCGGAAAAGAAACCCTTAGATTCAGATGTACAAATATTTTCCCCTCTCGATTCAAACACCATATAATGAGTTTGGACAATTGATCATTACTCTTGTCGCAAGGACGCGTGTTGCACATATTTGAAAAGTCATATGAAGAAATAACATTGCTACCATCTTTGAAGAAACGTCTAAGTCCAAAGTTGACCTAAGCCTTTGACCCCATGTGCAATTTTAGGAATTATAGGTAAGCCATAAGTAATCATATAAGAGTGACTTTATTCAAAAGTGTGACGGACGGACGGACAGAATTATGGACGGACGAACAGACAGACGCCGAACAAAATGATCCTTATGTGCGCTATACTTCGCAGGCGACATCAAAAGTAGATCGGATTAGCCCATTTCCAACAATAAACAGGCGAAATACTAAAGTGACAGCATGATACCTTCGAACACGAAGAAATAGATAAATGAGTGTGACAGTAGGATGTAAATCAGCAAATTGCAAAAAAAACAAACAAACTTTACAATAATGATGAAAATAAACACATCCCTAAAAAGCATATAGGTCAGGGCCTTGGATATAAAAAAAAACTTGTAAGGCAATGTCCATCTGATTTTCTGGCGGGGGGGGGGGGGGGGGGGGGGGCTTGGGTTTTTGTCGCAGCAAGATTATGTTTTTAGTCCCATACCGGTGCAAAATAATATTATTTTTTTTTTCTTGAAAAGTTGGAACAAGGATTTTTTTTATAACAATTGATATGGATATTAAGAATGTCTGTATTTTTTCAATAGAAATTCTTTATTTTTGCTTAAATTACTCTAAACATTACTTTATTTTTATGTAACACTTGTATTTACTTAAAAACTGAAAGAGAAAGATTTTTACAATATGATGTATAATTTTCTGTGAACAAAATAATATCAAATGGATCCTTCCTAAAATATCTATGGGGATTTTACGATAAATAATCTGTACTTATTCAAAAATTTGGGACAACTCCAGCATCAGAGTAGGTATCAAGGGAATGTCATTGCCTTTATTGCCTTTATTGCCTTTATTCTGCCGTGACCTAATAAGCTAAACTAAAGGATCAAAGGCAGATCAAGTTTCAACCACACACTTTGAAAAAATAGTTTGTCGCCTGCTTTACCGAGAATATGATCCTAAAGCCATTCATAGAACATTTGGCATAGTACTGGATCCATCTGCAGTTTGTTACCAGTATCTTTTCCAACGTTGTACACTCCCCAACCGTGATGACATGAATTCATGACGGGCCCCGTCCAAGTATCTCGTAGAAGACGTGGTCTTGATTCTTTGTCCAATCTGAAAGTTGTTCACACTTCTTGACAGATTGATCTTGCACGGAATGTTTTAAGCATGCCATAGAGGTTTTATATCAATTTAGATTTTATCAGGTTTGCCTGCGTTTAACTTTCTTGTTTCCGATTCCCCTACAGACACAAGTTGTTTGTGTACACAGAAACGTCGTGTCAAAGGTGACCTCAGTGTATCCGAATAAGTTGAAGAGTTTAACGCATGTTTTTTGGATAACTAAACCATTTGCTATGAAATCATAGTTGACACGGGTACACATTATTCTCTTTCCATACATGTATCATTATGTGATGTTTCTCTATGTCTGTTTCGACTAATTTTCGTATGTTTGTATCGATGATGTAGTACTTCTTTTTGTTTTCTATAACGCTTGTGTCTGATTTTATTAGTGTTTCACATTCTTGTTGGTTTGTCCCGCTGAGCCAGTACAGGGTAGTCATCACAAATATAGAAGTACTATTTTTTCAATATAAAGAACGAAATGGAAAAATCGAAAATCAATAACCGAAGGGTACACAGAATCATGATCAGACAGGAACCAAAGCAAAGAAACCAAAAAATGCATCATATGATCAGGAGCCGACTCGTAATTAGTGAGCAACATAGGTGCACAAGGAGAGTCAACAATGCATGCAACATCCGTCCCTCAATTCAAAGACCGCATATAAATCAACGAGACAAATAGAAAACCGTTGCCGACTTAGGACAGCCATCTGCCACGCAAATAGCAGACGATGTAGTATCCGGATTACGCACGCACAACTGCCACTTTTCCGATTATCCAGAGGTCTCGACGAGCGCACAATTGTTGTGTAAAATAATATCAAAATCACGTCATATAAAGGCGATGAAGGGATATTGCTACCAAGAAAGTTTGTGATGCTAAAATTGAACACACGCTTGCCATAGATGGAGGTGTTCATGTAACCATCAGTGTCGTAGGACAGCAATATGTCCGAATACGATTCTGAATTATTTGTCTCTGTGGTTTCCTTGATTTCAGTCTCTGAAGGATACATTTTGCTAAGACAATTTTGGATAATTGATGGAGCTTCTTTTCCTTTTTCAAAATTGCAATTCATCTAGACAACATTGCTTTCACTTATTGGAAGACAAGTAACATCAGACAAAAAAAGAAGGGAGGAGATCTCCAACAAGAACCCCGTTGCAGCATCAACAGTAAAACACCAAAACACCCGATGCAAAAACACAAAAGACGAGTACAGCACGAGACGGAAAAGAGACACACGACATGTAAACATCAAACACAAAAGACTACACATAAACCGACGAGACCAATGGGTAACCGGTGCCGACTTTGGACGGCCATCTGTCACGCAAGTAGCAAATGGTGTGGTTATCCTGGATTACGTGCGCACAACCCTCTCACTTCTCCAATTACCCAGAGGTCTCGAAGAACGTACAATTGTGGTGTAAAACAACCTCCTCACTGTAAGATGACATCACACAAACAAGACCCCAAACGCAGAGGCCCCAGAGACACAGATGAATATGTAAATGGATATAAAAAGAGGGCATGAGTAATACAGTCCGTGCTCTGCCGGCTATAGCGAGCTCATGTATGTAATCAAGTACAATTTCTGATGCTTCAATATATTTATTTTTGGAAAGAATCAAGCATATCCAATTATATGTACATATATGAACTTTATAATATTCCTAATCGCCGGTCCTTGATAAAAGTATACCCTCTTAGGATCGAATAAACGAGGACTAGGCGATGACTTGATAGGCGGATTTTCACTTTTGTTGTTCTTGAATACAACCAAACCAGCCGTCTCGCATCCAAATTGAATATAACCGGGAACATGTTTAAACATACAGTCAACAGATCGATACCTCCTACAATCTTCAGGGAGAGGCACGTCTAAAACATCATCCCTCATATATGTTACATTAAGATGAGGTTTGTCTTTCTCAACCACTACAACAACCAGGTTCCTGTTATGTTTACCCCATCGTGTAATAGTTTCTGGACATTCATCCTTAACCTTTACATCATTATTGTTAAATTCGGGTAATGCCATTACAAACCAATCTTTCCATTCATATTTGCTACTTAAGAAATCATATAACTTGTCGACAAACGATGAGTCATTCAGCTTGTGATATTCTGCCAATTTTCTGTCTATATCAAGTCGAATGTACTTTTCCGCTTCTTGTTTGGCTATAATATCTTTTCTCTTCATTTCGTTCCCTATTTCTGTAAGCTTCTTTTTCCAATTGTCCTGAACGACAGATGCAGTGAGATTTCCCTTCCTTAAATTATAGTAAGCAATGCAATTTGATACACCGCGTATAATCAAAAGTTCAACTCTTTTCATCTCATTTTGAGATCTTGTACGATTGCCCTCTGTATCATGTAGTATGGAAGTTAGTATGTTCTCGCCAAATTGTGGAATGGTCATTATCCCCGTATAAAGTGCCTCCAAGGAGTTAATACAACCATCATTTCCTTGCCTTAAAACTAAGCTTTCAAATACAGATGTTGTACTATTTGATGAATTTAAGTACTGGGCAAGGAAACCGGACATTACCATTATCTTCATTTCGTACGGAGCCCAAATTTTTCTTGTCGATGCCTTCATGATCTGATTTTGAAGTATTTGAAATTTAGTCAGCGTATTATCAAACTGGGAGTCGACGTCTGCAAACTTGTCCTTAATCAATTTCATCTGTGGACTATCAGATGAGGGTAATAAAGCACTAACCAAGGAAACAATAGGACCAATGGCTCCTAAAAAGGGAGCCAATTTGCCTGTAATCAATCCAATAGATTTGAACGTGTTTGAGAACTTTTCATCGCTGAAGGCTTTGAGGATTTCTGTACCTGCAAGTGCTCCAAGATTAACCTTGTTTAGAACAGTTTTTTCTTCCGCAGTATCACCTCCTGCATGTCCGATGTTGGCCAGTACTACGGCAAATAAAATCAGGATGAAATGCATCATAAACCAACCTGAAAACATGAATGATTCCATGTAAACTTGTTGTGTAATAGGTGTTTCAAAGTCTTTCTATGTGTCATCACGGTTTAAATCATTTGAAATAAGTAGAAGATGCATATGGTATCGTATTGATGTATCTGTCAGCATCAAAACTCTATCAATAAGACGTCATACGTATGAAATTAATAGCTATTCTCTGTAAGCATTTGCACTTTTATGAAGGATGCATGGCATGACATGTCTCAGATTTTGATGAAAGGTTGGGTCTGACCCAAAAGTAAAAAAAAAGATAAAAAAAATTTTAACGTCATATCCGGTTGCCATGGAAACGGACTTTGAATATTGAAAAAAATGCATTTTTTGGAGTTTTTGAATTCGGAAACGTCATTTATGCAGCATAATTTAAAACAAACGCTAATGAAATATCAGTGACCTCTCTTTGCTTTTTCAAATTAGATAAAAATAATGTTGGGTTTATGGTCTTATCTATATATTTCCATGACAAGAACACAGGTAACCCATCAAAGTAGTGTTTTTGGCATTTTTTCAAAATTCAATGATAAATTCCTTACATTTTTCAGTTGTTTATGCAAATAATACATGAGAAATTACGATGGAAATTTTGGGTACGTTGCTATGGCAACATGAACTCAAATCGCAAAAATGAAAACAATTTTAGACAATATTTAGAGAGCTTTTATTCCTAGATCATGGAATTTTAATTCAAAGTAATGATAATTAATGGATGTATTCAAGTAGATCTTTCAAAACATGAACAATTTTTTCTTTTAAATATGCAGGATATAGCCCGTTGCTATGGAAACGATTGTGTAAAATTGTCCATAAGCCAAATTTGAGTCATTGGATACGGGCATCCAAAGCTAAGCAATGTGAAAATTTTTAAATCTAAAATAAAGTTTAGACTTTCCTTTATAATAATATATGTAAAAAAAGTTTTGTAAGCCTGTTTCATTTTTTGGGGAAAAGGCTTCGAGAAATAACAAAAAATGCATATATTGTTATTTTATGGCCGAATTACCATAGCAACCATTAATTATTTGAAAGTTTTTTCTTGTATTTTGAAAGAGGCTTACTCGATCTTTATTTATGATAAATCTAAACTTTCTTTGATTAATAATGACTGTTTTATTGAAATAATAGAAAATGGTTGCAATGGTAACATATGTTCCCCATAGCTTTTATACGGTTTTTGAAATAGCTCGTTGTGTTGGATATATTCCAACATTTCTCATCTGTTCATCATATTGCAAAAATTTTAAAGATAACTCTGAAGTTACAAAATAAGTAATATGTTCGACCATAGTTACCGTTGCCAAGGTAACTTATGTGCATTGCAACAAGTGGGTTTATCTTGAATTTGCTCATTCTATAAAATAATTCCATTTTCTTATAATATACCAATCAAGAGAGAAGAAAAATTGGAAAATACAAACAGCATTTTGAAATCAATATATTAAAATTAGCTAATTATGTTGCCATGGTAACCAGCCTTTTTGACAATATCAGAAACTACGATTGAGCTTATCTAAAATCTAAGGTCCTAATCTTTAGGATGCTTAAAAATTCTTCCAGAAATGTCGTATATAAACCAAATTATAGAGCTTCAGAGTAGCTTAATTTTGCCAATTTCTCAACTTTAAAAGCCGTTGCCATGGTAACCAGATGACCTAGAAATGAAATTTTGGTCTTATTAACCTTTTTTCATTGGTCCCTAGTTATGTGTGAAATTTCATGAAAATCGGAGAGCATGCGTGCCGAAATTGTTTTAATGGTTACAGAGAATTGCTATTAAAATGTAGTATAATTGCCCACGCGAACAAGATACAGCAATATTTTTCTTTAAAATGGGTACCCTAATATTACCTATATATTTCGAACGGCTAATGAAAGCACGTAGCTAGACTGACCTATATAAATATACAATTACGGTGATGCATATGTAGGCTGAATGTGCACCATATCTACTTTTACCTAATTGTTGGAAACAATCTTAAAGATGATTATCTTGCATGTATTTAGTAATTCAACCCAAATATTCAATAATCTACGGTTCGATAAATCATATTCAAATCGTTTAATTTCCATTGTTTTTTCTATGAATCGATGATGCTGATTTACCGATAAATTCTGTTCGTACCTGCATCAACAAAATAGGAAGTACGCACTTAGCAACGTTTTAAGCAACGTCATAAGCAACGTCGTTAGCAACACTATTTCAAAGTTGGAAAGAACGTTGATAAGCGACGAAATGAAATGATAAGAACGAGGTATCAACACCACAAATTGAGGGAAAACTTATGCATCTTTCGCTACACACACAATGCAGTTTTCCCTCTATTTGTGGTGTTGATACTTCGATCAAACAAATAGATATTACAATGAGCTTAGGAGAACAAATGCACATGAGTAACAAGAGACTACATCTAGCTTTCATTCATACAATAATTCCATATATTGATCTTATAAATACCGACGTAAAACGCTTTGTTAGTGTTCGATGTTTCCTGTTTAGAAACTTTAAATGACATATCAAGTACCCGAAAGGTGCATGTCTGGTTTTTTTTTAGATTTTTTTTTAAAAATTTGATTTAATCATATTTTATTTCAAAAAGCAGAAAAAGGATTGGGTAAAAGTTTTCACAACATTATATAATGCCCTCTCCTATAATGCCCTCTTCACAACATTATATAATGCCCTCTCCTAAATCATTTGAAATAAGTAGAAGATGCATATGGTATCGTATGGATGTATCTGTCAGCATCACAACTCTATCAATAACATATCTGGTCGATGCTGCAAATTCACCTGTTCTTAAATGATGCTATTGAATTTGAAGCCGTTAAACAATTGTTTCACTTGGTGAGTGTCACTGCTGACTATGAGTCCCCGAGGGCACATGTAGCCAAGTTCGATAACCATCGGTTGATCGTTTGTTAAACGCATTCGAAAATTTCTGTTTTCAAAATGTTTTGAAATTTCTAAAATTGGGTCCTGTAGCATCATATCCTACAAATCCTGCTACGTCTTTCGGTTCATTTTTGAACATTATTTTCACACTGTTTGGCAATGTTGCATTGTTTATATTGAGGATCACTGACGAGGGTAAAGTACCCGATACGTGCATGTTTGGCACATGCTGCAAATTTATCTGCTCTTAAATGAAGCTATTGAATTTGAAACCGTTTAACATTTGCACCACTTGTTGGGTGTCACTGCTGGTGGAACAGGAGTCCCCGAGGACACATGTAGCCAAGTTCAATCAACTTCGGTTGATCGTTTCTTAAGCGCATTCGAAAATTTCTGTTTTCAAAAGTTCTTAAAATTTCTAAAAAGTGGGTCCTGTGGCATCATATCCCACTCATCGATTACGTGTTGTGTCAAGAGTGTTTGGATACTCTCAACAGAACCTCGTCTTGTACAGATCTGATCGAAGTGTCAGAGAGTTTTTTCTTTAACATAAACCAACATAACGATCAATCCTTTTTTCTCTAAATAAATAGAGACGTTTCGATATACCAACGACAAATATAAACTTAAATGATTAAAATCAATGAAAATAATCTTAATTTGATCAATCAACATGGGTTAATCATTTCGATGAATACATGTAACAAAACCTTTAGAAGAACTTAGAGGGGAAAAGTAAAAAGTTGTGTTCGATTCCTTATTTTATGTTATTATACTATTGTGCTTCAATACGTATGTAAGTCTCTGATCTTTGTTTTTTTGCATTTGGTTTTTGGGGGGTTTGTTGTTAGTGCTGCAGCCTCGTGTTGTTGGAGATCCTTCCTTTGTTTTTTCGAATGTCATGCACAAAATCTCATCCTTTTCCATACGGATTACCATTGACTTTGATAATTATATAAGATATAAGCTATGGTAAGAAATTGTCGGGAAATTATAATTTGTTTTTATTCAATTTACTGTAAATTGCTTTATTTTCGTAAGTACCAATTTTCGTCTATTCGTTAAAAATGGCCATTTCGTCAGTACGTCAATTCGTCATCCAAGGGTCAATAAAATGTAAATTCGTCCGTTCATATGCCAACTTAACATTTAGATCCACCGTCTAATCGTCAAATGCGCCTTGTGTTTGTTGTCATAGTTTGTTTAACAATTATCGGTAAACAAACAATTAGAGATATGTATATCACCTACCTTGCTGTGAAAACATATTATTTAGTAATTAGAAGAACATTACATGCCACTTTGTGTTCGTATTCAGTTTTCATTGATTTGTCATTTGGGTATAACGTAATAATACTGTTTACAATGTCTTACAACTCGGAACCTTCAGCTTCTTCCTCCCTCCTTCACAGTCGCTCCCGGTTTATTACCAAGATTACCAGGAGACTGATACAATTTTTCCTTACTAAAATTAATTTTTATTATCAGGAGTATTTTTATTCGTCGGTACGTAATTTCGTCAAGGAAGGCATTGACGAAAATGACGAAAATTGGTATCTGACGAATAAAAACCAATTTACAGTAATATAAGCCATATTATACCCAATTGTTTGTTTTTAACATAAGTCACAAATATATACACTTTGGTTCGATCAATGTGCATATATCATGTAGATGTAGGTTATATACACTATGATTAATTTATCATTTAACATTATTTGTATAATAATAATATGAATTGGATAGGAAAATCAAATAGGATTAGAGATTCAGTTGTACAGTACAGATGCATAAAAAGCAACACCCCCCCCCCTAAAAACCGATGAAGAAATAAATCAATAATCAATAAAAAAGACAAACCTGGCGAAAGGGTGAGGAAGGAGAAAAAATAGTAAAACATGGAGATATATAGGAAAATTATCGATACCTTTATAGCACTTCACGATTCGAGGAACAAAGATGCAAAAACCGATTATTAATGATGATACAGTCTCGAAACCAATGGCAAATGAATTAATACTACTTAATAGAACCACTGTGTATACAACTATACCTAAATTTAATTCTGAACTTAAGAACATCGTTAACAGTTTTAATTTGTCTTCATCTTTTATAGTAACCACTGTTGTACAACTGTACCTAAACTTAATTCTTAATTAAAGAACGTCATTAGCAGTTTTAATATGTCTTCATCTTTTCAGTATGTTTGCTGTTTTAGAAATAAAAAAATCTCCTTTTCTCAAAATTCATCTGTTTTGCCCCAATCAAATCGCATTTTGAATTTGTCAATGTTTTATTTCTTAAAGTAGATGAATAGCAGTAATTTATACGTCTACATCTTGTTGTAATGATGCATGTTTCGAAATCAAACAAAATCAGGTTTTTTTCGTCACAAAATTCAACATAAATGCCATCAAAATGTCACTTTCCCGTTTGAGAAAATGTATTATCTTTGATTCGTTTTAGATTTAGATTTAAACTATATTTTAGTAGATTTACCAGACAACTTACCTCTTCAACTGTGGAAAGCATAAAGCAATCTGGATGAGAAATGCAATTGATGAAGATTTTATATAGCATTGAATGCTTTACAAAAACACAATCTCGTGAACAGAAGCACAAATCATGCCTTACAACACAATCAAGTGGATAGAATTTCTTACTACGCCTTCTGACATAATCATATGGATAGATGTACTTACCACGCCTTCCAACACCGCCAAATGGATAGAAGTACTAGCCACACCTTTCAACACAGTCACGTGGATAGAAGTACTTACTACGCCTTCCAACACAGTCACGTGGACAGAATTTATAGCCACGTCTTAAATCTGCATATTATTTTTTTCTGATATATATCGATTATATGAAATAAGTTATCGACTAATAGCAATGTTTACCAAATAAAACAAATTATAAAGGTTTAAAATAAAGGAGTGGATGTAAGATAAACCTGCTGTATTGGAGCACATTTTCATTTCCGTCGGTTGACTTTGTTAATGATGATGTTTTTGTTTGGTTGCTTGTCCTAACGCTTGTCTGTTTTATTAATTTTTCTATGAGGTATAAAAAGGAGGGGTTTCTCAACAACACCAGGTTGCAGCACCCACAGCAAAACCCCAAAACACCCAATGCAAAAACACAGAGCAGACATGCACAGAAATAGACACGAAAGGGAAAGGAACATCAACAAGCAACACAGAAACATCAAACACAAAGGATCACACATAAACGAGACCAATGGGCAATCGATGCCGACTTAGGACGGCCATTTGCCACAAAAAAAGCAGACGGTGTGTTTATCCTGGAATAGGTGTGTGCAACCCTTCCACTTTTCCGATTACCTAGAGGTCTCGAAGAACGTACAATTGTGGTATTAAACAACCTCCTCACTGTTAGATGACTACACACAAACAAAAGCAACACATATGAATATGTAAATGGATATAAAAACATAAAGCATACTAAATACAATCACGAGGAGTCCGACTGATTTTCAGAAAGGAGAGTTGGTCGGGGCCCTGTCTTCTCTAAAGAGATTTTGGCAGGGCCCGTCATTGAGTCCCGTCGTCACAGTCAGTAAGAGTGCAAGTCTTAAGGATGCACTGGTACAAGACTGAAGATTGGTCACGTACCAAGCCTAGTGTTCGTCTGGTGACATTAGGATCATATCACGGTATTAAAGGCGTTTGATGATTCTGACGCATTTTCGATGGTTATTCTGTCTACCTTTGATCCTCCTTATTTTGTTAATTATGTCCACATAAAATTTGACATGAAACATGAAATACCCAAATTAATACACTCTGTTCCTTGTATTAGTCCGAAGTTCAGAAGTTGACAGTAATTTTTTTAAATTTCCAGATAATCTGTACTAGTTTGTGAAAGCGAAAACCTTGACCTAAAATTGCCTAAGTAATTTGTTAATTTCTACTATGAAAATTCAAAACATCAGTACATGCTTTTCAATGTCGTATTTCGTATTGGGACATGGTTCTTTTTAACATCGATTAATCAAAATCATCGATCATTAACTTAATGAGACCAAGAAGTATTCTGTGTACCTTTCAGAGTATAAAAAGGAATGTCCCAAATTTATTTTTCCATGATGTATAAAAGAAAGGAGGGAATCTCCAACAACACTCGGTTGCAGCATCCACAGCAAAACCTCAAACAGGCTATGAGACTCTCACAGACGCAAAAGGGACAAGGAACACCAACTCATACAATAGTGTTTTTTTTTTTCCTAGAAATCTTTATTTAGAGAGCTCATTATTTTCATCATTTGGCTCAAAAAAGGATCGACATGATGCTGCTACGTCTTTCGTTATTCCTTGGACATAACATTTACAGACTTTGGTCATATTTCATTGTTTGGAATGAGGTACAAATCAATGCAAAGAAGTAGAGCGCGTAGCACAAACCAAACTAATTCCTGCCCTAAAAGATAGCCATGGAATTGATATTTCCATCTATATAAAATTTATTTTGGTTGAGGGTTCGCGCCAATATTAATTTAAAAGACATTTTGCCTAGCATAAATTGTTTTTTCTTCATTTTCTGTTATTCAGAAGAAATGACGTCATAACGTGACGTCATATCTCGCGCGCGAGACCTCACAACTACTTGAAATATAAACCTTATCTATTCCCACATATTAAAATGAAATATTAGAGATAGAAAATCCTAATTTTCACGAAAAATACAGGGCCAATTTTAGGGACAAGTGAACCTTTGTGCATTTACTTTATAGAAGGAGAGCACGATTCCAAATTTCATGTGGGGTCCATTCAATAACATGTCCAAATAAAATCTATGTTCAAAATAACAATTGAGGGATGGTGCTAAGACGTTAACCTCCTTTTCGATAATATGATTGGACAAGGTCCGCCACCAAATTGTCCACTATCATTATTTTGCCCGTACCTAAGGTGAGCGATGTGGCCCCCTTGTGTCTCTTTTGTTATTGTTGCATTCGAGTTTTTGTTTGTATTGTTGTTTGGTGTAGTTGTCTTCGAGTATTTGAACTGTTGTTTGGTTTCGTTGTATTCGAGTTTTTGTTTGGGTATTGTTGTTTGGTGTAATTGTATTTGAGTTATTGTTTGTATTGTTGCTTGGTGTAATTGTATTTGAGTTATTGTTTGGTGTCGTTGTCTGCGAGGTTTGTTTGTAAAAGTGCTTTGTATTGTTGTTTGATGTAATTGTTTCCGAGTTTTTGTTTGTATTGTTGTTTTATGAAGTTTTCCTCGAGTTTTGTTTGTATTAATGTTTTGTCTCATTGAGTATTTGTTTCTAATGCTGTTTGTCTTGAGGTTTTGCTATTTGTTTTTGTTAAATGAAATACTTCTCCCATGAGTTTTGCTGAACATATTCAATGCATGGTTGTCTTTTTGAAATATCTCTTCCTTTTCTTTTCTAATTTGAAAATTATGCTTAAATGGATTTTATCTCTGATTTTTAAACTTCGTGTTATGGATGTTAAACAGTTTCAAATTCATTAGCATCATTTAAAAGCAGATAAATAAACAGCGGACCACACATGCACGTTTCGGGTATTTCAAATATTTTATTGTTCTGGCTTCATATGACGGTTTTATGCAAATATTTCTCTTTGTATGATTATCTTGGATTTAAGGTTTCCATTAGTACATGTATGTCTTTCGGACGATTTGTCATTGGTGACCCACCACAGTCAAACTATGTCAAGGGGTACCCTCCTTATACAAACATCTTCGTTAAAAGCGAAATGCATATAAAAAAATCATTAATGAATAATAATGATCTAGATATATATGTTAATATTGATTCGCAGTAAAAACCTAAAAAAAATCAGGTATGTTTGGCGAAAACATGTTTCAGATTTTAGACATTTTTTAGTATACAAGGTGTATAAATAAACATCAAGGAAGTACCTAATCGTCATTCAATCTCAAAGTCGAGAAGGCAAAGCAAAATCGTGAGAATTCCCATCGAAACGGTTGCGAACCCCGGAATTAACATTATTCCGAAGTGTATCATGTCCTAAGAACGAAATTACCTTCCATTATTTTTATCTGAGGTTCCTTTGCCATGATAACCAAGGTTTTGTATAAAAATTCCTTTAAACAAGGCATATTCAAGCATCCCGTGACCTTGGAAACGGATGTTTGATGTATATCTAATTTTCTGAACAGATTCTTTAAATCCTCTTAAGTCAAAATAATTTTTAAATGATTCATTGCTCCTTATTGTATGCCATGTAAATTTCAAAAATAATTGCTTATTCGAAATGTGCCCTTTTCGGTCAATTTAGGCCTGACTTTACCTATATTTCACTAAGTTGTGACATGAGTAAAGATGCAGTTCCCACAAGATTTAAATTATTGTTGACTATTTCCTGAATAGTGCCATCCCAGGACTTTACGGGAATCGGAGAAAATATATGTAGAAATTAAAATAGGTTGTTGTGGCAACATTTGGTACAGAGGTGTAAATATATGCCTTAGGTAAAACACTTATGTCTGAAGATGTATGCCTGCTATCGTTACCACTGAGTAGCAACATCCCTTCATCGCCTGCTTATGGTATGTTCATATCTCAGTTGATACGCTATGCCAGAGCAAGTACCAAATATACGGATTTTGTCCTGAGAGCTAGGCGTCTTTCAAATAAGCTTCTCAGTCAGGGATATGTTTGCGACCGACTAACATCGTCACTGAGGAAGTTCTACGGTCGATATGGGGAAGTCGTCATACACTATGATGTCCCACTCTCCAGAATGGTGGATGATATTCTGTCATAGACCATTTGAACCATCCAACCAAAAATTGTACTCTATGTCTTCCGAAATGGAAGTAACCGGATGTGACAGTTCTACCGAATTGAAGCGGCGGGTGTTGCATGCAAGCAGGAGATGTTTACTCTTCCTGGGCACCTGGTCTCACTCCCATATCGGGAGTTCGCTTCTTTTCATGTGGTGGAGGTTTTTGTTTGTTTGCTTTGGTTCCTGTTTTATCCTGATTTTGTATGCCTTCGGTTTCTGATTTTCTGAATTATCGATTTTGTGCTGTATACAGGGATATGATCATTATCCATATTTGTCATTTGAAACATTCCTCCTCGGAATTTAATTGGTTTGAAATTGTATTCAAGATTACGAGTTGGAACTCTTCATATTTATAATAATCCATACATTAAAAATTATACATGTGGATAAAGAAATTGTATGAGAGAGGAGATACCATTTAAATTAATCAGTTGACTCGAAGGGAATATATTTTCTTACAAATAAGGACCATCTCCTTACTTGTTATTTGTCATTTTTCCTTCAAATTCGTCTCTTCAGACGCTTTAAAATATTATCTAGGTAAATTGTCAGATACTTTGATTAAATTCATAAATCATCAGTTCTACAATATGTTGTTCTGATGTGAGAAATTTTTAATGTAAAACTTTCAGCAGAATTACGTTTTGCCTAAAACCAAACGTAACATTCGTCCAATAGTTGATAGATTTGTATTCACAAAATGACAAGGAAATAAGTTACAACAAATCGGGATGTTGAATTTTATGATGAGTCAATTATATCGTGAAAGTACTTTTATTCCAAAACCCAAGAAAACTGCAATGTTTATCTTGATAGAATTCAGATCTATGAAAAGAGAAAGCACATAGACATTTGATATCATTATTCAAACGTATATGCATTTCAGAACGAGAAAAACATTTTTCTTTTTTTTTCTCTCCATTTTTTTCTATTCATCTTTTTTTTTCGTGTTTCTTTTTTTATTATCATTATTTTTCATGATGTATCTGGATGTTGTTATTATTTGATTTTCAGAGAAACAAGAACTCTGATTGAATAAAATTGATATATTTTGTATGCAAAACAAATGATAATAAGAAATATTATTAAATAAATGAGATAAATTCTCCAATGACGTCATTTCCCGCATTTCTAAAATATGCCGTCGTCACGAACGACATGTTTTTGACAATTTAAAAGTAGTGTCAGGTTCATGGTTTGCTTAAATGATCTAAAGCTCAATGGGAGAAAATTAATCGATAAACAATTTGAAAAAAAATTATAACTCGTTACATTTTTTATAACATTCAAAACTAACTTTGATTCCTCATACCTGAGTCTCGAATACTTAATCCTCATCAATGTTACTAAAAGCCAAAGTACAATTTAACAAACAAAGTCATTTCTGTGGTGCGGTCTAGTTTGATTTCCAAATTTGTAAAGAGTGCACGGCTCCAGATTTTCTGTTAGGTCTATTCAGGAGCGTAGTTTAAAAGTCAAATTCAAGGAATTGTGGTCCCCCGCTTTGAGTTTTTATCTTTTAAAAAAAAATGCTGATAGATACCCACTACTATTTTGAAGTTTCATAATATATATCATGTACTATAAAAGTTCTTTAAAAAATCAAGAGATTAAACTCCAAGAAAAGATCAAAAGGTATAAACTTTCCTACCAAGGGAAAAGATCGTGTGAAAAGGAATACACATATGGATTTTGAAAGTCCTATCATTTACCATCCAAAAGTTATTGTCGATGTTGAAGATTTTAAATGTGAAAAAAATGCTGATATACACCCCCTACTATTTTGAAGTTTCATAATATATCTCATGTACTATAAAAGTTCTTAATATCAAGAGATTAAACTCCAAGAAAAGATCAAAAGGTATGAACTTTAATTTCCTATCAAGGGAAAGATTTTGTGAAAAGGAATACACATGTAAATTATGAAAGTCCTATTATTTACCATCCAAAAGTTATTGTCGATGTTGAAATTTTTAAATGTGATTTAATCTCCAAGGACGCCGTCACAAGGTCAGAATGTTGTTACCGACGGAAAGGTCTTGTCACAAGGAATATACGTGTGAAACATGAAAGCCCAATCACTTACCGTTCATAATACGGAAGGGTTCCAACTCTTAACTTCTTGCAGAACATTTTAAACCAATTTTCATGCACCAGACACGTGTTTCGAATCTCAAATTCTCATCAGTGATACATTCAAAGTGCCCTTCATACGCTACCCAAATTCAATTTATTAGCACCCTCTGGTTTTATTTTTCAAAAGTACATTTAATTTACAGAGGGCACGGCTCCAAATTTCCTGTAGAGTCGATTCAGTAGCATATTCAAAAGGTATGGTCATGGTTAAAGTTTTTGAAAAGTAGGTCAAACTCCAAGGTCAATGCCACAGGAACAATTTCTGTGGTTTCCATGGAAAGGTCTTGTCACGATGAATACACATGAGAATTATGAAAGCCCTATCACTTTCCATTCAAAGGTTATGGCTAAGGGTTAAGTTTATGAAAAGTAAGTCAAACTTCAAGGTGAAGGTCACAAGATCAAATATGTTGGTATCAAATGAAAGGTCTTGTCACAAGGAAAACATATGTGAATGAGTTAAAGAAGATCCTGACGATAATCTCAACAGCACTCAAAATAAAGCACCAAATTGAGCATCGGACCCCTAGCAAGCAAGAGGTGGGACAAGGTGCCCAGCAGGAGTAAGCATCCCCTGTTGGCTAGCCGCACCCGCTGTCGATTTTCACACACGAAAATGAAAAGAATATATAAAATGCATGCACTGTTTAAGGCCACGTTTATATAGACAGTGCTATGGCGACAATGTCAGGGAAAAATATTCAAAACGCTTACTGTTAAACTGCTGGTTTATATAGGTATTCAGAGGTTGCACATTCTCAAGAAGATTTATATAGGTATTCAGAGGTTTCACATTCTCAAGAAGATTTCTATAGGTATTAATATGGATTCTCTGTAAAAACCTAAAACAGCTGGCCACGGCATGTCATGGATTTTGATGAAACTTTCTGTAATTATCATACTTAATGTAAAAACAATGAAAACAAACCATATTGTTATATTTGAACAACGGTTGCCATGGTAACGGGGTCAATCTTTTTGACACCCCCATAAATATGAGAGATAAGACATATTGTGGCATTCTGTTGCCATGGAAACCATAGTCAAAATTTACTTTATGAACACAAAATCTTTTCTTTGTATGTTTAACTCTGACAAGAATAACTTCTTCGGGGGAGGGGGTTATCAGGTAGTTGTTGATATTCAGTCAAATTATGTGAAAATTTAGCAAAAATAAGGTCTAATTTTAGGGTCATTTTTGGCCTGTTTTTGATTATTTTGAAGGTTGAAAACCATTATTCGGTGAATGTAATGGGTATTTAACATCACCTTGCCAAAATAAATGTCTATAGCTGGAAAAAAATCAGGAAATAAAATCTATGGTGAAACTCACCATTTTGTCATGAATGCCAATCAAAATCCGTTGCTATAGCAACTTGGAATCCATATTACCATATACCGCATATTTAAAAACATTGTTTTACCTCATGTTTGAGTCCTATGATTATGAAATAGCATACCAGTATACAAATTATATTTATCATTATCAATTGACCTTCAAATCATTTCAAGGTCATCTGTCCAAATCACAAGGTCATTTTTAAATTTAGACTTAAATTTAGACAAAAATCAGGATTTCCAATTAATTTAAATTTATTTCTCTAACTTAGTTCATTAGATATTTTGATTGTAAATATTTACAGTTGAACAACCGATCAAAAGAAGTAGAATTCATCACAATTTTCTTAAAATGTATTTCACTTCTTTGTATGACATACTTTCAAAAGAGCATAAAATTGCGATTTTCTAAGATTTTCTCGTAAAATATGTGACATTTTTTGGGGTCTTCATTGGACTCTGATAAATGTGATACTCATCCCAACAAATCATACATTTATCATACTTTTACCGATAATTGATTGTTTTGCCAAGGTTTCATACTGTTTACTGTTAATCATGTCTCTTTTAAGTGAAAAACCACAAAATTTGGCCTCAAAATAGCATATACTTTAAATGACCTTGAAAATTGAGCAAATGACATTTTCTCAAGGTCATGATAGCATCAGATGGTCTTTATACATCTACATATCAAGTTTTGTAACAATAGCAGGCATACATATGTAGAAATTAGCTTTTTACATTTGACAGGTATTTACACCTTCGTACCAAATGTTGCCATGGTAACCTATTTCAAAGGCATGTAAACAGAAAAATCTCACTTCTAGATAAATTTCCTTCGATTCCCATGAAGTCCTAGGATAATACTCTTCAGGAAATAGTCAACTGTATTTCAAATCTTGTGCAATTGCATTATTACTCTTGTCAAAAGTAAGTAAAATATAGGTAAAATAAGGCCTAAATTGGCCGAAAATGGCTCAATTTTAATAGCAATTCCCTGTAAGGACCAAAATAATTTCAATAGCACGTGGAAATAGCATGTCTCCAATTTTGGAGATTTTTGGTATGGAAGGTGTATATGATGTACTGATACAAAAATAAACTTCCTTTTTACAAATTAAGTTTTCGTTGCCATGGAAACCATGTTTGAAATTTTACGCATCAGTAGAATACTTGTAACATGTCATTTTCATAAGGCTCGCTTCCATGGTAACAGCTATCATAGTCAACTGAAATTTCCTTAAATTTTCTCTTTATATCTTTCATTATATAAATACTACACAAGAAGTATGCTTCCGCCTGCTATTCATTTTGTCAGTATGCTCAAAATGTAGGCAAAAACCTGCTTTAAAGAGGCCCTTTTTAGGACAGAAAAAGCTCCTAATTTAATATGATTTTGCTCAATTTTATGGACAAATAATCTTAAATGTCAGGCTAACTTGGTTTCTACTGCCAATTATCTTTTAAGTTTAATCCTCGATCTTTAAGAAAATGTTAAAATTTGAGTGGGACCTCTTCACAATTTTATTCAAAAGGGTATAAAAAATGGTTACCATGGTGACATTCTGTTCAGTGTTATTACACATAGAGTAATTTACTGGTAAATTTTTAGTTGTACGTTAAATATTTTTTAGCAATTTTTTATCAGTGCATATAAAAGAGCATTATTGATTAAAAAATCACCTTAAAAGTTTTCAAGGTCACAGGACCCAATGTCAAGGTCATCTTGAATGCAATTCACAAAATTTGGCAAAATTCTGTGATTTTTCAAAAATATGAGAGGCAGTTACTCATATATCATGTGGTATTGGGTAAAACAAACACATACATAGTGATTATGGATATATTCCCTACTTATTGACCAAAGTTGCAAAAATCTCAAAATCAGTGACATCCTTCATTTGTAGCTAATATTTCATGCATACTTATAACAAAATGTGAGATTATCATTATTTTTGTCTGGGGCTTATTTTTTTAGGAGAAATGTTCTGAACCAAAAATTGTAATGTTTTTCCACCTATCGATCCTAATTTTAGAAAGAAGTATTTTGGATATAAATATATGACAGTCAAGCCTAAAATTAGTAACAATAAATAACAACAAAAATGCAAATTTTATTGAAATTGGAACCTATATTTTGAATTGACCTTGAACTTAGAGTCAATGACCTTGACAAATTTTGGAAGTGCTCAAATGAAGAATAATTTCTTCTGTTGTCCCTACATAAAGCTTAAGCAATATAAGTTATTAAAAACATGAAAACGATCAATTTGAAAAAAAACATAGTCATCATGTGTCAAATGAAAAGTTGCCATGGCAACCATTTTTGACCTCAAAATGAAGGAAAACAAAACAAGGTCCCACTTATTTTTTTCAGTGATTATATTTGTCACATTAAATCTATTTTGTTCTGACAACAGTGATGGTATTATCAGCCTAACATTTTGTGTTATTTTTGCTTAAAAATGGTAAAAATTGGACAAAAATAGGCCTTAATTTTGACCTTATTTCATGGCAATTTTTAACTGATTTTGATTTGATAATTTTCGGCTAATTGAAAGAAATTTCAAAAAATTGTTAATTTTTCTAAAAATAGAGGTTTTAAAGATTATAAGCTGTTAATACCAATTAACTCTTACAATGGTTTCCATGGCAACATAATAACCAAATGTTACTTATTTGACCATTTTTGTAGTGCTATAAATAGACAGACCTTGTTTCCATGGCAACCGGAAAATTTTTTTTTAAAAAAATTGTTATTTTTGTATTCAGGGCATTATACATACCAATTATAGAGAAAATCATAAAAATCCATGACATGCTGTTTCCAAAATATTTTGGTCCTTACAGAGAATTGATATTAATAAGCAATTTTTCTTGAAATTGAAGTGAATTTACATGACACACAGAAAGAAGGAGCATCGAAAAATCAAATTGTATCAACTTAAGAGGATTTAAATAATCTTTTCGGAAAATTACATATACATTCAACATTTGTTTCCATGGTAACGGGATGCATAAAAATGCCTTGTTTAAAGGTGTTTTTATACAAAACCTTGGTTACCATGACAACGGAACGTCGGAGAAAAAAGTAGAATGAGTTAAAGAAAATCCTGACGATAATCTCAACAGCACTCACTATAGAGCACAAAATTAAACATCGACGGACCCCTAGCAAGCTAGAGGTGGGACCAGGTACCCGGGAGGAGTAAGCATCCCCTGTTGGATAGCCGCACCCGCCGTCGATGTTTTTGAAGCATGGAAATGAAAAAATATATAATTCATACACTGTCTGACGTTATGTCTATATAGAAAGTGCTATGGCGGCAATGTCAGGGAAGTATATTCAAAACACTTACTGTCAAACCCCTCGCGGGGATTTTTTTTACGAGCTCCACACGGCAAAGGGCATAAGTGTGACACAAATGATTTAAAGAAGATCCTGACGATAATCTCAACAGCACTCACAATAGAGCACAAAAATAAACATCGACGGACCCCTAGCAAGCTAGAGGTGGGACCAGGTACCCGGGAGGAGTAAGCATCCCCTGTTGGCTAGCCGCACCCGCCGTCGATGTTTTATAAGCATGGAAATGAAAAAATATATAATGGAAGGTCAATTCGTTCTGGGGACATCATATTTACCTTATACACAAAAGATATCCAAAATCTGAGACATGTCGTGGCCAAACATGTCTGATTTTTTAGGTTTTTACATAGAATCTATATTAAGAGGTTGCACATTCTCAAGAATTCTCTGAAATATGACAGCCCTATCACTTACTGCTTCTTGGGAATGTGCAACCTCTGAATACCTACATAAAGCAGCTGGTCATATTGTTACAGGTGACTTTTCAATTATCCAGGAGAGGCAGCTCCGTGGTCTTTTTAAAAAAGGACCAAAGTATAGAATGTCATCCAAGATAGATTATATTAAATGTCGCGAAGTACTAAAGGAAGCCTCAGATAAATATACCAAACGATGGTGTAAATCTGAAGGAATCGAATCAAATGCCCTGAATGACTGGTGACCCACCACAGTCAAAGTTTGTCAAGGGGTACCCTCCTTATACAAAGTTTTTCGTTAAAAGCGAAACGCATATAAAAAAAAATCATAAATGAATTATAATGATCTAGACATATATGTTAATATTGATTCGCTGTAAAAACCTAAAAAAAAATCAGGTAAGTTTGGCCAAAACATGTCTCAGATTTTGGACATTTTTTGTATACAAGGAGTATATATTGTCATAAGAACGAAATTACCTTGAATTATTTTTTATCTGAGGTTTCTTTGCCATGTTAACCAAGGTTTTGTATAAAATCCCTTTAAACAAGGCGTATTTAGGCATCCCGTTACCTTGGAAACGAATGTTGGATGATATCTAATTTTCTGAACAGATTCTTTAAATCCTCTTAAAGATTTAAGTCAAAATGATTTTTTAAATGATTCATTGCTCCTTATTGTATGCCATGTAAATTTAAAAAATAATTGCTTATTCTAAATGTGCCCTTTTCGGTCAATTTAGGACTGACTTTACCTACATTTCCCTAAGTTGTGACATGAGTAAAGATGCAGTTCCCACAAGATTTAAATTATTGTTGACATTTCCTGAATAGTGCCATCCAAGGACTTGACGGGAATCGGAGAAAATTTATGTAGAAATAAGGTTTATCTGTTTATATGCCTTTAAGATAGGTTGTTGTGGCAACATTTGGTACAAAGGTGTAAATATATGCTCTAGGTAAAACACTTATGTCTGAAGATGTATGCCTGCTATCGTTACCACTGAGTAGCAACAACCCTTCATCGCCTGCTTATGGCATGTTCATATCTCAGTTGATACGCTATGCCAGAGCAAGTACCAAATATACGGATTTTGTCCTGAGAGCTAGGCGTCTTTCAAATAAGCTTCTCAGTCAGGGATATGTTTGCGACCGACTAACATCGTCACTGACGAAGTTCTACGGTCGATATGGGGAAGTCGTCATACACTATGATGTCCCACTCTCCAGCATAGTGGATGATATTCTGTCATAGACCATTTGAACCATCCAACCAAACATTGTACTCTATGTCTTCCGAAATGGAAGTAGCCGGTATGACGGTTCTACCGAATTGAAGCGGCGGGTGGTTCATGCAAGCAGGAGATGTTTACTCTTCCTAGGCACCTGGTCTCACTCTCATATCGGGAGTTCGCTTCTTTTCATGTGGTGGAGGTTTTTGTTTGTTTGCTTTGGTTCCTGTTTTATCCTGATTTTGTATGCCTTCGGTTTCTGATTTTCTGAATTATCGATTTTGTGCTGTATACAGGGATATGATCATTATCCATATTTGTCATTTGAAACATTCCTCTTCGGAATTGTAATTGGTTTGAAATTGTATTCAATGTTACGATTTGAACTCTTCATATTTATAATAATCCATACATTAAAAATTATACATGTGGATAAAGAAATTGTATGAGAGAGGAGATACCATTTAAATTAATCAGTTGACTCGAAGGGAATATATGTTCTTACAAATAAGGACCATCTCCTTACTTGTTATTTGTCATTTTTCCTTCAAATTCGTCTCTTCAGAGTGACGCTTTCAAATTTAATCTAGGTAAATTGTCAGATACTTTGATTAAATTCATAAATCAACAGTTCTACAATATGTTGTTCTGATGTGAGAAATTTTTAATGTAAAACTTCAGCAGAATTACGTTATGCCTAAAACCAAACGTAACATTCGTCCAATAGTTGATAGATTTGTATTCACAAAATGACAAGGAAATAAGTTACAACAAATCGGGATGTTGAATTTTATGATGAGTCAATTATATCGTGAAAGTACTTTTATTCCTAAACCCAAGAAAACTGCAATGTTTATCTTGATAGAATTCAGATCTATGAAAAGAGAAAGCACATAGACATTTGATTGCATTATTCAAACGTATATGCATTTCAGAACGAGAAAAAAACATTTTTCTTTTTTTTCTCTCCATTTTTTTCTTTTCATCTTTTTTTTTTCGTGTTTCTTTTTTTATTATCATTATTTTTCATGATGAATCTGGATGTTGTTATTATTTGATTTTCAGAGAAACAAGAACTCTGATTGAATAAAATTGATATATTTTGTATGCAAAACAAATGATAATAAGAAATATTATTAAATAAATGAGATAAATTCTCCAATGACGTCATTTCCCGCATTTCTAAAATATGCCGTCGTCACGAACGACATGTTTATGACAATTTAAAAGTAGTGTCAGGTTCATGGTTTGCTTAAATGATCTAAAGCTCAATGGGAGAAAATTAATCGATAAACAATTTGAAAAAAAAAATTATAACGCGTTACATTTTTTATAACATTCAAAACTAACTTTGATTCCTCATACCTGAGTCTCGAATACTTAATCCTCATCAATGTTACTAAAAGCCAAAGTGCAATTTAACAAACAAAGTCATTTCTGTGGTGCGGTCTAGTTTGATTTCCAAATTTGTAAAGAGTGCACGGCTCAAAATTTTCTGTTAGGTCGATTCAGGAGCGTAGTTTGAAAATCAAATTCAAGGAATTGTGGTCCCATGCTTTTTGTGTTTGTCTTTTAAAAAAAAATGCTGATAGATACACCCTACTATTTTGAAGTTTCATAATATATCTCATGCACTATAAAAGGTCTTAATATCAAGAGATTAAACTCCAAGAAAAGATCCAGTGGTCTAAACTTTCCTACCAAGGGAAAGATCTTGTGAAAAGGAATACACATGTGATTTATGAAAATCCTATCATTTACATTCCAAAAGTTATTGTCGATGTTGAAGTTTTTAAATGTGGTTAAATTTCCAGGAAGGCCATCACATGGTCAGAATGTTGTTACCGACGGAAAGGTCTTGTCACAAGGAATATAGGTGTGAAACATAAAAACCCAATCACTTACCATTCATAATGCGGAAGGGTTCCATGTCTTTACTTCTTGAACATTTTAAACCAATTTTCATGCACCAGACACGTGTTTCGAATATTAAATTCTCATCAGTGATACTTCCAGCCAAAGTGTTTTTCATACGCCACCCAAATTCAATTATCTAGCACCCTCTGGTTTTACTTATAAATTCAAATTTGTACATTTACTTTACAGAGGGCACGACTCCAAATTTCCTGTAGAGTCGATTCAGTAGCATATCCAAAAGATATGGTCATGGTTAAAGTTTTTGAAAAGTAGGTCAAATTCCAAGGTCAATGCCACAGGAACAATTTCTGTGGTTTCCATGGAAAGGTCTTGTCACGATGAATACACATGAGATATATGAAAGCCCTATCACTTTCCAAAGTTATGGCTAAGGTTTAAGTTTCTGAAAAGTAGGTGAAACTTCAAGGTGAAGGTCACAAGATAAAATATGTTGGTATCAAATGAAAGGTCTTGTCAAAAGGAATACATATGTGAATGAGTTAAAGACTATCCTGACGATAATCTCAAAAGCACTCAAAATAAAGCACCAAATTGAGCATCGGACCCCTAGCAAGCAAGAGGTGGGACCAGGTGCCCAGCAGGAGTAAGCATCCCCTGTTGGCTAGCCGCACCCGCCGTCGATTTTCACACACGGAAATGAAAAGAATATATAAAATGCATGCACTGTTTAAGGCCACGTTTAAATAGACAGTGCTATGGCGACAATGTCAGGGAAAAATATTCAAAACGCTTTCTGTTAAACTCTCAAGAATTCTCAAGAATTCTCTGAAATATGAAAGCCCGATCACTTACTGCTTCTTGAGAATGTGCAATCTCTGAATACCTACATAAAGCAGCTGGTCATGTTGTTACAGGTGACTCTTCAATTATCCAGGAGAGGCAGCTCCGTGGTCTTTTTTAAAAAGGACCAAAGTATAGAATGTCATCCAAGATAGATTTTATTAAATGTCGCGAAGTACTTAAGGAAGCCTCAGAAAAATATACTAATCGATGGTGTAAATCTGAAGGAATCGAATCAAATGCTCTGAATGACTGGCAAAAAATCTCATTTTGGATATTACCAACATTCGAATAGATAGCTTCCAAAAAAATCCTCATCTTTTGGAAAATCCAAGTTCTAAATCTGAAAGATATTTAAAATCCAAATAACGTACGTAATTAACATGAAAAACTGCTCAACTACAATTTTGTCTAGGAATCTGACGTCAGCACTCATGTTCGATAAAGGAACACGTAACAAAATATAAAGAAACTGTTCTAAAAGGGAATGATGTAAATTTATTTTGGTCTATCAAAAATTCAGGGGATGTGATTGAAAAAATGAAATCTAGAAATGTTCAAGCCAAAACGATTCTTCATTCGACTTAAACACTGCACCATACTTTTGACAAACTAATGATGAATTATCCAAACTCATTAAATTGTTTTTAATCGAGAGGGAAAAACTTATATTTGATCATCTGAATCAAATCGTTTCTTTTCCGCTACAGAATATAAATCCTACAAATCATGGGCGTGTAGTGACCTGTGTATTGCATTGTCCTTCCTCTTGGACAACATTTATATTAGATTTGGTGAGAATCTCTACAAGCAGGTTGTAGGGATCCGTATGGGTATAAAATATTGCGACCCGTGCTGCAGATTTATTTTTATACACGTATGAAAAAGAATTTATCTAAAATCTTCAAAAGCAAAGAAAAGATCATGATGTAAAATGTTTCATTGGTATTTCTATGTACATGGATGCTATTCTAAGTTTCATGTTTATACAACAATTGTGTATCTATGGATACCTTTGTGTATCCGGATAAGTGGGAGGGTTGTTCGCACGTAATCCGGATAACCACACCATTTGCTAAAAGGAGATGGCCGTCCAAATTCTGCGCCTGGTGCACATTGGTCTCCTTCCTTTTATGTGTTACAATCAATCATGTACACTTTATCGACATAGTAACTTTCATACTTTTTTGGCATAATACATTGTTTAGATTTAGGATCACTGATGAGGGTTAAGTACCCGAAACGTGCATGTCTGGTCCACGTTGCCAATTTATCTGTTCTTAAGTGATGCTATTCAATTTGAAGACGTTTACATTCTAGTGAATATTGTTGTGTCTTTTTGGAATTTGGAGTTTGCATGATGTCATTTATTTATCACTTTCTTGTGGGTTTGATTCCAAAATTTCAACGTAATCCAGATAACCACACCATTTGCGAAAAGGAGATGACCGTCCAAATTCTGCGCCTGGTGCACATTGGTCTCCTTCCTTGTATGTGTTGTAATCAATGTTCTAGTAAATATTGTTGTGTCTTTTTGGGATTTGGAGTTTGCATGATGTCATTTATGTATCACTTTCTTGTAGATTTGTTTCAATGTGTGAAAGCACGGTGGCCATGCTGGAGATTATTCCCTTTTCTTACTTTCGACAATCAAGTTTTTGAAAAGTATAGAAAGGCTATTTATCCCCAAGAATTTACTATATTCAAGGCAAATGTTACGAAAACAGAAACATCGTTTTTGAACCTAAATATCAAAATTATTAATAGAGAGATTCATACAAGTGTGTACGATAAAAGAAATGATTTTGGATACAACATAAAATCTTCCCCTGGCTTGAAGGTGATGTTCCTAGATTACCGTCATGCGGTTTATACATTTCACAGCCAATCCGTTGTGCTAGAGCATCTACTGAAGTTTTGGGTTTTCATAGTAAAAATTTATCATCGTGACGAACTTTGCACTTTGAACTTCGTACTTCGCACTTCGAACATTGAAGAAACAGTTGAGTAGCTACCAATCACGTATAAAATCATAAGCGGAGTCATCTACATCTTGATTAGAATACTCAATGGAATTGATATATTGGAATTCCTGCACTACTTGCACGTTTTTTGGCAACTCATTTATGAAATTAGAGTGCGAATTACGCAGTGCGAAGTTCGTCACGGTGAAATATGTCTAATAGAAATTTACATCAGACGAAAAAACTTTAAGGTCAGGTTTTCGCTTTCACAATTTAGTAAAGACTGTCTGGAAATTTTACAGTTATTATTGTCAACTACGTTTGAAATTTGGACACGTAAAAGCTACAGTGTATATTATTTTGGGAATCTGCATTTTATGGCGACATAATTAACAAAATAAGAAGGATCAAAGGCAGACAGCATAACCATCGAAAATGCGTCAGAATCACAAAACGCCTTTTATCTTTTATACTGTAGATATGATCCTAATGTCACCAGACGAACACTAGGTTTGGTTCTTGACCAATCTACAGTCTTGTACAAGCGCATCCTTAAGACGTGCACTCTGACTGACTGTGTCGATGGGACTTCATGACGGGCCCATTCCAAACCTCTTTAGAGAATACAGGCCCCGACCACCTGTCCTCTCTGAATGTCAGTCGGACTCCTTGGATGGTAACATACATGAGCTCGTTACAGAATGTATTACGTATGCCCTTCTTTTATTATTCAACTGTGTAGCTTGGGCCCCTGCGTTTTGAGGTCCTGTTTGTGTGCGGTCATCTAACAGGTTGTTTTACGTTCTCCGAGGCCTCTGGGTAATCGAAACAGTTGGAGGGCTGTGCGCACGTAATCCAGGATAACCACACCGTCTGCTACTGACGTGGTAGATGGCCGTCCTAAGTCGGCACCGATTGCCCATTGGTCTCATTGATTTATGGTCTAGTCATTTATGTTTGTTGTTTATATTTGATTTGACCTTCATTGTACCATTTCCGTCTCATTCTGTACGTGTCTGCTTTTTTTGTTTTTGCAGCGGGTGTATGCTGTTGGTGCTGCAATCGAGTGTTGTAAGAGATCCCCTCCTGATTTTTGAAAAGAATCAGGATAAAACAGGAACCAAAGTAAATGCGTAGAATCAGCAACACCTTTTATAACGTGGATATAATCCTAATGTCACCAGACGGACACAATTCTTGGTTTTTGAACAATTTACAGTTTTGCCAGCGCATTCGAAAGACTTGCACAGACTGTGACAACGGGACTCCATGACGGGCCCTGTCCAAACTTCTTCAGAGAAGACAGGACCCCGACCACCTGTCCTCTCTACGTGTCAGTCGGAATCCTCGGGTGATAAAATACATAAGCTCGCTACAGCCAGCCGGCACAGCCAAGACTATATTACGTACGCCCTCTTTGTATACAAATCTACGTATTCATCTGATGCTTGGACCCTTGCGTTTTGCGGTCTTGTTTGTGTATGTTCATCTAACGGAGATTATTTAACACCTCAATTGTACGTTCTTCGAGACCTCTGGGTAATCGGAATAGTTGGAGGATTGTGCGCACGTAATCCAGGATAACCACACCGTCTGCTTCTTGCGTGGCCTTCCTAAGTAAACACCGGCTGTCCATTGGTCTAGTTTGTTTATGTGTGGTCTTTTGTATTCCATGTTTCTATGGTGTGAGTTGGTGTTCCTTGTCCCTTTTGCGTCTCTTTCTGTGGATGTCTGCTCTGAGTTTTTTGCTTTGGGTGTTTTGGATTTTTGCTTTGTGTGCTGCAACCGCGTGTTGTTTGAGATCCCCTCCTTTCTTTTACCATTCAAATGCTATGGACAAGGTTGAATATTTTTGACTTACGGACAGACGGATGGACAGACAGACAAAAGGGATGTTTTTCATGTTCCCGTGCTTCCGCGGAAGCGGGATACAATTAAAAATATGTGATCATTCTGAAAAAATATCTGTGATATAGTGATTCAAATGTGTCAATTACATTCTTTCCAGAATTTTTGTCACTAAATTATAGGAGATAAAGGATGTTGCACCAAACATCGAACAGTTTTTAACCATATTTTCCAGTTAATTACACTTCTGCATAGCCCAGCACAAAGGTTGATACGCTATCTCTTGATAAACGAGCGATTAAAATGATACACTGTACCGGTACTACAAACTGACTATGGCTTCTCTCAATCATTTTGGTATAAATGAGTTAAAGAAGATCCTGGTGATAACCCCAAAAGCACTCACAATAGAGCACAAAATTGAGCATCGACAGACCCCTAGCAAGCTTAAATATCACTAATGAGGTTTCGATGTCCGAAACAATCCTCTTTTGAATTGTAATTGAATTATTTCCTCTTTGAAATTTATTTTAAATTGTATTCAAGGTTACCAGTTGAAAATCTTCATTTTGATCCTGATCCATACTTTAAAAAATAACATATGTGGATAAGAAAAATGTATTCCAATTTAACGAGAAAGGACATACCACTTAAATATTTTCTTACAAATACTAGACAAGTACCCGTGCAATCACGGGTATAATGGAATGAAATACTAACGAAAAAGGAAATGTTGACATGAAAAATAGTTAAGATGTAATGTAGACATTCATACATACTTAATTGAATACACAGGATTGATATTTAATAAAATCGCCAAACATTGCCACTCCCCCCATTTCCCTTCCAAACAATTTGAGGTACCCTTATCTGGTCAAGAACAGTCCTTTACAGTCACTTGCGTACGCCTTATGTGAAAATAGGAGCGAATATTCCCAGTGATGCGAAAATACCCGCTGTGAAATTACCCCTAAGTACAAGGTAAATTCAAAATATAGATTATGCATATAAATCCGATCACGCCCCGGTTTCGATTAAACTAAAATTTATTAAACAAGAACGCGGAAAGAGTACCTAGAAATTAAACAATAGTCTTCTTAATAATCCTGATTATGTCTCCATAGTTAAAAACACAATAAATGAAGTTATAGGCGAATACAGAATAGACGATGAAAATTATATTGAAAATGCAGTTTATAGTATTGATGGCCATTTACTTTGGGAGGTTATGAAATTGAAAATCAGAGGAAATACAATTAAATATTCTATATAATAAAGAATGCTTAACCGCTCTAAAAAACATGGAAAATGGAAAATTGCCAGGATTTGATGGATTTACGATCGAATTTTATAAATTCTTTTGGATAGATATAAAATGTCATTTATTACGATCTTTCCAATATTCATATCAATGCGAACATATGTCAGTTAGTCAAAAACAGGGTCTCATCACCTGCTAACAAAAAGAGGGAAATTCAAAAATATATCTCAAAAACTGGCGACCAATTTCACTGCTCAACGTGGAGTACAAATTAGCTTCGGCATGAATTGTTACAAAATCAAACCAAAACCTTTAAAAATAATCAGCGAAACACATATTAGGATTTATGAAAGGGCGATATATTGGGGAATGTACGAGACTAATAAATGACTTAATTGAAATTACAGAAAAAGAAAATATCTCAGGGCTTTTATTACTACTTGATTTTGAAAAGCGTTTGATTGTTTGGAATGGAATTTCATGAGACACACGTTGAAATTTTTGAATTTTCGGAATGAAATTTTAAGATGGTTTAATACTTTGTATTCTAGTATAAGCAGCACAGTGCAAAATAACTGACATTTATCAATTTTTTTCTATCGAGCGAGGAGTTCGACAAGGGGACCCTCTTCCACCATACCTATTTATAACTTCTCTAGAATTTTTGAGCTCAGCCTTAAAATTTGATCCAGATGTGGAATAAAAGTGAATGGTTTTGAATTTCTCCTCAATCAATATGCTGATGATTCCACGCTTATTCTAAAAGAAGGTTCCCCCCCCCCCCCCCAAAAAAAAAAAACTATAGATCTACTCACTTTTTTCCCGGAATGTTCAGGTTTGCGCGCGAATTTTGAAAAGACAGAAGCTGTCTGGATTGGGGGAAAAGGGGTTGCGACGAGAAAATAAATACAAAAATACAACTTAAATGGAAGAAAGAAGGGAAGTTTAAACTATTAGGTATTCTGTATAACATGAGCAAAACAAATATTTATGAAGACAATTATGGTGATAAAATAACAAAATTCAAAAACTTATTAAATGACTGGTCATTTCGGTCTCTTTCATTACTTGGAAAGATCACAGCTGTCAATACTCTTGCCTTTTCTATCTTCGTGCAAATTCTTACAGTCTTGCCTTCCCCAGATGAAACTTTTTTTTCAAAACAATCGAGACATAAGTTTATAAATTTATTTGGGGAGGTAATATTGACAAAGTGAAGAGAACAGTTATGACCAGAAAGTATGAACATGGTGGATTAAAGGTACCAGATTTTAGAGTGTATGCTAAATCATTGAAAATAACATGGATAAAAAAATTCTAGATGCAGAAAATAATAACCTATGGAAAATCCTATTCAAACGATCAATTACAAATTTCTCCGAATAAAATTTCCTTTCATTAACAAAATATGGCCTAAAGAAAATGAAAATAACAAATAAATTCTGGATTGACGTTCTTGAAGCTTGGTCTTCATCTCTGGATAACCCCGTCGCAGCCCCTGAAGACGTTTTGTCACAACCAATTTGGTGGAATGAATTGATGAAAATAAACAATAAACCCTTCTTCTTTAAAACGTGGAACGATTCCGGTATATTCTTCGTGAATGACCTAATTGATCATTCAGGGCAATTCTACTCATTTACTGATTTAAATATTAGATATAATTCATTTTTTAATTATCTAAATTACTTAAGTATAAAAACCGCAATTCCACTTGAATGGAGAAAATCAATCGCAGACGCGAGGGAAAATATAAGTAATCCAAAAAAAACAGAAATGTTAATTTGATTTTATCAAATAAAAAAGTATCAAAACCGTTTTATAACTTGATTAGTTCATCCAAAAATGCAGTACCCAGCAAAGTAAAAAGTAGGTGGGAAGACATTTTGGAATGCCCATTACAAGACGAAGATTACAGAGAAATTTTTCAAGCACCATTTTAAAGAATTGATGATACCTGTCTACAATCTTTACAATTTAATTCTTCGCTACGAATGCCTATCTAATGAAATGTAAGCTAAACGAAACAGAATTATGCAGTTTTTGCTCATCAGCTAAAGAAACTGTAATGCATGTATTCTGGAGTTGCGTTCATATACAGACAATTTGGACATGCCTCATAGATAAAATTAAACAGAAATATAATGTAGTTATTGATAGAAAACTAGAAACATTTGTTCTTGGATTGTCACAGTGTGAAGAATTGCCTGAACTTTTCTTAATCACTTTAATAATAAAAAGATATATTTCAATATGCAAATCTAAATCAATCATTCCAATATGGGAAAACACTTTGACATTTATTAAATCATATAGAAACCTTGAATTATACTCACTATATCTTATGCCAGACAAGAAAAAAACAACTATCAAGAAAAGATGGGAAAATATAAAACTGATTTTAGAAAACTGATCATTCAAAACCCGACAAATTCAACACGACTATATACTTTGATCTATCTGTGAGCACTTCAATCTTATTTAATTAGTTGGTATATGCAAACTTGCAATGATTCTATCATATGTATGTCTGAATAATGTCTGTGGTGAATAAAAACTTTTTAAAAAATTCAAAATATAGGTTCCATTTGCAATACAATTTGCATTTTTGTTGTTATTTATTGTTACCAAATTAAGGCTTGACTGTCATATATTTGTATCAAAAATACTTCTTTCTAAAATTAAGACCGATAGATGGAAAATATTACATTTTTTAGTTCAGAACAGTTCTCCTTAATAAATAACCCCCCCAAAAAAATCATGATAATCTCACATTTGTTTATATGTATATATAAAATACTAACTACAAATCAAGGATGTCATTGATTTTGAGATTTTTGCAACTTTGGTCAATCAAAAGGGGAAATATCCAAAATCACTATGAATGTGGTTGTTTTACTCAATATCACAGTAGTAATATCTCATGTTTTTCAAAAATCACAAAATTTCGCCAAATTTTGTGAATTGCAATTAAGATGACCTTGATATTGGGTCCTGTGACCTTGTAAAATTTAAGGTGATTTTCTAATCAATAATGTTCTTTTATATGCACTGATAAAAAAAGGCTTAAAAATATATAACGAACAGCTAAAAATTTACCAGTAAATTACTCTATGTGTAATAGCAATGGACAGAATGTCACCATGTTAACCATTTTTTATACCCTTTTGAATAAAATTGTGAAGAGGTCCCACTCAAATTTAAACATTTTCTTAAAGATCGAGGATTCGACTTTAGAGATAATTGGCAGTAGAAATCAAGTTAACCTGACATTTCAGATTATTTGCCCTTAAAATTGAGCAAACTCATATTAAATTAGGAGCTTTTTCTGTCTTAAAAACGGGCCTCTTCAAAACAGGGTTTTTGCCTACATTTTGAGCATATTGTCGAAAAGAATAGCGGGCAGAAGCACACTTCTTGTGTAGTATTAATACTACGAATGATACAGAGAGAAAAATTAAGGAAATTTCAGTTGACTATAATAGCTGTTACCATGGAAACGAGCCTTGTGAATATGCTATGTTAAAAGTATTCTACTGATGCGTAAAATTTCAAACATGGTTTCCATGGCAACGAAAACATAATTTTAAAAAAGGAAGTGTATTTTTGTCTCAGTACATCATAGCAATTTCTTTAAAGGTAAAACTTACAGCAAATTTATGTTATGCCTAAAACCGAACGTAAACTACGACCAACAGTTGAAAAATTTGTATTAACAAAATGACAAGGAAATATGTTACAACGATGTCGAAATATATAATGAGTCACAGTGACTTCTATAATTAAGGCGATACGACACGTTTCTGGTTTCGGGATAGATTTCCCAGAAATTTGGGAAGGCAAAATATGTTTATAAATGATATAAATTCATTTTACCCAATAGTATCACAACCTGCCAATGTTGTGAACAATTTCAACTTCCTCTTCATACCAGACTTGGGAAAGTCAGTATTGTTCGTAATGGACACCGTCACATATTCTCAAATATTTTTGCCATCTTCGGACTGTTTTACCTAAACCTTTGTATCTAAGTCCTTGAAGTCATTATACACATGCTGAGACCAATAACATCTACACGTACCATGTGTCTTTCAGAAATATCAATGATCAAAAAAAGTTTGAATAAACTGCAAAATTTCAAATTTAAAGTTATCTTTCTTTACTATTGCAAAATCATGAACATGAAAGCTGAAAATGATGACTAATGCTAGAAATAATTCTAGAATTTGCTGTAACTCGTGGTTGACCAGTAGAAGAAACTTTTTCTGACAATAAGTTCCTGATGCCATTTTCAGGATCACGCCTGTGAGTAATCTGTAGGTGTCTAATGTTCAATCCAGATGCAGCAATTTTGGTCAAAATCACTATAGAAATAACATTCTTCTGAAACAATATATACAATGAAGAAATATTTGATGATTTCATGTGTTCAAACTGAATGGTATTGATAACAGACTGTACAGAGAAACTGTGTTTTAGAAAACAATCTGAATTTGAACAAACACATTGCACAATATCCTGTAAAGCAGCTGCATCTGATGGGGCGTCATGTGCACTATACTGCTGTTGAAGGAGGTCCTTTGCAAGATCTTCCTGTTTGTACGAGCTTCTGCCGAGAAGTTTTTCACGTAGTAATGACAAGGTGTCCACAAAGCCCACAATGAAATTGGAATCCACGTCACTAATGCGGATAAGGGTGTTGCTTACTCCTCCCGGGCACCTGATCCCACCTCTGGCTTGCTGGGGGTCCGTCGATGTTCAATTTGGTGCTCTATTGTGAGTGCTGTTGAGATTATCGTCAGGATCTTCTTTAACTCATTTGCACAGTATCTCGGCATCAAACTTAGCGTTGTGTGCCACAAGAACTGGATCTGGAAATTTCTTTAGCCATGTTGAAAAGTCTGATAAAGAATCCTTGATGCCCCTAGCGTCAACTGGTTCACCATTTTTGAACAATAGCGTGCCTGATGATGAAAGCCCGGTAACAGCAACAGCTCCTGTTTCCTCCTTCTTCTTTGGTAGAACGAATCTCTCAAACTTCTCGTCTCCCACGAAAGCTCCTATTTGTGTTATGTGACTGTCATTTCCTGAAAATAAAAATGATATATGTCTTAGTTTGACTCTCAAATATAAACCGTGGTCCTGTGCTTGGGTATCCATGGAAGACTGAGCAAGTTCTACAGCTGCATGCATTTGAAATGCTGTCTATTTTTCATCTCAAATGACATATGGTTTGTAAACTCTACTTCGTAACTTTCACATTTATCTAAATCTCAACAATTTCAGAGTTTTATTGCAAAGTTTGTATGGTCTGAAATACAATATAATATATCTAATAACTTCTTGAAGAATTCTACTTAGTTTTATCCAACCATATCTTAGTTATGGGGGAACTGTTTATCATCCATGATATTTTTCTCCCGACAGTAAGATGTTATTCTTACGAAAACAGAGAGATGGACATTCACCTGTCTATGACCTTGACATATCTATCCAAGCCAGTCAAGGGAAGTCTGCTGTAATAAATCCCAGTTGTGGCGTCAATCAACACAGGGATTTTACAGCAGATCACCTGCAACTGTGATAAACTGGTCATGGTCAAATAATATAATATACACATATTGCCCTAAAATGGGAGGGAGACATGAAGGTTTGTTCAACCCAGAAAAATCATGTCACCAAAGGGTGAATTAGCCCAATGGTGACATTATTTTTCTCCGTTGAACAAATCTTCATGTCTCTCAACCAATGTTTATTATACTGAAAGCTGAAGAAATACTTTTGTGTTCAAGGTTACACTCTTTTATGCACAGATCGACATGCCGGCCTTTCTAACTCTAAGTGAATGAAACATGGTGCACAAAATCCACCCTATGATGTCACACCAATCATGCATGCTGCAGACACAGCCGTGAGATGTGAGATGTGAGACATGGAAATTTGTCTTCCGCCCACGTGACTTCTCTAGACCGATCATGATTCTTTATTTGTCATATCAATTGTGTGAGGTATACTAATAGATAATATTTCTCTAGCTGCTATGTGAAAAATTCCTTTTAGCTTCCCTTTACTTCAATATTTCCTGTACTAGAAGTGACAAATATGGATAATGACCATATCCCTGTATACAGCACAAAATCGATAATTCAAAAATCAGAAACCGAAGGCATACAAAATCAGGACAAAACAGGAACCAAAGCAAACAAACAAAAACCTCCACCATATGAAAAGAAGCGAACTCCCGATATGGGAGTGAGACCAGGTGCCCAGGAAGAGTAAGCATCTCCTGCTTGCATGCAACACCCGTCGCTTCAATTCGGTAGAACTGTCACATCCGGTTACTTCCATTTTGGAAGATATAGAGTACAATCTTTGGTTGGATGGTTCAAATGGTCTATGACAGAATATCATCCACCATTCTTGAGAGTGGAACATCATAGTGTATGACGAGTTCCCCATATCGACCGTAGAACTTCCTCAGTGACGATGTTAGTCGGTCACAAACATATCCCTGACTGAGAAGCTTATCTGAAAGACGCCTAGCTCTCAGAACAAAATCCGTATATTTGGTACTTGCTCTGGCATAGCGTATCAACTGAGATATGAACACGCCATAAGCAGGCGATGAAGGGATGTTGCTACTCAGAAAAGGAAAGTTTGTAATGCTGAAATTGAAGTCGTCACGTTTGTCATAGAGTGAGGTGTTCATGTGACAATCAGTGTCGTAGGACAACATTATGTCCAAATAGGATGCTGAATTATTTGTCTCTGTGGTTTCTTTGACTTCAAGCTCCGAAGGATAGATACTGCTCAGGTAATCCGCGAATTTTGGATTATTGATGGACAACACATCGTCTATGTATCTGTAAGTGAAGTTAAAGTCAGAAGCTAAGTATCTTTTCCCTTCAGAGACCAAAGATTGAATAAATTCAGCTTCGTACGAGTAAAGGAAAATGTCGGCAAGGAGTGGGGCACAATTGGTCCCCATTGGAATTCCGACAATTTGCTGGAAGACCTTTCCTCCAAACACCACAAAAATGTTGTCGATCAGAAAGTTTAACATCTGAATAATGTCTGTTTCAGTGTACTTATTTTCAGAATCGGACTTTTCTTTTACAAAGTAGGTTTTGTCATAGTTAACAACAATAAATTTGTATTTGCGATTACCGTTCTTACTTGTAAACGCATTACTTATAATTTTTGCGAGTCTTTCTTTCAATTTAGAATGTGGAATTGTAGTGTAAAGTGTCGAAAAATCAAAGGCTTTGATCGAATGGACTCTACTAAAATGAGTGGATTTCAGATGTTCTAAAAGTTCCTTCGAATTCTTTAAAATCCACATCTGGTTGATACCACTGCGAGAATACACTGTCGAACAATATTTTTGAAGCCCAGATTTGATTTCAGATAAAACTTTGGTGAGTAAGATCGATACAGATTTGGTAGAACATTTTGAGGAACCAGCGATGAAACGTTGTTTGTACGGATTCTTATGCATTTTAGGTATGCAGTACAAGTATGGTAAATCTAAATCTAATTTGGTAGTGTCGAAGCCAAAGGAAGTAAGAGCTGATTTGTGGTTATCTATTATTTCAGAGGCAGAAAGGTTTGTTGGGGAGTAAGTGGGATTTCCAGGTGTCGAATTTAAACCCAACTCTTTAACTAGACTGTCGAAATAGTACTTTTTGCAAGTAAATGTGTAATTATTTGAGGCTTTGTCCGCTGGTGTGATGACATAATGTTCTTGGAGGTAGGTGAGCTCTGTGATAACATCAGGGTCTTTAAATATAGACACGAATCTGGTGTTCACAGTTGATTTTAATCGGTTAATTCTAGATAAAAGTAACCCTCTGATTGATTTTATCCATTCGGAAAGGGTGTCGAGCTGTACATCCTCTTTCTTTGCCCAACGTCTTGCATATTCCTCACAAGAGTCCATGATAATTTTCACATTTTGGTTCCATGTAAAGGACATACTTTCTCTGTATTTGGGACCTTTTTTTAACAATTCTCTCAACTTGTCGTTCTTGACTATACTAAGGTCACCAGTAATAACGTGTCCGCAAGGAGAGTAGTTGAAATCCGATGAAGAACATTCGCAGGGAAGTGGATGTAGTGAGGGATTACTTAAATCAATACACTGCAGGAATCGTTTGTAATTGTAAATTTTAGATGCAACTGTTGGTGTGTAGCTATAGGAAATACAAGGAGTTTCTTTTCTTTTGAAATATGGTGGGATTTTTTCTGTGACAGTTTTGTGATTCAAAATTTGACCAAGATTCAAGTTATCAATACCTTTGTTTGCAAATCTTACTTTAATGAAAGGGCGGTTTGTTTTCTCCTCTGATTTATCTGATCTAACTGCTTGAAATAAACGAAAAGTAGAAATGTCCAATATGACTCCTTGTAGTCTGTATTCTGGGGAACGTGTATCGGTATATGTGAGGTCCTTCGTATAATCGTAGATTTCGTGCAACTTCCGTAAAGGAACAGAGTATAATTTGGTACGAATATAATGCAGGCCTAGAGGCTCATTCAAAAATGGAACCAAGTCATCGAAGGAGAAACTATGTATCTCAGGCCTATTGTATTTTCGAATGCCATGACTTCGAGGTCTTCTTTGTTGTCTGTTGAATAAGCTAGTCACATTTACCGACTGACAACCGGGACTTGTTAAGTTTCCTATAGTGCTGATGTTATCGTTGCACCCATAGGGCGCTGCAGTGTTAAGATTTTTTATCCAGAACTCTTCTCTGTTGCGACGGAAAGGTGTGCTCAAATTGGGATTGTTTGTGGGGTGATATATTTTCTCCAGGATTCTGACTCTCATAGATAAAACCGAATGATCGGCCTGGTCAAAATGTCGGTAAAGGAGTTGACTTCCTTTATTATTTATTTTTGACCGGTGTCCTGACATTCTGGTTCGGAGCTTACCTTTGGTTTCACCCACATAAATCAATCCACAAAGTGAGCACTCTATTCCGTACACAACATTAGATGTCATGCAGTTAAGGTTTTCAAAACTATGCGTGTTAAATGTTTGTTTTGTGAGATTACTTGAGAATGAAGTGTCTGTTATTAGGATGTTACAAGTTTTGCAGTTCTTCGTGCCGCACTTAGAAACTGAGCAATCGCTTGGTGGAAATCGGTGCTCTTTTAGAATATCGACCACTTCAATCTTACAGGGCTTGATTTTAATATACCCATCTGCATGTTTGTACCAAAACTCATGGTTACTACTCACTACAAACGTCTCGTCTCTAATGTCATTTAGACTAATTCTAGGGACACCTAAGTTACCTGTTGCGTATGTGTCCGTAGACGCAACAGGTTGGGGCCTTTTTATAGTGGGCGACGCCCCAGCCACTTTGTAGGTCTCTTGTGTACTATCCATTGAAGCAAAAGACTGCCCGACAAGTGCCCTCGGGGACAATTTGTCCACCAGCAGTGACACATGGACAGTGGTAAAAATGACAAATATGGATAATGACCATATCCCTGTATACAGCACAAAATCGATAATTCAAAAATCAGAAACCGAAGGCATACAAAATCAGGACAAAACAGGAACCAAAGCAAACAAACAAAAACCTCCACCATATGAAAAGAAGCGAACTCCCGATATGGGAGTGAGACCAGGTGCCCAGGAAGAGTAAGCATCTCCTGCTTGCATGCAACACCCGTCGCTTCAATTCGGTAGAACTGTCACATCCGGTTACTTCCATTTTGGAAGATATAGAGTACAATCTTTGGTTGGATGGTTCAAATGGTCTATGACAGAATATCATCCACCATTCTTGAGAGTGGAACATCATAGTGTATGACGAGTTCCCCATATCGACCGTAGAACTTCCTCAGTGACGATGTTAGTCGGTCACAAACATATCCCTGACTGAGAAGCTTATCTGAAAGACGCCTAGCTCTCAGAACAAAATCCGTATATTTGGTACTTGCTCTGGCATAGCGTATCAACTGAGATATGAACACGCCATAAGCAGGCGATGAAGGGATGTTGCTACTCAGAAAAGGAAAGTTTGTAATGCTGAAATTGAAGTCGTCACGTTTGTCATAGAGTGAGGTGTTCATGTGACCATCAGTGTCGTAGGACAACATTATGTCCAGATAGGATGCTGAATTATTTGTCTCTGTGGTTTCTTTGACTTCAAGCTCCGAAGGATAGATACTGCTCAGGTAATCCGCGAATTTTGGATTATTGATGGACAACACATCGTCTATGTATCTGTAAGTGAAGTTAAAGTCAGAAGCTAAGTATCTTTTCCCTTCAGAGACCAAAGATTGAATGAATTCAGCTTCGTACGAGTAAAGGAAAATGTCGGCAAGGAGTGGGGCACAATTGGTCCCCATTGGAATTCCGACAATTTGCTGGAAGACCTTTCCTCCAAACACCACAAAAATGTTGTCGATCAGAAAGTTTAACATCTGAATAATGTCTGTTTCAGTGTACTTATTTTCAGAATCGGACTTTTCTTTTACAAAGTAGGTTTTGTCATAGTTAACAACAATAAATTTGTATTTGCGATTACCGTTCTTACTTGTAAACGCATTACTTATAATTTTTGCGAGTCTTTCTTTCAATTTAGAATGTGGAATTGTAGTGTAAAGTGTCGAAAAATCAAAGGCTTTGATCGAATGGACTCTACTTAAATGAGTGGATTTCAGATGTTCTAAAAGTTCCTTCGAATTCTTTAAAATCCACATCTGGTTGATACCACTGCGAGAATACACTGTCGAACAATATCAAAAATGTAGAACGTATCAAACAGGCAGTGCCTTGAATATCAATAGGCATCATCCTCTCATCATGAGCAAAATGTGTACAAAGTTAATCAAAATACACTGAATGGTTTTGTCTCTATGGTGTTCACAATGTCAGGCAAGATGGACGGATGCACGAATTGACTGAGTCACAGAAGTAACTCCTGCTTGGCTAGCCATACCCAACATAAATGACCAAGACTAGGTAATCCCCCGGAATACGTGTAACGCCAGCAAAAGTAAAGCGTGACAGACGTTACAGACGGACGGACGGACAGACGGACGGAAAGTCAGACAGACGGACAACGGACAGAGTTATCTGTAAGTGGCCCTTTGCTTTGCTGGCGCCACAACAAAGCAAACATGTAATATAAAACCTTGACATTTTATGTGGAGAGACACTAAATTGATACATAGAAATGTCAGAGCCACAACATGCCAGGACAGTGGCATTATAACACTTTAGGGCTCAAAATTAACCTATGTCTGTTAGTCTGTGACTAATAATTTTCACCATGACCGAATACATTTCTCACTGCATCTGTCCACTAGACTGATGAAACCTCACATTGAAAATCCTTTTATGAGCGATGACACTGACCACTTACCAAATGCAAGTTTGTCATTTATTTCCCAAGCTTGTTCTCTTGCTTTCAAACTGTCGCTCTTGGCTCTAAAATGACGCTTCCCAGTCGGTATGAGGTTAATATGGTCATTCTTACACTTCACTGACAACAAAGACCCCAGTCCATATCTCAATTCATATGTTAGATCAACAAGTGAAATTGGCTGATCACAAAACCTGCAACCTGCTTTCAGTTCATCAATCAGTACACTAAATTCTACAACACGTCTGCCATCTCTCCATGTAATGTGTTCCGAGTTATCATCATTTGCAGATTCTTCGCTACAATCGTCCGATTCTAACAAGTTTTCACCTGACCGTGTTTCACTAAGACAGGTCTAGGGAAAGACCCAAATATAGGTACGTACCTATATATGGGTACTGTACCCATTTATGGGTATGCAGAATGAGCAAAATTGATATATTTTGTTGATTTCTCACATGAAGGACAAAACCGCAAAGAGTGACTATTACATTTACATTGTGTACTAATCAACTGTTAAAAATAGTGTGATTTCATGTCAGTTGGAAAGAGCTAATTCAGAGCAACTGTACAACCACAGGTTCTCGATGTTTCCATTCACTCTACAGTGAAAGAGGATATTGATTAAATCTCAACGTTGAGGTTATTTATATTCCAAAGGTATGTTTTATGACATGGAATGCCAACAAAATCACTTTGAATTTTGTTGCCACTTTTATTTCGTAAATGCTCATTCCGATTTTGAAAATTACTGCATGACCTCACTTTTCATACCTCAAAATAATGTTTTTTCTATGTAACTCATTGCGGTTTTCCTCGCAAGAAATAAAATATACATTTTTGAACATTTACCATAGGCTGCTATGTATCTATTTTTAGAAACGTACCCATTTATAGGTACAAAATGTTGTACCTATATTTGGGTATTTCTCTAGACCTGTCGGATGGTTATCGGCGACGCAATCACTTGAATCCGGCACGATCGACGCTGATTCATCTTCCACTTCGCCACCCCTCGTTGTTTTTTTCCCTGTCTACATTGTTCTTAATAAATAGGTCGACTTTAGATTGTTGTTTTTTAGATCTAAATCTGCCTTTCTTTGATCGCGGTCTTGTTGACATTGTAAACATACGACATCTGTATCTCCGATACAATAAGAGTTCCATTTATTGACGATTAAAATTAGAACTATAACGGACCCATCCCGAAAGTAAACACGGGACTGCGGATTACAAAGGGAGGTCATACTTGCGCCGCACAAACATCCTTAAGGCATAATTATTCAGAAAACCAGGAAAACACTCATCATATATACACTGCATATCTTGATATTTGATATATATTCAAATTCATAAAAACAAGAAAGCACATAGACGTTTGCTTGTGATATTCAAATGTATATACAATTTAGAACGATAAAAATTCTTTTTTCTTTTCTTTCCTTTTTTCGCATTTTTTTTTTCTTTTTTTTTTTTCTTTTTCTAATTTTTTCAAAATGAAACTGGATGTTGAAATTATTTGATTTTCAGAGAAAACAACAATTCTTGTTAGTTAAAAGTTGATCGCAAAATAAAGATCAATAGATAAATAAAATGAAATAAAAAAAAATCAAATAAAATATGAAGTCAATAACCGATTTTAAACTCAAATGAAGTAAATTTCCCTGACATGGTCGCCATAGCACTTTCTATATAGACATAACGTCAAACAGTGCATGTATTTTATATACTGTGTTCTTTATCGTGTATTTACATCGACGGCGGGTGCGGCTAGCCAACAGGGGATGCTTACTCCTCCCGGGCACCTGATCCCACCTCTAGCTTGCTAGGGGTCCGTCGATGCTCAACATAGTGCTCTTTTGTGAGTGCTGTTGAGATTATCGTCAGGATCTTCTTTAACTCATTTGTGTCACACTTATGCCCTTTGCCGTGTGGAGCTCGTAAAAAAGTTCCCCGCGAGGGGTTTGACAGTAAGTGTTTTGAATATATTTCCCTGACATGGTCGCCATAGCACTTTCTATATACACATAACGTCAAACAGTGCATGTATTTTATATACTGTGTTCTTTATCGTGTATTTACATCGACGGCGGGTGCGGCTAGCCAACAGGGGATGCTTACTCCTCCCGGGCACCTGATCCCACCTTTAGCTTGCTAGGGGTCCGTCGATGCTCAACATAGTGCTCTTTTGTGAGTGCTGTTGAGATTATCGTCAGGATCTTCTTTAACTCATTTGTGTCACACTTATGCCCTTTGCCGTGTGGAGCTCGTAAAAAAGTTCCCCGCGAGGGGTTTGACAGAAAGTGTTTTGAATATATTTCCCTGACATGGTCGCCATAGCACTTTCTATATAGACATAACGTCAAACAGTGCATGTATTTTATATACTGTGTTCTTTATCGTGTATTTACATCGACGGCGGGTGCGGCTAGCCAACAGGGGATGCTTACTCCTCCCGGGCACCTGATCCCACCTCTAGCTTGCTAGGGGTCCGTCGATGCTCAACATAGTGCTCTTTTGTGAGTGCTGTTGAGATGATCGTCAGGATCTTCTTTAACTCATTTGTGTCACACTTATGCCCTTTGCCGTGTGGAGCTCGTAAAAAAGTTCCCCGCGAGGGGTTTGACAGTAAGTGTTTTGAATATATTTCCCTGACATGGTCGCCATAGCACTTTCTATATAGACATAACGTCAAACAGTGCATGTATTTTATATACTGTGTTCTTTATCGTGTATTTACATCGACGGCGGGTGCGGCTAGCCAACAGGGGATGCTTACTCCTCCCGGGCACCTGATCCCACCTCTAGCTTGCTAGGGGTCCGTCGATGCTCAACATAGTGCTCTTTTGTGAGTGCTGTTGAGATTATCGTCAGGATCTTCTTTAACTCATTTGTGTCACACTTATGCCCTTTGCCGTGTGGAGCTCGTAAAAAAGTTCCCCGCGAGGGGTTTGACAGTAAGTGTTTTGAATATATTTCCCTGACATGGTCGCCATAGCACTTTCTATATAGACATAACGTCAAACAGTGCATGTATTTTATATACTGTGTTCTTTATCGTGTATTTACATCGACGGCGGGTGCGGCTAGCCAACAGGGGATGCTTACTCCTCCCGGGCACCTGATCCCACCTCTAGCTTGCTAGGGGTCCGTCGATGCTCAACATAGTGCTCTTTTGTGAGTGCTGTTGAGATTATCGTCAGGATCTTTTTTAACTCATTTGTGTCACACTTATGCCCTTTGCCGTGTGGAGCTCGTAAAAAAGTTCCCCGCGAGGGGTTTGACAGTAAGTGTTTTGAATATATTTCCCTGACATGGTCGCCATAGCACTTTCTATATAGACATAACGTCAAACAGTGCATGTATTTTATATACTGTGTTCTTTATCGTGTATTTACATCGACGGCGGGTGCGGCTAGCCAACAGGGGATGCTTACTCCTCCCGGGCACCTGATCCCACCTCTAGCTTGCTAGGGGTCCGTCGATGCTCAACATAGTGCTCTCTTGTGAGTGCTGTTGAGATTATCGTCAGGATCTTCTTTAACTCATTATTATAAAAATTTGAAAAGTTCCAACCCGTTACATTCTTGAATAACATACAAAACTAACTTTGATGCCTCAGATATGTGTTTCGAATACTTAATTCTCATCATCGAAACTAAAAGCCAAAGAAAAATTTAATCAAACAAATTTATTTTTGTGGTGCCCTCTACTGTGATTTCTGAAGCTGTAAAGAGTGCAGGGCTCTAAATTTTCAGTAGCGTAGTTTAATTAAAATTCTTTGAAAAAAGGAGGAATTGTATTATGTTGTTAACATCCTGTAATTTACATCATGTTTCAGGATGAAATATATTTCCAAACTTGCAAAATAATGTAGAAAGTCAGTTTGAAAGAAAAATGCAAAATCAATGCTTCCTTCAGGCAATAGAGCTAGAAAAGAATAGAATCATTTTTTTTTTCAATTAAATTAATTATTCTAATTTGTTTATTACCGTATGGAGGTGTTCAACTAAAAAGGGGACAAATGACAAATATGGATAATGACCATATCCGAATACATAGTACAATATCGATAATTCAGAAAATCATAAGCCGAAGGCATACAAAACCAGGACAACACGAGAACCGAAACAAACAAAGAAAAACCTCCACCATATGAAAAGAAGCGAACTCCCAATATAAGAGTGAGACCAGGTGCACAGAAAGAGTCAGCATCTCCTGCTTGCATGCAACACCCGTCACTTCAATTCGGTAGAATTGTCACATCCAGTTTCTTCAATTTCGGAAGATAATAGTATATTCGGTGGTTGGATGGTTCAAATGGTCTTAGACAGAGTATCATCCACCATTCTGGAGAGTGGAACATCAAAATGTATGACGAGTGCCCCATATCGACCGTAGAACTTCCTCAGTGACGAGGTTAGTCGGCCACAAAAAAGTATGTATCATCCACGACGCTTAATGGTACAGCTTTCTACACTATCTTGTCATAGACCAACATTCAGGTTTCGAAAAAGTGTAAAAAGTTATTAAAACATTTCCAGTATAACATTTTAATATTACACATTTGTATTTGTTTTTTATTTGAATGTAGTTTATCTGCCCTTCTCAAAACTTATAATCAATAAGTGAACATTGACAATTGACCCTTCCGACTGCGGGAAAAATGCAAAATTACGTGACGTCACAATGCTTTTACCTCGGACAAACAAGCTTCGAGCCTCGGTCAATCATCGAAATTGCATTGTGACGTCATGGAATTTCTCAATTTTTTTCCCGCGTTCGGAAGGGATAATTCTCGAAAGGAATTATATGACTACTGCTGAAAATGTTTATGTCTCTATATGTTAGGGATGAAAGCTTATTTCTATAAATCCTGAATATAGGCCTCTGATGTAGAATAGGAAAATCGATTAGTATAGGTTAGAAGGTAATTTGAAGAGTCTACATGAAAAAGAAGTGGGTTGAACGACTTAGATGGCAACTGCCCCGGTAGTGTAGTGGTAGCACGCCCGGTTAGCATGCCATACTAAAAGTCTTGATTTCAAGTATTTTTCAATGATGAATTAAGCATTTGTAGGATACAGTATCCATGAATAAGGTTTCTTCACAGGTACTTCAAAAATGAGACGAACAATGACAAATATGGATAATGACCATATCCCTGTATACAGCACAGAATCGATAATTCAGAAAATCAGAAACCGAAGGCATACAAAATCAGGACAAAACAGGAGCCAAAGCAAACAAATAAAAACATCCACCATATGAAAAGAAGCGAACTCCCGATATAAGAGTGAGACCAGGTGCACAGAAAGAGTCAGCATCTCCTGCTTGCATGCAACACCCGTCACTTCAATTCGGTAGAATTGTCACATCCAGTTTCTTCCATTTTGGAAGATACAAGTATCTATGGTCTATGACAGAATATCATCCACCATTCTGGAGAGTAGGACATCATAGTGTATGACGAGTTCCCCATATCGACCGTAGAACTTCCTCAGTGACGATGTTATTTGGTCACAAACATCCGTGACTGAGAAACTTATCTGAAAGACGCCTAGCTCTCAGAACAAAATCCGTATATTTGGTACTTGCTCTGGCATGCCGTATCAACTGAGAAATGAACACACCATAAGCAGGCGATGAAGGAATGTTCCTACTCAGAAAAGGAAAGTTTGTAATGCTGAAATTGAAGTCGTCACGTCTGTCATAGAGGAAGATGTTCATGTAACCTATAGTGTCGTAAGACAACATTTTGTCCAAATAGGATGCTGAATCATTAATTTTGTCACTGTAGTTTCTTTGATTTCAAGCTCCGATATATACTGCTGAGGTAATCCGCGAAGTTTGGATTATTGATGGACAACACATCGTCTATGTATCTGTAAGTGAAGTTGAAGTCAGAAGCTAAGTGTCTTTTCCCTTCAGAGACCAAAGATTGAATGAATTCAGACACGTACGAGTAAAGGAAAATGTCGACAAAGAGTGGGGCACAATTGTTCCCCATTGGAATTCCGACAATTTGCTGGAAGGCCTTTCCTCCAAACACCACAAAAATGTTTTCGATCTGAAAGTTGAACATCTGAATAATATCTGTATCAGTGTACTTATTTTCAGAATCGGACTTTTCTTTTACAAAGTAGGTTTTGTCATAGTTAACAACAATAAATTTACCGTTCGTACTTGTAAACGCATTACTTATATTTTTTGCGAGTTCTTCTTTCAATTTAGAATGCGGAATTGTAGTGTAAAGTGTCGAAAAATCAAAGGCTTTGATAGAATGGCCTCTACTAAAATGAGTGGATTTCAGATGTTCTAAAAGTTCATTCGAATTCTTTAAAATCCATATCTGGTTGATACCACTGCGAGAATATACTGTCGAACAATATTTTTGAAGCCCAGATTTGATTTCAGATAAAACTTTGGTGAGGAAGATCCAAATAGATTTGGTAGAACATTTTAAGGAACCAGCGATGAAACGTTGTTTGTACGGATTCTTATGCATTTTAGGTTTGCAGTATAATTATGGTAAATCTAAATCTAAATTGTTAGTGTCGAAGCCAAAGGAAACAAGAGCTGATTTGTGGTTATCTATCATTTCAGAGGCAGAAAGGTTTTTGGGGTGTAAGTGGGATTTCCAGGTGTCCAATTTAAACCCAACTCTTTAATATCAGAGCCTGTGATTTGCTTAGCTCAAATGTTGCGATCTTATCAGTCATTGAAAATTATGCATTACATTTAAACCTGTGTATTTGTAGCAAGCATAATAACAAATATGGACATTCCCAATACACAGTACAAAATCAATAATTAAGAAAATCATAACCAAAGTTACTATATATCAACTTCAGTTTCGGAACTTTTGTCTACAAATACTTATATCAAAAGCAATGAATTTACAATATACTGCATACCAAAACTGCTCAAGTCTTCTTACAAATTTCTATACATTGCCAATTCTAGGAACTGCTCAACTACAATTTTGTTTAGAAATCTGACGTCAGCACTTACGGCGATAAAGGAACACATAGCAAAATATTGTGAAACTGTTCTAGATAGGAAAGATGTAAATTTATTTTTGCCTATTAAAAATTCAGGGGAGGTGATTAACAAAATGAAATCTAGTAATTTTCAAGCCAATACGATTTCATTACACGACTTTTCAAATGTGTACACCATGCTTCCTCATGACAAAATTGATTATCAATTGTCCAAACTCATCAAATGAGGCTTTAATCGAGAGGGGAAAACTTATATTAGTAGATCTGAATCAAAGAGTTTCTTTTCCGCTAAAGACTTGAAATCGTACAAATTATGGACATGTAGTGACCTGTGTATTGCATTGTCCTTCCTTTTGGACAACGTTTATGTAAGATTTGGTGAGAAACTTAACAACCAGGTTATAGGGATCCCTATAGGTACTCATTATGCGCTTCTTGTTGCAGATTTATTTCTATACACGTATGAAAAAGAATTTATCCAAAATCGTCAAAAGCAAAGAGAACATGGTGATGTGAAATGTTTCATTGGAAATTCTAGGTACCTGGATGATATTCTTACCATCGACAATCCGCTTTTTGAAAAGTATAAAAAAAAATAATATATCCACAATAATTGTGTCTTAACAAGGCAAACGTTACAACCACAGAAACACCGTTTTTGTGTCGCCTGCGAAGCATAGCGACACTTAGGGATCACTTTGTCCGTTGTCCGTCTGTTCGTCCGTCAGTCCGTCAGTCCGTCTGTCACACTTTGGGTGTCACAGCCCATAACTTTTGATTGGTAAGTGATAGGGCTTTGATATTTCACATGTGTATTCCTTGTGACAAGACCTTCCTACACATACCATGATTTTTGACCTAGTGACTTTGACCTACATATTTGACCTACTTTTCAAAAAAATTAAAAATTGATATATCTTTTGATTGGTAAGTGTTAGGACTTTGATATTTCACATGTGCAATCCTTCTGGCAAGACCTTTCTACACATACCATAATTTTTCACCATGTGACCTTGACCTCGATATTTGACCTACTTTTAAAAAAAAGATAAGATTCACTATATCTTTTGATTGGTAAGTGATAGGGCTTTGATATTTCACATGTGTATTCCTTGTGACAAGACCTTCATACATATAACATAATTTTTTACCCATTGACCTTGACCTACATATTTGACCTACTTTTCAAAAAAATTAAGAATGGATATATCTTTTGATTGGTAAGTGATAGGGCTTTGGTATGTCACATGTGTATTCCTTTTGACAAGACCTTTTTACACAGACAATAATATTAACCTTTTGACCTTGATCTAGATATTTGATCTACTTTTCAAGAAAAGTAATATTGGCTATATCTTTTGATTGGTAGGTAATAGGGCTTTGCTATTTCACATGTATTTTCCTTGTAACAATACCATTCTTCACATACTATAATTTTTTACCTTTTGACCTTGACCTAGCGATTTGACCTTCTTTTCTAAGGTTGTATATATCTTTTAATTGGTAGGTGATAGGTCTTTAATATTTCTAATCATGAGACCTTTTTGTTATCAATTTTTACGTAGTGACCTTGACCTAGATGATTGACACTCTGTTCTGAAAATTTGAGAATGACCATAACGTTTAATTTGTAATTAAGAGGTCTGATATTTCAAATGAATTTCATTTGACAAGACTTTTCTACTGATACCAAGAATTTGATCCACTTTCTAGAATAATAGTCAAACCGCTTCGCAGGCGACACAAGCATTCCTTGGATTGCTATTTTTGTACCTAACTATCAAAATTGTTAATGGAGAGATTCATACAAGAGTGTATGACAAAAGATATGATTTTGGATTCAACATAGTAAATTTTCCCTGGCTTGACGATGATGTTCCTAGATTACCGTCATATAGTATCTACATTTCACAGCTCACCGTTTTGCTAAAACAAGAACTGACGTTTTGGATTTTCAAAGTAGAAATGATCGTTTCTTCAACGCATTCTAAAATTTCTGTTATCAAAATTTCTTGAAATTTCTAAAACGTGAGACCTGTAGCATCATATCTCACCCATTCTGCTACGTCTTTCGTTACGCTTTTTCGACTTTGTAACTTTCATACTTTTTTTGGCATATTACATTGTTTAGATTTGAGGATCACTGATGAGGGTTAAGTACCCGAAACGTGCATGTCTGGTCCATGTTGCCAATTTATCTGTTCTAAAATGATGCTACTAAATATGAAGACGTTTACATTTACACCACTTGGCGAGTGTCACTGCTGGTGGACCATGAGTCCCCGAGGGCACATGTACCCAAGTTCGATCAATTTCGGTTGATCGTTTCTTCAACGCATTCTAAAATTTCTGTTATCAAAATTTCTTGAAATTTCTAAAACGTGGGTCCTGTAGCATTATATCCCGACCATTCTGCTACGTCTTTCGGTACGCTTTTTCGACTTTGTAACTTTCATACTTTTTTGGCATATTACATTGTTTAGATTTGAGGATCACTGATGAGGGTTAAGTACCCGAAACGTGCATGTCTGGTCCATGTTGCCAATTTATCTGTTCTAAAATGATGCTATTCAATATGAAGACGTTTACATTTACACCACTTGGCGAGTGTCACTGCTGGTGGACCATGAGTCCCCGAGGGCACATGTAGCCAAGTTCGATCAATTTCGGTTGATCGTTTCTTCAACGCATTCTAAAATTTCTGTTATCAAAATTTCTTGAAATTTCTAAAACGTGGGTCCTGTAGCATTATATCCCACCCATTCTGCTACGTCTTTCGGTACGCTTTATCGACTTTGTAACTTTCATACTTTTTTGGCATATTACATTGTTTAGATTTTCTAAAATGATGCTATTCAATATGGAGACGTTTACATTTACGAAGAACGAAGAAACTTTAATGTCAAGGTTTTTGCTTTTATAAAAACTAGTAGATAATTTCTAGAAATTTTGAAAAAAATTATTGTCAACTTCTTTTGAAATTCGGACCCATACAAACAACAATACTTTGGGTATTTCACAACCTGCATTTTACGGTGACATAAATTAACAAAATATGATGGATCAAATGTAATGACAAATATGGATAATGACCATATCCCTGTATAAAGCACAAAATCGATAATTAAGAAAATCAGAAACCGAAGGCATACAAAATCAGGATAAAACAGGAACCAAAGCAAACAAACAAAAACCTCCACCATATGGAAAGAAGCCAACTCCCGATATGGGAGTGAGACCAGGTGCCCAGGAAGAGTAAGCATCTCCTCCTTGCATGCAACACCCGTCGCTTCAATTCCGTAGAACTGTCACATCCGGTTACTTCAATTTCGGAAGACATAGAGTAAAATCTTTGGTTGGATGGTTCAAATGGTCTATGACAGATTATCATCCACCATTCTAGAGAGTGGGACATCATAGTGTATGACGAGTTCCCCATATCGACCGTAGAACTTCCTCAGTGACATTGTTAGTCGGTCACAAACATATCCCTGACTGAGATGCTTATCCGAAAGACGCCTAGCTCTCAGATTAAAATCCGTATATTTGGTACTTGCTCTGGCATAGCGTATCAACTGAGATATGAACACGCCATAAGCAGGCGATGAAGGGATGTTGCTACTCAGAATAGGAAAGTTTGTAATGCTAAAATTGAAGTCGTCACGTTTGTCATAGAGTGAGGTGTTCATGTGACCATCAGTGTCGAAGGACAACATTATGTCCAAATAGGATGCTGAATTATTTGTCTCTGTAGTTTCTTTGACTTCAAGCTCAGAAGGATAGATACTGCTCAGGTAATCCGCAAATTTTGGATTATTGATGGACAACACATCGTCTATGTATCTGTAAGTGAAGTTGAAGTCAGAAGCTAAGTATTTTTTCCCTTCAGAGACCAAAGATTGAATGAATTCAGCTTCGTACGAGTAAAGGAAAATGTCGGCAAGGAGTGGGGCACAATTGGTCCCCATTGGAATTCCGACAATTTGCTGGAAGACCTTTCCCCCAAACACCACAAATATGTTGTCGATCAGAAAGTTGAACATCTGAATAATATCTGTTTCAGTGTACTTATTTTCAGAATCGGACTTTTCTTTTACAAAGTAGGTTTTGTCATAGTTAACAACAATAAAGGAGAAGGGCCACTAACCATCAAAATCGGCCCTTTTGCCGTTTTTGAAGAAAATTTACGTATACATAATACAACATTTCTAGTTTCTAAAAATGTAAGCATTATGAAAATCTGACAAAAGGTGAGCGTTTCATGACCCGGCGAAGTTGGCATTGTGAAACGTCAAAATGCGCTTTCTTTCACCATGACGTCATGACGTAAAATGATGTTTACAACAACAGATTTTAACCTAAAACTCTACACTAAAAGTATTGTTGAAGTCAAATTAATTCAGAGGATAAAGTTGACACATATAATGTTTTTAAAGAATATATTTGGATTTCAGTGTTAAATAAATCGGGAAAAGATATCCGAGAGATATCAGAAGCATCTGAATCGCAATGAAACTGTATCTTTGCTCTCAAATGACGTCGCGTCAAATTATTCATCTTTGAATTCTAGATTCTTACGAAAAGCGGTAACATATATACACATTTGACACATGCACCTTTTTTTTGCAGGGGAAGGGGCAGAGATCTCGATAAATTTTAAACTTTAAAGTAGGTGGATACTCTGAAGGAAGATACATAGAAAAAGAAAATTATTGGTTTTGACATTTTTAATGCCTTTTCAATAGAAAGAAGGCGACGGCTTTTCTCACAGTAGGTGGTGACTCTTCGCCAGCTTCTAGCTTATGAGGAGGGGGTCATTATATACGTTTCAGAATAAGCAAGTTAGAATTTTCTCTGACTTTAATGGGATCAGGTTACACGTCCAAATCAAATTCAGGAGCGGATCCAGAAACTCATGCAACTTTTTATTGGGATGAATAAACACAATGCAGAAGGACTGAGAGTCCGGATGGGAACTTACATCATCAATGTTTTTGTATAGACTGCTCTTACACTATTTAAAAACGCAATAATTATCTGAAAAATTCAAAACAATACAATTTAGGACAAAGGAGAGGATGAGGTTCATTATGCATTCGCGTGACCAAATTTAGAAAAAAAGGGGAGAAAGGGCAAGCTGTAAGCGACTGTGATCGTCATTTTTTTTTTTCGCAGAGAGGGCTTCACAGGAAGTTGAGTGAGAGGGACAGAGATCCATCACATAAGAATTATTTTATATACATCTTTTTCGTTAAGTTGTTCAGATTCACCCATCTTAAAACAAAATGGACATACATGTAGCTAGGGTGTTTTTGATGTCGACGCCTAGTCGCCAACGACAGAAGCGGACCCAGGGACACATTCTTTTTTATGAGGATGACTTGTAAAGTCCAAGTAATGGACGATTTGGAGGAAAGTTTCCCTCTTTCATTGTTGGGGGGATAGGGGATCGGTCAGAGAAAATTTTGAGAAAGTGAAGCAAATTAGTGGCTCTTGAGCGTATTTGAGCCGCATTTAAAAGGGATCAAGAGCACGAAACGTATCTAAGATAAAGGAAATATCCGATATGCCGATATGAACATTAAATTAATGCTGTATTCTTTTTTAAATTCACGCACGCTTATGAGCAGCCCTACGTCTGTCCCAATCGACCATGCGCACATTGTTAGCGCGAATTTCTACGCCTGAGAAAATTAAGAAAAAAATTCAAAACGATCATTATTGATTGTTTTTGGGCTGTATCACTGATATCACTTTGTTATTTATTACGTCCTTTAAGTAGACCACACATTTTGGGGGGAATGGCGGGGTCCATTTATCTCTTCTCCCTTCTTTTTTTTTTAGCGAAAAAAATGTGGACGTTTTTGCGTACAAATGTACGCCTGGCTACGCCCGTGAAATCTCCGTCTTCACAAATCTGTAGAATTTATATATTTTTTATTGTTTTTATCTATAACATGGGATGTTTTTCTTTAAATTATAGCATCGGTATGAACAATTATAATATTTGTCAGTGACAAGCATATTTAGTTTGAATTTCGTCTTTTTGTTGTCGGTTACCGAAGTAAGTTACTCTGCGATCGGAAAGTACATGTATATATCCTTCATTTATTATGACCTTTAACTGTCCTCACTTCTCAATATTAAATTCTGAATTTCATGTCTACATGGATATATTCTCTACGAAAGCAAACAGGAAATAAGTTTAATAGGAGCTTGAAACAAAAAAAAAACAAAAACAAAAACAAACAAACGAAAACACAAACAAAAAATAAATAAATAAATAAATAAATAAATAAATAAATAAATAAATGAATAAATAAATAAAAGATGAAAAGATATGAAATAAAACTAGTAACTCCGAGTCGAGCGAGAAAACCCTCTTTCCACCCAGCGTTCGACTTTGGACAAGGAAGATTTTAATCCCATGATTCGTTTATTTTCATTTGTTTTCCTTACAAACCTGTGAAATCATCGAAAAAAAAAATCAAATTAAAGAAGCTTATAAAATTATGTGCTGAAAAAAATCAGCAATGTAACATTATTGTGTCATGGTCAAGCATTATTCATCGACCTTTTCTTTTCATGTCGCCTGAAACGCAAGAGCGACATAAAGAGATCACTTTGCACGGCGTCCGTCTGCCTGTAGGTCATACTTTCATATTCATGTATTTCGCTAGAACAAATTAACTTGATACACATAAGGCATCTTTTAAATTTTGCAGGATTTATCATTGTATAACATGATGAAACTCGGCATCCAATGAAGGTCAAGGTCACTTTAAAGTTCAAGTTCACGTACTGAGGGAGAGGGTGTCTATAATGTTAGTATATTTTTTGCCCAAACCCACTTTCATGTTTTCGAAAATAAAACATGTTTAAACTAAATTAAGGATCAAACATACAACAAGCAACATACCTGTTCTTAAACAATACTTGCTAGTATATAGACTGACCTGTTATGCTTTACTCGTAACAGTTTTGCTCCCCCCAACCCCATCCACAAAATTGTGCTTTTACGAAAATATTCATTTCTAGTTCCATGCTCGTTAATAAAAATCAGAGGGAAAGAAAAGCGTAAACGGCGTGTTTAAAAACCGAGAGGCCAACATTTTTTGGACTTAAAGTGGAAGGGAAATATGCTTTTTCAGTTTTCATTTTTTCAAATACATTCAATATTTTGAATCAAAAACTATTCTTCTCTTAAAAGAAATCGATCAAGCCCCGACGGTATAACTGCGTTTCCAACAGTATATCCAACATATACATGTCGGAACCAGAAAACACAGTACGTTTATCCCCTAAATATCGTAACATTTTAAAGGTTTTCATATAGAGCACAAGTAGGTACGTTAATGAAATTTCGTTTATATTGAGAATATGTCAAAATTGTTAATCTGAAATAAAAATTAGGAACGTACCCGTCTGTGTTGTTAGCGAAAAACTGCAAAGAATGTATGAAAATTAACGAAAAATACGGATATTACCGTACCGTCACCAGTTTCTGACGTCATAAATGACGTCATGGAACGCACAGGTTCCCATACTTTTTACCGTTGACAAATACCGATGTTGATAGGTAGATTTACATCAAAATGATTCAAAATTATATCTTTTTAAAAAGTCACTAAATACAGGGCCGTAAATCACGGTTAGTGGACCTTCTCCTTTGTATTTGCGATTATCGTTCTTACTTGTAAACGCCTTACTTATAATTTTTGCGAGTTCTTCTTTCAATTTAGAATGTGGAATTGTAGTGTAAAGTGTCGAAAAATCAAAGGCTTTGATCGAATGGACTCTACTAAAATGAGTGGATTTCAGATGTTCTAAAAGTTCCTTCGAATTTTTTAAAATCAACATCTGGTTGATACCACTGCGAGAATATACTGTCGAACAATATTTTTGAAGCCCAGATTTGATTTCAGATAAAACTTTGGTGAGTAATATCGATACAGATTTGTTAGAACATTTTGAGGAACCAGCGATGAAACGTTGTTTGTACGGATTCTTGTGCATTTTAGGTATGCAGTATAAGTATGGTAAATCTAAATCTAAATTGTTAGTGTCGAAGCCAAAGGAAGCAAGAGCTGATTTGTGGTTATCTATTATTTCAGAGGCAGAAAGGTTTGTTTGGGTGTAAGTGGGATTTCCAAGTGTCGAATTTAAAACCAACTCTTTAACTAGACTGTCGAAAAAGTACTTTTTGCAAGTAAATGTGTAATTATTTGAGGCTTTGTCCGCTGGTGTGGTGACATAATGTTCTTGGAGGAAGGTAAGCTCTGTGATAACATCATGGTCTTTAAATATGGACTCGAATCTGGTGTTCACATTTGATTTTAATCTAAATTCTAGATAAAAGTAATCCTGTGATTGATTTTATCCATTCGGAAAGGGTGTTGAGCTGTATATCCTCTTTCTTTGCCCAACGTCTTGCATATTCCTCACAAGAGTCCATGATACTTTTGACATTTTGGTTCCATGTTAAGGACATACTTTCTCTGTATTTGGGACCCTTTTTTAACAATTCTCTCAACTTGTCGTTCTTGACTATACTAAGGTCACCAGTAATAACGTGTCCACAAGAAGAGTAGTTAAAATCCGATGAAGAACATTCGCAAGGAAGTGGATGTAGTGAGGGATTACTTAAATCAATACACTGCAAATGAGTTAAAGAAGAATCGTTTGTAATTGTATATTTTAGATGCAACTGTTGGTGTGTAGCTATAGGAAATACAAGGACTTTCTTTTCTTTTGAAATATGGTGGGATTTTTTCTGTGACAGTTTTGTGATTCAAAATTTGACCAAGATTCAATTTATCAATACCTGATAAATTGAATCTTGGTCAATTGGGCCCCTGCGTTTTGAGGTCCTGTATGTCTGCGATCATCTAATAGTGAGAAGGTTATTTTACCTTCTCAATTGTTCGTTCTCCGAGGCCTCTGGGTAATCGAAACAGTTGGAAGGTTGTGCGCACGTAATCCAGGATAACCACACCGTCTGCTACTGACGTGGCAAGTTGCCGTCCTAAGTCGGCACCATTGGTCTCGTTGGTTTATGGCGTAGTCATTTATGTTTGATGTTAATATTTAATTTTGCGTTCATTGTACCGTTTCTGTCTCATTCTGTGCGTGTCTGCTTTTTGTTTTTTGTAGAGGGTGTTTTGCTTTTGATGCTGCAACCGAGTGTTGTAAGAGATCCTCTCCTTATTTTTGTAAAAAAAATCAGGATAAAACAGGAACCAAAGCAAACAAAAAACTCAACTACATGAAAAGAAGCGAACAACTCCATATATGGAAGTGAGACCAAGTGCCCAGGAAGAGGTAGCATCTCCTGCTTTCATGCAACACCCGTCGCTTTCATTCGGCAGAAATGTAACATTTTGTTACTTCCATTTCGGAAGAAACAAGTATATTCTGTGGATGGGTGTTTCAAACGGTCTAAGACAGAATAACATCCACCATTCTGGACAATGGGACATCATAGTGTATGACAAGTTCCCCGCATCGACCGTAGAACTTCCTCCGTAACGATGTTAGTAGATCATAAGCTATCCCTCACTGAGAAGCTTATCTGTAAGACGCCTGGTTATCAGAACAAAGTCTGTATATTTGGTACTTATTTTGGAACTTTGAATTAAGATGATTTTACTTATTTTCCAAAAAAAAAAAGAAAAAAAAATAATGACCAAGGTTCAGAAAGAAATATGTTAATGAAAGGGAATTACCTCAAATACTTTCTTTTGACAAAAGTGAATTTGATAGAAATCTAAAACAGGTAAATTTCCACATGAAAATGCCTATCGAAAGACCAAGACAAAGTGGTAGGAACAAAAGTGGTCATGTTTAGCGAATCAAACTTTTAGAAAAAGTCATTTTAATTTTTCTTCTTCAATATGTTACTTGTAAACAAAAACTACATAATCAATGTGATCTCGAAAGCAAGAGGACGCTATCGCTCACCTAAAAACCCCGTTAACTAATCATACCAAACAAGAAGAAGTATGTATAAGGAAGAGACTCCCCCCGTGACTCCCCGTGACCTACTTTTGTCTGTGGTGGCACCACCTGTTCATGGTTGCGAACAAAAAAAGAAAATAAATGTAGGGGACCATGAGTACATTATACCTACCATGTTTCATGAAAATCTGAAAAAGTGTTCATGGAAAAGAAGCTACAAATGTATGAAAATCACCCCCTTCCATTTTACATAACAAAAACTTTCATAAAAAATACAAAAAGCATAATATGCATATCAAAAGCATTAATCATATTCAATAATTATCAAACCCGTTGCATCAATAATTAAGAACAAACGTTTTGTAGAAATGGAGATAGAGCAATATCGCACGCAACCTACATGAAAAATATTGGTCATGTGATCAAATCTTACTCATTGATTGGACATTAAGGACATACAATATTATTGTACTAAAACTAGAGCAATAATTCAGATGACACAAATAAAACCCGTGAATATTTTTAATAGAAAATGGGAATTCAATTTTTATCAACCGGGGGAGATAGAACAGTTTCTTGAGGTGCCGATGGTATATGTCATCTGCTACGCCATGAGAAGTAGTTCCCCATCGTATAGATATATTCTGTGCGTGAGAGAAAAATTTCGAATTTGTGTAGTATTTTGATTTGATAATTTTAATACAACTATTTTAATAATTGATATTGAATATGCGTCTGAATTTAAAAATTGACCGATATTTGAAAGGTCACACTTGTCAAAATTATGTGATTAGGTTCCAAACGTGACCAATCGCATTCAAGCAGAGCGATATGTAATTTGTTTTCATATCTTATATTTATGAAATGGATTTATGAAACTGCATAATGGATGTATTATGTGATAAAAACATATCAGATCCCTCCTTCCGGAATAATCAGTGACATTCTGGATTGCGATTAAATGGAATGTCATCATCACTAAAGAGGTCATATTTACCTAATATGTACATCAATATGTACATCGAGACAATCACCGAATTTGTTAAGTTGCCTTGGCGCTGTTGTGATGGGTGTTGCGTGCAATCAGGAGACGCTGACTCTCCCCGGGCACCTGGTCTCACTTCGGAATGTTATTCATTCCGAGGTTCGCAGCCGTTCCAATGAAAAATTCTCATGGTTTTGCCTAGCCTTCTCGACTTTGAGACTGACTAACGGATGGATACATCTTTTATGTTAATGCTATACTTCTGTTAAAATTATTACCATAGAACATTCTTATATTTCAATATTTACATATGCCCATTCATTTGTATAGAATTTACACTGTTATTATAGGAGAATAACCGCGTTGGCGTGGTTTGAACTATGACGTCATAGTAACTTGGCTTGATTTGAATTTTGACGGTACGTAGTAACAGAGCCTTAGCAACGGAGTTCTATTCGTATTTCAACGTCATTTTAGCGTGAAAAACTGGAATATAAATATATATAATAACTGTCTTTTGAAATTTGATTATACTGTGATAACCTACAATGGATCCAGGAATTATGTTTCTCATAATTCCTGAATCCATTGTAGGTTATCACAGTATAATCATATTCCAAAAGACAGTTATTCTATAAATATTTACAATATGAACAAAAAACACTAAGGATATGCAGGCTAAACAGGTAACGAATCTATGTAATGACCACAAATGTATCACTACTATACAAATAATCCGAGTATCGATTTGTAAATTGACCCTACCACTGAGAAAAATCGGACATGGCTTCACTGATAATTTTTGTACATATTTTTATTGCACAAAAAAAGCATTTCATCTATAACAAATATTGGCAGAAAGTAAAATATATGCATTTCATTGCATTAGAAAAAGAATAATGAAAATTCTAATATGACTTGATTATTTTTCCCTATTAAGACAACAGACGCGAGCCGGGCTCTATTCTCCAATATAGGCCCTATAAGCGATAAGCCACGCCTACCCATTTTCTGAAAGCAGATAAACCGGCAGGAACTGGTTTTTACCAAGAATCGAAAGGTCTAAGTTTGATCATCATTAGAATAGAAATAAAAAATGACAAGCCGGGCTGTATTGTCTCATAATGCCCTCGCGTCCTCAGCCAATCACATTTATCACCTCGCCGCTGATGCGGCTCGGTAATAAATGTGATTGGCTGAGGACGCTCGGGCATTATGAGACAATAGAGCCCGGCTTGTCATTTTTTATTTCTTAATGAAAAGACTTCTATAAGGTACCAACAGGTTTTGTATTTACAAACTCTTCAGTGTGTGTAAGACGACAGCATAGAAACACCCGTATATGTCTTTAAAGCCGAGGATATTTTAGAACAATCCAATTTATATTTGGTTTTTTGTTTTGTTTTGTTTATATATGCACAACCAATGTAATTCCCTGAGATGTTACTATTGAAAGAAACGTGCTGCAATTCGTGTATTAACACTCGTGACGTCACAATGCACAAGATCTAAAGAAACATGCCGTGACGGCTGTTCTAACCTGCAAACTGAGCCCGCGGTGACCTGAATTTTAACGTCACCCTTTTACACCTAGAAAACGCGATTTCAGAAAACAAGAATGAAATAGACAACTATGGTGCATATATATAGAATAAATGTCATAATTTGTGTTTTGTTACGGGTATACAACACACAGCAAGTGCATTTATCGCATGAAATGCGCTAACGCGCATTACATGTACGATAAATGCACTTGCTGTGTGTTGTATACCCGTAACAAAACACAAGTTCTGACACTTATTCTCTATTTGTTTTCGTTTTGTTTTGTGCATTGCTCCAATAAAATGAAAAGAAAATTTTCAATCTTGTCATCTTCATGAACAAACATTCAACGCAATTTTATGCACGAGGCATGCAATTTAGTCCTTTCAATTTAACTCTTTCTAGAAATGGATCGGTAACTACGATGTCAAAATTATCAATGAGATATGTGTTTGTATCGTACGTTTTTTTTAAATACTCTAGAACAAGAATAGCAAAAATGGGAGAAATTTTCTGAGTAGATTGTTGAATACTGCATTAATTTTTTTTTTTCCTTTATCAAAAGATTACTGTATCAACACTTTAACTAATATCACTTGAATTATTGATAATCGAGTCTTACGTACAACGTATGGTATATAATTTTTTTAAAACAGCATCCACCATATGTTAGAATATTTATGATATCAAAAAAGCTACTGTCAATTGTTAGAAGAAAATATATTTATCATTAACTTTAAAAACACTTCAAGCGCATATTCAAATGATGTTTTTCTCTCTAAAATGTGCAACACATTTTAATTCTTATCGAATGAGTCATCTATTTCAATTTATAAAAGAGAGATAGAGAGATAACATTCAGTCGAAATCACTGTGACTTGACAGCAATATTCGTCTTCAATTCTAATAGGTAAGTTATCTTTATAAAAGCGGGAGGGTATCTCCAACCAGACCCGGTTGCAGCCGATTCGAAAACAGAGAGGTCGAACACAGGAAGAGAAGAAAAAATAAAACATACATCGTGAAGTAAACACCGAATAAACATTAAAGCAGTTCCTTTCAGTTATTCAGATTCACGTCGAGAAGGTAAGGCAAAATCATTAGAATTTCCACTGGAACGGTTACGAACCTCGGAATGAATAACAATCCGAAGTGAGACTAAGTACCCGGGGAGAGTAAGCATCTCCAATCAATTATTCAGTCTCAAAGTCGAGAAGGTAAGGCAAAATCATAAGAATTCCCATGGGAACGGTTACGAACCTCGGAATGAATAACAATCCGAAGTGAGACTAAGTACCCGGGGAGAGTAAGCATCTCCAATCAATTATTCAGTCTCAAAGTCGAGAAGGTAAGGCAAAATCATAAGAATTCCCATGGGAACGGTTACGAACCTCGGAATGAATAACAATCCGAAGTGAGACTAAGTACCCGGGGAGAGTAAGCATCTCCTATCAATTATTCAGTCTCAAAGTCGAGAAGGTAAGGCAAAATCATAAGAATTCCCATGGGAACGGTTACGAACCTCGGAATGAATAACAATCCGAAGTGAGACTAAGTACCCGGGGAGAGTAAGCATCTCCTATCAATTATTCAGTCTCAAAGTCGAGAAGGTAAGGCAAAATCATAAGAATTCCCATGGGAACGGTTACGAACCTCGGAATGAATAACAATCCGAAGTGAAACCAGGTACAGCTCCATGACAACTTATCAAACACAATAGACCAATGGGCAATTGGTGTCGACTTAGGACGACCATTTGCTACGCAAGTAAGGAAAAGACTTCAAAAATGCGTAAAAAAATAACATGTCGGATTTTAACTCTTTCATGTTAAACCAATTTTGATGCATCGGACACGTGTTTCGATTACTAAATTCACATCAGTGGTTCTATAAGCTTATTGATATTTTGATAAGCCAAATCTATTTCAGTGGGGCCGTCTAGATTGAGGTTTGAATTTCGTGTAAGCATTTCGAATAGAGTGTGCCGCTCCAGATTATACATTGATTCAATAGCTAACATGTAATTAAATAAAATCTGTGGTAGAAAAAGGATCTTAACCTCTTTTAATTTTCGATGTTCTTATAAGAGGAAATTACATATTTCAAGACACCAACAATAATGTATTAGGTCAATTTGTGAAAGAGCCAAAACAAAGCAGTTTCTGAGAGTACCTTTCATTAGTCATATCCAACATTCTACACCTTTGTCTCAAACATAAATATCCGCTTGATTTTAACCTCATTGTGGGCTTGGATCCCGTCTCAGAGGTTGACTTTTTATAATGGGAGCTTCTCTTTGGTTCCAAAACTGACTAGTGGGTTGTTGTGTTTATTGATAGAATAGGGAGGACAAACGTGTCATTGTCAGAGTCATTGTCATTTCTACAACTTTTTCTATTGTTTTAATTTACATGAATTGAAGAGGACAATCGTGTACCCTGTTTCCTTCTCAGTTACATTAATAATACACCCATTGGCTATATCAAATTTTTTCAAATTCTTGCACATTTCATGCGTTCTGAGCATTCTGCTGAGTTACATTTCTTAGTTTCAGAGCAAAATTTAGATTATTGACAGGCGAAGCGTAGAAACATTATCAATGAGACCCTGTTGCGGTTACTATGAGTGAATCCTACGTGTGAATTGACCCTTCCGAACGCGGGAAAAATTTGAGAAATTCCATTCACAATGCAATTTCGATGTCTGACCGAGGTTCGAAGCTCGTTTGTCCGAGGTAAAAGCATTGTGACGTCACGAAATTTTGCATTATTTTCCCGCAATCCGAAGGGTCATTTATCCCTAGTAGTAAAGCTAACTATATCAAATCTCAAATGTACAGGTTTTCTTATACTATTTTTTGTCAATGGAGATGTTAAATTTTAAAACTGAGAATCGTTTTACTCCAAAGATTTGAATGTTAAACGTTTTCAAATTCAATAGCAGCATTTAATAAAAGAAAAATGAGCAGCATGGACCAAACATGCACTTTTTGGGTACTTAACCCTCGTCAGTGATCCTCAGTCTAAACGATATAATGTGGCCAAAGAGTGTGAAAATTATTATGTCCAAAAATGTACCGAAAGACGTAGTAGGATGGGTGGGATAGATACTACAGGAGCCACGTTTAAGAAACTTCTAGACTTTTTGATAACAGAAATGTTCGAATGCGTTGAAGAGACAGACGATCAACCGAAGAAAGTTTAACTAAAGATGTGTATCAAAAATTAAGCGCGGGGAAGGACGAAAATCAAAAGATGGGAGAGTGCTCTTTAAAATTGTTTTTAAAAATTCAGATTTAAAAGTAAACAAATAGGTGAAATCTCTACGTTCTTCCTCTGCAGTTTCATTCAATTTATTCTGGAAATGTATTGATATTAAACAAAAGAGTAAATGATAAAATCCACAATATCGATGAGAATTTCTGATAGATGTCTTTTCTCTGTACATGGTCGAGTCGCAACTGTCTTTATCACCCTTTGGTTTTATTTTTAAATCAATTCAGCTTTGATTTGATTTGAATGCATTGCTTCGAACTTAATTAAACCAAATTGATAAGCTTTGATATGATTAGACATCTTTTAATTTCAAATGAAAACCTTGTTTTTTCAAGACTTTATTAATCATGAAGTTGAAACATTTTTATTCCTACGGTATCACTAATTTTATCAGTTTTTCAAGGTCTTGTAAATTGTGTATCATGTACTTAAGGAGGTATTGAACACTTGGACGTCAAATTCAATTCTTCTCAAAATTTCTGAAATTATATATTTTTTGTCTGTCCATGATTATACAAACTTAAATTTGATTCTATCCACAGGAAAATTTTCTACGATACTTTGAAATATGCATTTATCGACGTTTTCGTGAATTTCTTGATGACGTCATAATATTGAAAGTGTCATTCCAGTTCTCGTAAAGGTATGGGAAATTAATTTTGATTTAACATCCAAAATCTTCATAAATGTAATGCACTTACATGTGGAAAATATTAGATGAATTGTGTTTTAAACAAAGGCAGGATACTGGAATCAAATATGACACCGTCGCTCAAAACATTGCAATTTCAAGCCAATTGACAGTAGTTGTTGATTAATTATTAGGAATTCTGTGGATGAATCTTTGTCAAAAACTAACAAAATTATCAACAATGTCCAGAGATGATTTCATGATTCAATGAGAAAAATTAAATTTGGGATTAAAATATTACAAAGCTTTATATTTTCCAATTTTTCTTTCGAAAATCGTCCATTTTCAATGAAAGGACATCTGCTTTCCTGTAATGTTAATTTGTCAACGAAGTCACTGTGATGAAGGTTGAATTTTCTATTTTATACATGCAAAGTTTCAATGCGGAACGTTTGGTATTAATGAATTTATTGTATTTTGAATGTGAAGGTTTTTGATGCCATTTTCCCCGATAACGTCGAAATGAAGTCGTTGTTTGCTCATGGATAAAACTCCCAAAGTCCTAAATTTCGACAATCACCATAATGTTTTAAGGAAGTAAAGACTGTACTTTTCCTTGGAAGTGAGAAAACAAAAAATGCCGCCGCCATCTTGGTGTTCAAACCCTCCTTAAACAAGCATTCAAGGCAGACGTCATATCCAAATAAAATACCGCTAAAGACGATATGGTAAGTTCACTAATTGGGTCATGATCACTACGTAAAATATAGCGGGCCGGGCATAAATTGAAAAGTCTAGTCATGGGCAACCTCTGTGATATTATATTCTATTGTGTATATACTTCCTGAAATTTTGCTTCAACCGCAAACTTAACCATAATTTAGCTACGTCAAAGGTCGAGGTCACTAGGTCAAATGTTACGAAATAAGTTGAAAGGTCTTGTCATGTGCAACCTATATGTATAATATAAAGTTTCTATTGCATACAGTTCTTGAGAATTTGTTTCAACTGTTGACGACAGACGGACGGACGGACGGACGGACAGACAGAAGGACATCGTCAATCTATAGACCGAAATTGCTTTGCAATCCGGCCAAAAATGTACGCACGGATCTAGAATTTGTTTCAAAGGAAGGGGGACGGTTCTTAACTAGCTGTGATAGATCGAATTAAAATCGTGTGCTAGTTTGAAATGGAATGATTATCATTTTTCATTGTTTGTCCACGACCAGGTATGCTTAGGTTTTGAGCACACTGAAGTTCAAACCAATGACTTTGAAGTAATTATTTAAAGAGGCAATGAATGTTAAAGATCTATATTTTTCAAATACACGTACTAGCTATAGAATCATGTGACAATTGTCCCATGTTGACTATAAAACAAAGGGGGGATCTCCAACAACACCAGGTTGCAGCACCTACAGCAAAACCCCAAAACACTCAATGCAAAAACACAAAGCAGACCAGCAAAGAGACGCATAAGAAACAAGGAACGTCAACGCACAACACAGAAACATCAAACACAAAGGACTACACATAAACCAACGAGACCAATGGGCAACCGGTGCCGACTTAGGACGGCCATCTACCACCGAAATAGCAGAAGGTGTGGTTATCCTGGATTACGTGCGCACAACCCTCCAACTTTTCCGATTACCCAGAGGTCTCGAAGAACGTACAATTGTGGTGTAAAACAACCTCCTCACTGTCAGATGACCAAACACAAACAAGACCGCAAAACGCAGGGGCCTAAGAAACACAGATGAATATGTAAATGGATATCAAAAGAGGGCGTACGTAATACAGCCCGTGCTCTGCCGGTTGTAGCAAGCTCATGTATGTTATTACCTGAGGAGTCCGACTGACATTCAGAAAGGACAGGTGGTCGGGGCCATTTCTTCATTACAGAGGTTTGGACAGGCCCGTCATGGAGTCCCGTCGTCACAGTCAGTCAGAGTGCAAGTTTTAAGAATATGCTGGTACAAGACTGTAAATTGGTCAGCTACCAAGCCTAGTGTCCGTCTAGTGACATTAGGATCATATCCACGGTATCAAAGGTGTTTGATGATTCTGACGCATTTTCGATAGTGATGTCTATTTTGATCATTCTTTTCATGTAAATTATGGAGGGGGATCAGGGTCACAATGCTATTTGACTTGCTTACATGCTTCATGCTATGTTGCGTCATTCAATGTTTGATTATTCCATGTTCATTTGTCTTGCTTTCATTTCAAATTGACTTTATCTTACTTCTTTGTGTAATTTTGCTTCCCTGCATTTTACATTTGTCCTTCGTCAATGCATAACTGTCATTATACCATGCGTTATGACATCCTTCTTTCTGCCATTATTCTTTCGTCTTAATGCTATTATTGCTTCGTCAATGCTAACTTCAATTTTGATACCAGATGGCGCTTCGCACGACCGCATGTGCCCATACCTTGAAATGAACTTTGAATCATCCCCTGTCGTTAGAAAGGAGCTGTTAAGATAAGGGCCGTATTTAGCCCTGAATCTCATGGCTTATTTCTTCCGCATGGCGAATCGTACACAGAAAAACATGAATCATTATTGAAATAAAATATATTTGCAGACCTTTTACATGATTTACATTATGTTGAGGAACTCTGAAGGTTGTAACATTAAGGTCGAAAGAGGTAGGGGTGATCGGATAGAAGTTTATGCAGACCTTTTACATGATTTACATTATGTTGAGGAACTCTTAAGGTTGTAAAATTAAGGTCGAAAGAGGTAGGGGTGATCGGATAGAAGATCCGATAATACCGACAAAAAACGTATACATTTTTGAATATTTTATCTAAAATGGATAAATATAAGCTAAAAGACATCAAATACATGTATGTCTATATTGTGTATCCGAAATAGATTTCGAACGTTATACCTCCTTTAATCGGTAAATAATGAAATCCGGAACTTAAAATACGGTCTTATTCTTCATACAATGGCTACAATGTAAGCCTTTTAGCGCGAAATACCCATCGACGGAGAAATGAACATCACTCTTGCTTATTTCGTTTCTAATTCTTCTATCTTTCATTCAATCATATTGAGTACACAATGTTTGATGTATTAAAGAGGAAAAATAGTCAAATGTGCTATATTTAATGGTCAAAAAGATTGATTCTTATAAAATGCACCCCCTTTCCATTTTTAGTTTTTCGTCTCTGGAGTAGTGTTCCCCCCGGAGATACAGAACCCCACTTTGACAAAACATTTGTATCATGGATACACATCTCCAGTAAAAGTTGCTTTCTGTATATCCGGGGGGAACAATGTTCAATAAAACTTTTCCGTTTTCTATTGATTTCTATGAGAAAAAGATAAGTTTTGACCTAAAAATTAGCAATATTATGCAAAACAGATGAAAAATAACTTCATATTCTGATGGGATGCCGTTTAGGTATACATTTTACCAGGAAAGGTTCTTGAAATTTCAATTTTCAAAATTCCACTTTTCAGGGCTGATTTTACGCCTTATCTTAACAGCTCCTTTCTTTTAAATTCTACTACAGTATCGTTCTAAAAGTAATTATATTATCGTACGAGAGGACAGATCTGAAGTAGATTGGCTGTATAAATATTTGAAAAATATTATGAAGTAATTAGTAAATATTTGATTTTTGTTAGTTGTAACTGTCACTATAAAATATATAGTAACCCGAGGAATTTCTGTGGCGTAGTTGTCATCACGGTTGCCATTTTAATGTATTTTACACCTTTCCGAGTGGATTCGAATCCCGGACGAGGATACATTTTTTCCTTTTGTCACTTTTAAGTATAATGTCACTTGTCCATGTCCATCTGCCCAGAAGAGGATGTCCAAAAAATTTAGGTACTTATTAAAAAAAAAGTTTTTATGAATTTTTTTTCCAGTTTTCTTTGGGGGGGGGGGGGGGGGGGTTTCATTGTATTGGAAAAAATATGGCGGGCAACTGTACATTATCATTATTCAGTCAAAATAAGAAAGCATTTTTTATTCCAAAACTTTTCAAAAGCTTCGTTGGCTCACTGTCGTCGCTCGAAGTCATAGATCTATGAAAAGTAATAATTTTAATTAATTCAGTGCCTTTTATATATCCGTCAATGTCGTTTCTTTACCATAAATCGGGTGATTCTTGCAAAAAGATAAAACTTCTGACTTTGCAGTATGGACTTATGAAGGTCAATATTCAAGGTCAATCCTTGCAAGCATCAAACGCTTGGATTTCTTTCTTAACATTGATCTTGGGTCGAACAACAGTGGCAGATTTAGGGGATGCTCCTGCACAGACCCAATATTTTCCCGGCAAAAACAGGTACATCAGTAAAGTCAGTAAAATCGGCAAAATTCGCCCCTTGACCCCCGGCAAAGGGGGCGCTGGATCCGTCATTGAACAAGAAAAATCTGAAAAGTTTGCCATAGTGCAATTTGATTAAAATTATAACTTCCTTGTCTAAATTTTGGCCATTGTTGAAAAAGGCTGTGAATGACACTGAACCGTTTTTGTGCCACGTTCATGTGCAGGCGTAGTCCTGGACCAACGGCGTAGCTCTGCCTGAAAAAGTGGAGGGGCCAACATCCCAAAATTTCTAACAAGCAAAATAAATAAATAAATGAAAAAAAAATATAAAAAAGGGGGGAGAGATTAACAAAATATGGGGGTTTCGTGTTCTGTATGCACAAATTTTAACATTTCCTGTGCAATTCTTAATTTTAAGTACATGAATGAATGTCTAGCGAGAGGTAGCGAGCCAGGAATTATTTTTAGCAAAATATTGACTTATCAGAAAATACTTTCTATACCCTCTATCATTACATGTAATAATATTCTATATAGATTGAGTTAAATGTCTCCATGTACATTGATAAAGTAAAATGTATAAAGGATGGATCAGAATAGCTTAATTATTCAGGAAGTCTATAAAGAATTGGCGAGCGGTAGCGCTGCCCCCGCTGCCTACCCCCCCCCCCCCCCCCCCCCCCCCTTCTCCCACGATCTTGTCCTGGACAACAGCTTGCAGTAATTTTGGCATACAGAGATGTCAAAAGGTAAATTTCCAAGGTCAAAATTATGAAAGGAGACTAGAAACTGCATTATTGACTGAATCAATGGGGCCGGGGGTGTTGATCTCTAGGTTCGATCAGTGTAGGACGCGCGGCAGTTTTAATTTATTTAGAATTTTTCGATATGAATTACCGCTTTTCCCATGATATCTCAGAAAAAAACTGACTTCTATATAATCTCCCACTCACAATTCAGAAAAAAAATTATCTAGCCGATGAGATTCGAACCCCCGCGGGAAAAAAAAATGTTGCAAGAGTCCGGCTTGCTTACCGCTGACCCACAAAGTCATTACCACAGTTAAGCAAAACTAAGAGTTTGAAATCCCCAAATGGTTATTACTGTATAAATAGAAATTAAACAAACAAAAAAAAAACCAGAAAAGGTCCAAATATTTATCATTTAATGATTTCTTTTTTTGTTCACATATTTCAATCGGCTTTTGCTTTTTCCGCTATTTATAACTCATTTTTCCAAGTACTGCAACAGGGGACGTCTCAAAGTTCATTTCAAGGAACGGACACAATCGGAGCGCCACCTGGTATCAAAATTGAGGTAAGCATTGACGAAGCAATAATGGCATTAGGACGAAAGAAAGATGACACAATGAAATATGTCATAACGCATGGTAGAACGACAATTATGCATTGAAGAAGGACAAATGTAAAATACACGGAAGCAACATTGCATAAAGAAGAAAGACAAAGGCAATAAAGTCAATTCAAAATGAAAGCAAGACAAATGAATATGGAATAATCAAACATTGAATGAAGCAACATAGCATGAAGCATGTAAGCAAGTCAAATATCATTGTGACCCTAATCCCCCTCCATAGTAAATTATGTCACCATAAAATGCAGGTTGTGAAATACCCAAAGTAATGTACTCTGTTGCCTTTATTGGTCCGAATTTTAGAAGAAGTTGACAATAATTTTTGTAAAATTTCCAGAAAGTCTTTACTAGTTTGTGAAAGCGAAAACCTTGACCAAAATGTTTCTTGATAATTTGTAAATTTCTACTATGAAAATCCAAAACATCAGTACACGCTCTAGCATACCGGATGAACAGTGAAATTTATAGATACCATAGGACGGTAAGCTAGGAACATCACCGTCAAGCCAGTGGAAATTTACACACGAGATAGCTACATTTTGTCCACAACATATATTTGTTCTACATTTGGAAAGAACGTTTGCATTTTTTCACTGTAAAATCAAATATGTTTCTTCTTAACATGGTTGCACTAAATAAATTGACTGTTGAATCTTTTCATGAATTTATTAGAAAGTAATTTCGTTCGGTCCAATTTCAGCGCAATTTGAAATAATAATATTAAAAATAATACTTTGTTCGTTCGGTCCAATTTTTTAGAATCAAATTCCGAAGAACTAAAAATATATTTTGTATAAGTTATGATTTAACTATAAAACAAAGATGTTAAGAGTTTTAATTTATGACTGTGTGAAAATAAATTGATCTTTCATGTTTCGCTGAGGTGTACTGGAGACCTTTTGCTTTTTTATTTCTTCATAAGGTAGAACTTTTTAAAATTTTGATTTTTCACTCAATCTATTATTCCAGGAACGAAAGAATGAATTTGATCTTCATATCATTACTTGCCTCGATGTTTTGTTCGCTGGAAGGTGCCGGTAAAAGTAAATCCAAAACCCCTGTTCACCTGAAAGCTGGAAGTGCAGACACCATAGCCATACTGGATAAAATCAAACAAGGTGCAATTGCTACCACGGAAATCTTAAACGCCATAGGCTCTATTAATGCCACGGGTTCATTCAGTAAAAAGATTACCAAAATTTCTGGAAAGATAGCACCATTTTTGGGAGCCGTTGGTCCTTTGATTGCATTTGCTTCTGCGTTAATTCAAAATGAAACAAAAGAAATGACAGAAATAAGAAATTTGTTTCAAAGTGTAGAAAAAAGATTCAACGAGGTTTATAACCAATTCGAGGACACGAGAACCATAATCCAGAAGACATCGCTAGAGGAAATGTACAGTCCATACGAGAACAGGATTATTTCTGTACATGCAATATACTCCAGATATATCAACGCTTCAGGCCGTTATGATGGCTTCCTATCTCGGGACCTTTTTTTACTTGAACATAATGACGGAAATGCCAAGATCGAAGAGGCGGTAATGGCGATGTATTATGGAATGACTTCATCGCCATATTTTGGTATGAATATACCTATGACAGTTCTAGATTATACTAATAATCATCGCAGAAGAATGCAAAACACTGCAGCCATGGTGAATATGTTGATGTTGAAAGGACTACAAGTAATTTATGCATACAATAATATGACCGATCGTGGTAATGAAAATGCTCACCTTGAAAAGTTTTGGATTTCCAATATCGATAAAATGAATAAAAAAGTACTGGACGCTGACAATATATCCCTTTCTAGATTTGATTCGCAATATAAAAAAGACATTGATGAAATTATGACAGATAATGCATATCCAGATGTCCCAAATACAGTGCTGGGTGACAAATTAATCAATCTCCTAAAAGAAAAATACGACTGGCTAGATTGGGTTGTGGTAACGTTTAGATACCAATATATGAAGACCAAAGATATGTGTCCCGGAGTTTATCAGAAGTTTGTCTCACCTGATAGAAATGCACTTGTTGTCCACTTCCCAAAAGAAGAGAGGCCCGTCTTGAACAATCTCAAAGGAGCCATTCAGAATTATATTTCCAACGCAGAACAAGAAAGGCTTTCTTATCTGAATTTGGTATATGTCGCGCCACAAAACAGTCATCTCGTTTCTGCATCAATGGTAAAAGAAGAGATATCATCCTTTTATCAACGATTGCCAGGAATGGTGCGATACGGTTGCGACTTACCTGCAGCACTTGCATTCAAAATCAAGGCCGATCCGCATGAGGTTTCGGCCTACCGCGCAACAAATAAACAGCATGTATTCTACAAAGACATGGAATTAAACGAAACCTCTCCTTCGACGCAGAGACGTATTTATGTCATAGGTTAAACCTTGTCATTTCAAATAAATATCTATATAATCGACAGGCATTTACAATTTTCATTTTTGAAATGATAGAAATAATTTATTGCAACTTTACGTCGGTGCTTTTTATATTGGGTTTTTGGCCGGTTCGAATCGATTATAAGTATAGCATACCGTTTCAAAATATTATTTTATTAATCAAAAAATAAGAATTTTCTTCACAGCTCTATTGACAAATAAAGAAGTCGATGAAAACTCATCGATTTCTACAATTCCCTCTCGATCACTTCAATATGGATATCCAATTATTCGATATAGATTGGAAAAGTCAAACACGTGGCCTTCTTGAGTTAAAGAAGATCCTGACGATAATCTCAACAGCACTCACAACAGAGCACCAAATTGAGCATCGACGGACCCCTAGCAAGCTAGAGGTGGGACCAGGTGCCCGGGAGGAGTAAGCATCCCTTGTTGGCTAGCCGCACCCGCCGTCGATGTTCATGCAAGAAAATGAAAGGAATATATAAACTACATGCACTGTCTGAGGCCACGTCTATATAGAAAGTGCTATGGCGACAATGTCAGGGAAAATATTTAAAACACTTACTGTCAAACCCCTCGCGGGGAACTTTTTTACGAGCTCTACACGGCAAAGGGTCAAAACACTTACTGTCAAACCCCTCGCGGCGCGGCTGCGTTAAGGTGCTCCACGCTGACGTCGCGCTGAAAATATTCCATTTTTGCGGTGCCTGGCATTCAACCCTCAATTACAGCTTAAACGTTCTTTCTTTAGTTCAAAGCTGTATTTTTTTAATATCTGGTAGGTGTCTGGTAGCTAAGAAAAAAATCACCAGGGGGATTTCCCTGTGTCACGTGACAGCCCTAAATATAACTCTACCATGTTGTCTCGGTTTTAATTGAATTTTGCAAGTGGTAAAGAAGGAAAAAATAATATACATGTTATATCGTTTTCTTCAGTAAATCCTGTAGATTTAGAAATGTGCTGGGCATTGTGACACTTAAAACGATTAAGAGGAGAAAATATACCGAGAAGGAAAGCAAGTGGTAAAATCACTGCAAAACTCGACAGTGTTTTCGTGAGCAGAGCTCTATCGGTGACAAAATAATCATAATAAAAAAATGTATATGACTTGAATAAATAAGAGAGAGAGAGGGGAGGTTCTTTCCCGGCTAGGCTAATCATGTTTCAGTCTAATTATAACCCGCCCGATCTCTTGCTGATTACAATTTGTTTTATTATTATTTTTATTTGTTCTTAGATTTAGTCTAGTATAAACTGACCGTACATGTATCTGAAGTCTCAATATTGTTCCGTTGTACCGGCTATGAATACGGTGCCCGCATAGCCATTTATTGACACATGTATTTTAGCACTGTATTCGTAACGATATATATTATATATGATTTTTAATATAATCCTTGAGAATAAACTGTATTAATGTGCATGAGTTGGCACCCTCGCCCCCCCCCCCCCCCGGCAGCAACAACAACTAAATGAATATAAAAATGAATAAGAAATAAATATTTTAAAACCGGTAAATCAGTAAAACTCCATTAAACAGCTAATTATGGACAATATATAACAAATAATCTAAATAAAAATTATGCTCCTTTATGAGGATACCATTATAAATTCCTTATATTGATTAACTAATTGAAAATCAGCGATTCCTCTGTGAATAAAAAGCGGTTTCTCATCCAAAGCTTCCCTTTAACCCTAAACTCAGACTGCGCATGCTTGACCTACAATGACCCTATGCGCAAAACTGTGGAAAAACACACATTCTTTCATTACTTCTCGAAAATAAGATACTGGGAACATTTAGAGTTGATGTAAGGAATAGGATGAAAGCTCAATATTATTGAAAATCAATCCAGTACAATTTATCCCTTGAAATATCCCTAGCATGCGATAACTGATGTGACGTCATTTATAACGTCACACAATGTTTTCGCGGAAATTTCTCTAACGTCATTGCGTGGAGCACCTTAACGTAGCTGCGGGGGAACTTTTTTACGAACTCTACACGGCAAAGGGTAACATTTAAAACACATTTGATACACTCTTACCCGTACCAAAAACAAGGGGGAAAAGAAAGATGCCTCATCTTATTATTAGACTAGTGCTTCTGACAAAACCTAGAAAATCAAATGTACTTTTATTCTCTCTTAGGAAGACGTTCTCTCAATTAATGATCTATATTTTGCTGATAACCTTCGCACTGTCTTTGCTTGATGATAGCATGTTGATATCATGAAGTGAATCCTCTTGATATTTTTGTATGTCTCACGAGGTTGCGTCACCACAAGCCTGGGATGCGAAGGTACCCTAGACCCCTCCCCTGAGACGTTTGTGCATTTTATCATATGAAGTCAATTGAGCGCTGTGATCTGCTGGGACTATTGTTTGATCCAGATAGAACGCACACAATATCGAAAAAAATAGAACAAAAAGTTTATTAATAACGGCAGGAAAGGTAAAAAAAGAAAAAAAAGATCTCCAACGAGGTCAACATCAACGAAAGGAGGTTGCAGCACCTACAACAAAACCCCAAAACACCCAATGGGAAAACACAGAAGGGGACAAGGAACACCAACTCTAACCATAAAAATGAAACACAAAAGACTACACAACAAAACATAAACCAATGGACAACCGTTGCCGACTTAGGACGGTGTATTTATCCTGGATTACGTGCGCAAAACCCTACCACTTTTCCGATTTCCCAGATGTCTCGTAAAACGTACAATTGTGGTGTTAACTTACCTCCTCACTGTAAGAGGAACATATACAAACAGAAAGCATGACGCAGGGTTCCAAGAAAATCACAGATGAATATGAAAATGGATATGAAAACAGAAGGCGTACGAAATACAATTCGTGCTCTGCCTGCTGTAACGAGATCAACCATGTGATCATCAAAGGAGTTCGACTGAGATTCAGAGGACATGTTGTCGGGACCCTGTTTTCTCTTAAGACGTTTGGACTGGACCCGTCATGGAGTCCTGTAATCACAGTCAGTCAGAGTCGATTTCTAAGAATTTGATGGTAATTTTGTCTACCTTTACTCTTACCTCTATCCTGCTACGTCTTTCGGTACACTTTTTCGACATAGTAACTTTCATACTTTTTTGGCATTTTACATTGTTTAGATTTAGGATCACTGATGAGGGTTAAGTACCCGAAACGTGCATGTCTGGTCCACGTTGCCAATTTATCTGTTCTTAAATGATGCTATTCAATTTGAAGACATTTACATTTGATCCTTCTTATTTTGTTGAATATGTCAACATAAAATACAGGTTGTGAAATACCCGAAGTAATATACTCTGTTGCTTGAGTGAGTCCTAATTTCAAAAGAAGTTGACAATAATTATTTGTTAAATTTCCAAAACGTCTTTTCTAGTTTGTGAAACCTTGACCTAAAAATTTCTTCGTAATTTGGTAATTTCTACTATGACAATCCAAAAGGTAAAGTCAATTCTTGTGGATAAAAACATCTTTATACTTTTCAAAAGCAGGATTGTCGAAAGTTGGAATATCATCCAGGTACCTAGAAGTACCGGTGAAACATTTCACATCCTCATATTTTCTTTGCTTTTGGAGATTTTGGATAAATTATTTTTCATACGTGTTTGAAAATAAATCTGAAACAAGAGAGGCACAATAAATACCCATAGGGATCCCTAAAACCTGTTTGTAGAGATTCTCACCACATCTTACATAAATGTTCTCCAAGAGGACGGACAGGGCAATGCACAGGTCACTAAATGATTTGTAGGATTTGTATCCTGTTGTGGAAAAGAAACTCTTTGATTCAGATGTACAATTATACGTCGTTTTACACTCTCTATTAAAGCACCATTTCATGAATTTGGACTATTGATAATGTTGTCGTGAGGAAGCGTGGTGTACATATTTGAAAAGTCGTATGAAGAAATCAAAAAAAAAAAAACGCAAAACACACCGATGCACACAACGACCTAGGAACAAGTCAAGCATATAAACAATACACAAGAGACACCATGAAACAAAGAAAAGGACAGAAATATAAAAAAGAGCATGTAAACATAGACTAGAACAATACGCACAAGGTGCCGACCTTGATCGGTCAAATGTCATGCAAGTAATAAATGTGGTGGTTATCCGGATTGCGTGAGTACAACCCTCCTACTTATCCGGATACGCAGAGGTACCAACATATGCACATATTGTGTATAAACATAGATCTTCCTTACTTTAAGGTGAAGCGACAAACAAGAATATAATTCGAAGACTCCCAAAGTAAATTGACATGTAAATCGATGTCACAAACAAATAGGATGTACGAAAAATAGTCCGTGTCCTGTCACAAACAAACAGAACCAATACGAAATATTAGAACAAATAAAGCAAGAATACCTAGAGAAATAAAATGTCAAGTAGACAAACGAAAAATCAAGGATAAAACATCGAGAGGGAGTGAACATATTCACAAAGAATCACATTTACCTTAACTATCTAGGTACGGTGCCTACCAAAGAAGGGAAGAGATCTCCAACAAGACCCCGTTGCAGCATCAACAGCAAAACACCAAAACATCCCGATGCAAAATTACAAAAGACGAGTACAGCACGAGACGGAAAAGAGACACACGACATGTAAACATCAAACACAAAAGACTACACATAAACCAACGAGACCAATGGGCAACCGGTGCCGACTTTGGACGGCCATTTGTCACGCAAGTAGCAAATGGTGTGGTTATCCTGGATTACGTGCGCACAACCCTCTCACTTCTCCAATTACCCAGAGGTCTCGAAGAACGTACAATTGTGGTGTAAAACAACCTCCTCACTGTAAGATGACAACCTCTCTTTGGTCAAAATATTATACTGAAATCATTTACATGTTGTATATTGCGTGAGAGATGAAATCTTTACTTCTAAAGAAAACTGGACTATAGTTCAAATTTTCTTTTGGCTAGTGTAACACTGAAACAAATAATATATCTTTATTATATTTCTGATAAGTTGGAAACATGAATGTAAATTTACAAGTTCTTCTCAACGTAAACTTTATGTTATTCATAGACAGGCTTCATGTTTTACAAATGAGATAAAGAAGATCCTGACGAAAATCTCAATAGCACCCTTAATAGAGCACCAAATTGACCATCGACGGACCATTGCAATGTTAACATCTTCAAATTGAATAGCATCATTTAAGAACAGATAAATTGGCACCATGGACCAGACATGCACGTTTCGGGTACTTAACCCTCGTCAGTGATCCTCAAATCTAAACAATGTGATATGCCAAAAAAGTGTGAAAGTTACTATGTCGAAAAACCGTACCGAAAGACGTAGCAGGATTTGTAGGATATGATGCTAAAGGACCCACGTTTTTTAAATCTCAAGCAATTTTGATAACAGAAATTTTAGAATGCGTTGAAGAAACGATCAACCGAAATTGATCGAACACCTTCTGCTATTTCCATGGCAGATGGCCGTCCTAAGTCGGCACCGGTTGCCCATTGGCCTCGTTGGTTTGAGATTGATGTTTCTTGTCCCTTTATATTTTCCGTGCTTGTCTGCTTTGTGTTTTTGTACTGGGTGTTTTGGGGTTTTGCTGTGGGTGCTGCAAACGGGTGTTGTTGGAGATCACCTCCTTTGTTTTGGAAGTGGGATCAGGTGACCGGGAGGAGTAAACATCCCCTGCTTGGCTAACCGCACTCGCCATCGATGTTCACGCACGATAATGGACACAATATCTACATGGAAAAGGATATGAGTGTGACAAAATTGCAAGTATCAATCCGTCTCACTCCCATATCGGGAGTTTGCTTCTTTTCATATGGTGGAGGTTTTTGTTCGTTTGCTTTGGTTCTTGTTTTATTCTGATGTTGTATGCCTTCGGTTTCTGAATTATCGATTTTGTGCTGTATACAGGGATATGGTCATTATCCATATTTGTCATTACATACCAAAAATCAGCTCAATAACTACAATCTTACAGCCAAGAGAAGTCCACACCTAAAAGTTCATGGAATTTGCTAAGTTCAAGGGCCATTATTCCTGTAAAAATGAGTGAACAGGAAACAAACTCAAACTTGATCTGTATGAAACCAAGATGTATTGACAAATAATTTTGCTTTGAGGTTCTGCGAAAACATGAAAAAATAACGGAAAACTTAGTTCTTATTTCATAAAATTTGTTCGGTCCAAGGGCCATAACTCATGTAAAAATGGGTCAATCTAATTGAATCACGATCTTGATCTGTATCACACTGAGATATATTCGCATACAAAAATATTTTCAAAATCTGCAATACCATGGAAGGAACGTCCGAAAAACTGAGAATGTCATGAAATTTGCTAAGTCATGGGGCCATAACTTTTGTAAGAATTTGGTCAATCAATCAATCAAACACGACTTGATCTGTTTAACACTAAGAGGTAATCACATATCTAAAATTATTTCAATATCTACACCAACAGCCGCGAAAAGTCCGGAAAACTGAGAATTTCATGAAATTATCTAAATCCAGAGGTCATAACTCCTCCTATAAAATGGGTCAATCAAAACAAAACTCAAACTTGATCTGTATCGCACTAAGATGTATTCAAATATAAAAACACCATTTTAATATCTGCTTAAGAATGGAGGAAAAGTCCAGAGAACTGAGAATTTCAAGAAATTTCATAAGTCCAAGGGCCATAACTCTTGTGAAAATAGGGGATATCTTCTTATGTCTGTTATGCACCTTTTTCAATTCATTTTCAACAACAGTAATGTCTCATTAAACCGGAATTCAATAATCCGGAAAACTCGTTTACCCGGACATATTCTCCAAAACCAGTTTATATTCTCCTATGAAATATGAATAATTCATCTCAAATATACACAAATATGGACGAAATCCTTGGGCAATAATGTGTCTAGATTAACGATACATCACTGTGTGTCATAGGTAAAGAGTGAGTCCGTCATACGAATGACAATAGGGATGAACAAAAAACTTTAGTGCTAATACCAAAATGAGTTATCAACCGATGATGAATTACAAAACAAAGGATGCCACTGTTTAATACATGAGAATTGCTCGAAGCACTCATATTAATAAATGAAATAAGATGATTTAAAACACAATTAGATAAGCCCTACTAATGACATGCATACATGCATGCATAAAAATTTATTAAACGAATACATCTCAAACAAGATTACGTTGGGATAAAACAGCGGAACACACCTATGCCAAAGCCGAAGACCTCTCGAAAGAGACACATGAAAAAGCAGTAAAAGACAAACGAACACTTACAGCTTATAACGTACACTCGCACCAAAAGGCATTACCTACAAGCAAAGAGATAAAGAAGATACTGCCGGCAATTTCGACAGCACACACAAGAGGGCACCAACGTAATCATTGACGGATTCCTAGCAAGCTAGAGGTGGGACCAAGTCCCGGGAGGAGTAATCATCCCAGGTCTTCCTAACCGCACCCGCCGTCGGTGTTCACGCACGAAAATGTAATTATCCACAAAACCTGCCATGTCTGAGATTATGTCTATATAGAAAGTGTTTGGCAAGTAAAGAGAATACAACTTTGATCATGATGTCGGCGCCGTGGTCTAGTAGTTAGGGCGTCGGGCCAGAGACTGAACGGTCGCTGGTTCGAGTCTCACTAGGAGCGCGGGTCGGCCAGCATATACTCTTCTATGTTCTGTGTTACATACAAAAACATTCTTGTCTGTGTATTATTTACATGTCTCTGGTGTTTTTATGAAAAAAAAAACTTTGATCATGATGTTTGACATATAAAGAGTAGGAGACAAATGTGCACCTACTGTCGATTCTCGATTGCCGTCGTACGGTTTGTAAGTGTGCAGTGTCTTAAAATATGCTAGCGCATAGCAGGAGATTAGTCCAGACCATAATTATGCATAATGCAGTTTTATCAAAAGTCCAATCTACCGTTGGTTGATCCTTCTGTTTTTTATCCTTCTGATTTTGTTCCTCAAGGGACCATGAAACAAGGGCAAAGAAATGTCATATTCTGGTGTTTTTAAAGACGCGAGATGACGAAGAATGGGAAGTACCAAAGTAAAAAAAATAATTAATCAATAAAAGATTAGAAATTAGTCGTAGAAAAGTTGGGATCTCGAAAATTGGGGGGTCATTCGGGTTAGAACCCCCCTCACCCTATGATTTCCAAAAAAAAAAATCCGTATTTCCCCATTTTATGAATTATTTTCTTTCAAAAGTATAGGATCCCACATGGTCTTAAAGTACTCTCCTCTGTCCTCCTTGGAAAATCCAAATCCGCAAATGGTGGGTATAAATACATATTCTAATTTCCCTGATTTATTTTTTATTCTTTTATAATCAATTCGGAGTCTTTTTAGCTTGTCCGAGCAAGGCCAAAATGCGAGGGATATACAATTGACTGTCCCTCATCCGTTAGCAGATCTTATTTGACGTTTTATCGTAAAGCACAACTCACAACTGACATTTTACGATAAATCCAATACTATATACTGACGGGAAAAAATGTTGTGCGATTTTGCAGAGACACTCTTAAATATTTCCATGTATGGAATAAAATACTTGATTCTTTTTTTTATTATTATTAATGTCTCTCCGATACTTATCAAATGAGCATATTAAACAGAATTTCCTGTACAAAATACGGTTAACGGAATTAGTATTGCGTTATTATCTTTACTTAAAACTGTGAGATCTTTAAAGCTTGCACTTTTAGACCATTTTAATTGACTAGGAAAAGGTTTGGTGATGCACAGCGTGTACCTTAATGATTTGCTGACGTAGAAATGCCTTTTATTCATTGATGAAATTAAATGGTAGAATCAGTAGCATATCTAAATAAAATCTATGTTCAAAATATCATTTGAAGGATGGTGCTAAGATGTTACCTCCTTTATGCTAGGGTCACACATTCACGGATGACGGTCCAGGATGCAATACGGACAAAATTGCTACGGATGGCGTCCAATTTTCTGCCGTCTGTGCGTCACTACAGTATTGGTACGGTCAACAAAGGTTTGGTAAGATTCCTTTACGAAAAATTATTTCAACGATCAGGGAAAAGAACGGATTTGCACGGTTCTTTACGTATTAGTACGTATTAGTACGACCTTGCTACGATAAAGTAAGGATAAGAACGGTTTCTTTACGGAATTGTACGGGTTTACACGTAGTGAGTTTCTGTCTTTCTGTAGAAGGTATCTTTTCTCGCTTTTTTGGGACAAAGTCTGTCAAGTGGGTCCTGGCAAACTTGAGGGCTACCCAGGTGAAGCCTCTGAATGTCCGATTCTTTTGATATCAATTTAAAAACACCAGTTAATCATATTGACCATGATACTTTTATTCTTACATGTAAATAGATTCTCTTGTTCATATTCCTCTCTTTTTCTCTTCCGATTTTAATATTTGCCTAACATCTACATCTATATTATATACCTTATGAAATATATCATTCGAACTCGATTATGAACTTATTCCATCATGCTGTTCAAATAAAGAGCATGATCCTTCGATATTAAGTCATCTAGTTCTGAGGCAATATATAAATTGTTTGAAAAGATTATTACCAATCTAAATAAAAATCATGAAATTGGCATTGTCATTGATTTTCATGATCCTTCTTTTCTTGACCCCTCCCCTTCTTCCTCTGCCAAAAACTGAATACAGTTTTACTATAAATATAAAGAATGACATCTAAACGTCTCTCTTTAAAAAAAGAATTATTAGATTAATTGGTATATACAAATGAGACATCGCTATTTTTTTTTTCACGTTGAATCTTGTTCTAGAACGCAGTTCAACATTTGCACCTTGAACCTTGTTCTAAAATGACTTTTGATCACTTTTGATAAATATTAATGCAAAATAACCGGGCTGCTTAACTTACATGTACAAGTATATGATATTACTTTACACGTTGGTAGCATTGCAATATGTTTTTCAGCTTATTTTTGTATCACAGTAATTCTTGAAATCCGCAGCAATACATTGCGATCCGTTCTTAACCCAATGAAACTGTACAAATTACTTCTGAACCGTATGAACCCGTAGTAATACGCAACTTTCCCCGTACATATACATAGAAATCCGTATTTGAACCGTCATATACTCGTACTGATCCGCACCAATACGTACCTTGGCGTCAAGCTACGAGTTTTTCTTTACGTAAGAGTACGGTTTGACACATTCTCAGTACGTGTTCCTACGGCGTTAAAACGGATTGGTACGGGTCAGAACGGGTCTTGATCCGTACTGTTCTTTTTAACATGTTCAAAAAAGCTGTACGGTATGAGACATAAGCTACGGATACTCACGGTTCAAATACGGAGTAATTCTCTACGATTTCTACGATTTTCTACGATGTTCTATGGTTGATGCCGGATTGAATCCGTGCTGGACCTGAATTCTCATCCGTGATTAAGTGACCTAGGCATTAATTTCGATAATATTTTTTGATGAAATGACAGGTTTCCGAAATAGCCAAATTATATGTATGATGTCAAATTGATAAAGATAAAACAAAGCTTCCTTCAGGCGACAGAGCTGGAAAGAAGTAATCAATACACTTTAAACATCCATGGGGTATGAGGTTAACTGCTCAAAATAAGTGCATATATCAATAATGTGGAAGGTTTCCAACTCTATATAAGAATTGACTGTTCAATTTTGACAGTTTATTGTAGTATGAACTTTGGTTTGTCGCATCACAAATTGTGTAAAACCGCGAAGCGTAGCGTCATACAATTTTCATTAATTCTGAGGATATCGTATTTATATCTAAGGACTGCCGTTAACAAAAAAATATATGTATTTTGCATTCTTATCATTCAAAAGCCGATCTTAGCAACATTTAATGATTTTAATGATATCAGTTCCGGCACATCCGATATTTTCGTGGAAATAAGCATATTTGGAAATTATACCTTCTTGACGAAAATTGCAACTATTTTTTATGCACGAGACTCGTGCTTCGGATATCAAATCATCATCAGTGATGCTTGCACCTAAAGTGCTTTTCATAAGCCGCCCATATTCAATTCAGTAGCGCCCTCTTGTTTTACTTTTAGAATTCAAATTTGTGTACTTACTTTACAGAGAGTACGCTGGTCAAAATTTCCTATAGGGTCGATTCAGTAGCATATCCAAATACAATCTATGTTCAAAATAGCATTGGAGAGATGGCGCTAAGATGTTCACCTCCTCTTAATTTCGATAACATGTATTGATGAAATGACAAGTTTCCAAAAAAGCAAATAATATGTTTGATCTCAAATTGATGAATGAAGTGGCAAAACAAAGCTTCTTTCAGGCGACAGAGCTGGAAAGAAGTAATCAATACACTTAAAAACATCCAATGTCACGGGGAATGAGTTTAATTGAGTTTTATTGCTCCACACTGTAACAGGAAATAAGTATTTATATTAATAATGCGGAAAGATTCCAATTTTATACCTTCTTGAAGAAAATTTCAATTTGAAAATTTTTTCATACACCTGAAACGTGTGTTGGATATTTAATAGTCTTCATTGATGCTTCAAATTGACGTTAAGGTGACATTACAGGAAAATACGAAAAAAAACTCAACGTCGCGTAAAGCTGTAACGTAGGTGTTTTTATGTATAGCTTTATGAAAAGTCCGATCCTGAAAATAAGTACACTGAAACAGATATTATTCAGATGTTAAACATTCTGATCGACAACATTTTTCTGGAGGAAAGGTCTTCCGGCAAATTGTCGGAATTCCAATGGGGACCAATTGTGCCTCACTCCTTGTCGACATTTTCCTGTACTCGTAAGAAGCTGAATTCATTCAATCTTTGGTCTCTGAAGGGAAAAGATACTGAGCTTCTGACTTCAACTTCACTTACAGATACATAGACGAAGTGTTGTCGTTCAATGATCCAAAATTCGCGGATTACCTGAGCAGTATCTATCCTTCGGAGCTTGAAGTCAAAGAAACTACAGAGACAAATAATTCAGCATCCTATCTGGACATAATGTTGTCCTACGACACTGATGGTCGCATGGACACCTCACGCTATGACAAACGTGACGACTTCAATTTCAGCATTACAAACTTTCCTTTTCGGAGTAGCAACATCCCTTCATCGCCTGCTTATGGCGTGTTCATATCTCAGTTAATACGCTATGCCAGAGCAAGTACCAAATATACGGATTTTGTTCTGAGAGCTAAGCGTCTTTCAGATAAGCTTCTCAGTCAGGGATATGTTTGTGACCGACTAACATCGTCACTGAGGAAGTTCTACGGTCGATATTGGGAACTCGTCATACATTATGATGTCCCACTCTCCAGATTGGTGGATGATATTCTGTTATAGACCATTTGAACCATCCAACCAAAGATTGTACTCTTTGTCTTCCAAAATGGAAGTAACCGGATGTGATAGTTCTACCGAATTGAAGCGGCGAGTGTTGCATGCAAGCAGGAGATGCTTACTCTTCCTGGGCACCTGGTCTCACTCCCATATCGGAAGTTCGCTTCTTTTCATATGGTGGAGGTTTTTGTTTGTTTGCTTTGGTTCCTATTTTATCCTGATTTTCTATGTCTTCGGTTTCTGATTTTCTGAATTATCGACAATGTGTTGTATGCAGGGATATGGTCATTATCCATATTTGTCATTTTTGGATTTATTAGGACATAACCAGAAATAGTCTTTGCGAATGCTTTGCTGATTATGCAACAATAATTTACGCCAACCCTCGTCTTAACGTCAACATGGGGCATCTCAAGACCACGCCTCTAAAAAGAAAACACATGATCATTTTTTCTATGACACGTTTCCACATTTAATCAGTATATTGATAAACCAAACGATTCTTTTCTGTTTCACAATGACCTGCAGAAAAAGAATGAAAACTGTTATTGATAGTTCTCAGTGTAAAGTGCAGGCTTAGAATGATGAAAAAAGTTTGCACTTGCTGTTCCAAGATGCCAAGCCAAGTATGCAAATGTGCAAAGAATATATTCAAGAATGATTAAAAGAAAATTGGACAAGTTCATTATTTGTTTTACATTTTATCCAACTTTCTCTTTCACACAGTTTTTTTCCCCCATGAGTAGGTAGCGAATCACGTGTTATGTAAATAATCTCTAACACGGGAATCCCCTTCGCTTAAAGCGGAAATTCTACATTTTAAGAAGCTTCCTTCTGAAAATGTAGGGACGAAGATTGTAAGAAATAGACTCTAACAATCCTGTCACTAGATCTTATACTTGACGAATACATAGGCGAGTGACAAGCAGCTCGGTTTTGCAAAAGAGACGACATGTGCGTCGCAGATGAAGAAGTAATTGGGTTTTCACATGTAAAAATAAAATGCACAACACTCATGAATATATCTTATTTATATAGAAATATGAATTCAGCACGTCTGAGTAGGTACTTTCTCAATTTGAATTGTGTTCATTAAACAGCCCCCTCCCCCTTTAAATTCTGCAATGACGAATCAGGCATCCAAATAATATAAGTGTGTTTTTAATCAGTTTTAATGTGGTTCGGACACATGTATCGTGTGATTTCATCATCCATTTAAAAAAATTAAGATCATTACGTACTATTGCCATGATAATTGTTTGCAGATGTTCAAAATTTTATGTTTAACAAATGTTTAATCTTGTTTGAATAATAAACCCTTCACGTTTTAGAAATTTTTAGTTCGTCATACAGGTTTTTTGCTCATTTTTGGCTAAGTATATAAAAAAAATTCTGTATACATTGTATCAATTTTCAATAGCGTTAAAGATAATGGTCGAATCTCCTTAAAATTTGGTATACTGAATCTGTTACATCCTTAAATCGTGAAAATTATGAAAAGGTACCCTGCGGGAGGTTAACTTTTATTAAAGGGCATATGAACATAGTCTCTTACATATTTCTACATCAAATATTAGCACGGAAATTTTGACAATTTATAAACATTTCGTTGATATTTCTCAAATTTTCATTGTTTCATAATTTGTCTTGTCTTCTCTTCTCTTACTAATACTGTGTGTTTGCTATTCTTAAACAATCTTTACTGTTTAGAAAAGTGGTTTTTAGATGCTTTTAATTCATTTTCTTCAGTTTCCCTTGGAAATATATTAATTCTGGGCAAAACAAGATTTTACTCTAAAAACGCCTCTCTTTGTTCAAGTATGATGCACTGCACCCTTCAAATATTTTCTACATTTAAGATGATTTGAATGCAGAACTTTAATTTTTAAGCCAACAGGGGATGCTTACTCCTCTCGGGTACCTGGTCCCACCTCTAGCTTGCTAGGGGTCCGTCGATGCTCAAGTTGATGCTCTAATGTGATTGCTGTTAAGATTATGATCAGGATCTTCTTTAACTCATTTTGGCTACAAAAAAAAGTTACTTTGACCATTGTGTCAAAATAACGATACTCGAACCCCCTCAAGTAAGTTGGATTGGTTGTGAATGTTGTATTTGATGTCATTGAATTTATCGAAAAATCATGTGCAATGAAGTATAATGAATAGTCTCCACTAGATACTTCATGGATCTGGATCCGCCAATGACCCCACGCTAATTGAAAACTTAGAATTTAAGCCCTGTTCTTGATGTAATAAAATGATAATTATATTCAATATAGAATTACAATTACTAACATTTGTTTGTAATATTCCTCCATACATAAGATGCAACGTGAACAGAAAAAAACATGGTGTATGCTTATAAAATCAAGTTGAAAGGGGTGTAACCTGTGTATGATATTTCTAAATTGATTAATGGCTATTGTATCGGTGAATATCCAATTATGCTTGAGTTGCAAGTATTCAGTTTTTGTTTATATTCCTATTTTCTAGCATAAAAGTTAACTAGCAGTAGGTAAAACTAAAAAGTTAAGGTGAAAGGTAAAACAGATTGGTATCAAATTGATCTTGTCACGTATGATACTCACGTCATGCAAAAGATTAAAGCCCAATAACTTACCATTCAAATGTTATGTTTATTGCTAGGAATTGTCCACTAAGTATGTCAAAAGTCAAGGTCGCAAAGTAAAAAATAGATGTTTTACGACAAGGAATGGACAATGGTAATGTGAAAACCCTGCAGTCTACAGTTTCATAGTTATACCCCTTTATTGAATTTGAGAGCGGGGCGAAATATGACAGACGGACGGACGGACAAGCCATTCGCTATATATGCCAACATAGTATTGGGAAGTAGGAGTGGGGGAAGGGGGGCTCACAATGTATCAATCCATGTCTGCCCTGCAAACACGCAAACATTTGAAAACGTACAATCTTTACTATTTCACTATAAAAATGTACTGTTTATGTAGAAATCTAGTTCATTTTTTTTCAGTCAGTAATGACATTCAAATAATATGTGATTATATATACATAGATTGCAAGTGTAGGGTTAGACAGTAAGTATTCTAAGATATAACCTCAGACAGTGCATGTTTTGTAGATATTGTTTTCAGTTTCATGCTTGAACCTCGACGGCGGGTGCGGCCAGCCAAACAGGGGATGCTTTCTCCTCCTGGGCACCTGGTCCCACATCTAGCTTGCTAGAGGTCAGCCATTGCTCAATTTGTCGCACTTTTGTGAGTGCTGTTGAGATTGTCGTCAGAATCTTCTTTATCTCTATGAGATAGAGGAGCTTCACAAATGTTCGTACAAAATGTACCCATCAGCAGATTGATCAGGCATGGTATCATTCAGACGAAGAAGGCAGTATTAACTTTTAAGGGGAAGTTAACATTTAATCATATTTACAAAATTAATGATCGATTATCTAATCTCATTAAATGGTGTTTTGATCGAGAGCAAAAACTTACATTTGTACATCTGAATCGAAGGGTTTCTTTTCCTCGACAGACTATAAATCATGGACATGTAGTGACCTGTGTAATGCCTTGTCCTTCCTCTTGGGCAATATTTATGTTAGATTTGGTGAGGATCTATACAAGCAGGTTGTAGGAATTCCTATGGGTACTAACTGTGCGCCTCTTGTTGCAGATTTATTTTTCATACACTTATCAAAAAGAATTTATCCAAAATCTTCAAAAGCAAATAAAATTTGAAGATCTGAAATGTTTCAATAATACTTCTAGGTATCTGGATGATATTCTAACCATTGACAATCCTGCTTTTGAATTACACAAGAATGAAATTTATCCACAAGAACTAACACTTAACAAGGCAATCCTTTCAAATACAGAAACACCGTTTTTGGACCTAAATATCAAAATTGTAAACGGAAAGATTCATACAAGTGTATATGACAAAAGGGATGATTTTGGATTCAACATAGTAAATTTCCCCTGGCTTGACGTTGATGTTCCAAGATTACCGTCATACGGCATTTACATATCACAGAACATCCGGTACGCTAGAGCATGTACTAATATTTTGGATTTTCACAGTAGAAATTTACAAATTACCAAAACGCTTTTAGGTCAAGGTTTCCGCTTTCATTAACTAGTTAAGACTTTATGGAAATTTTACAAAAATTACGGTCAACTTCTTTTAAAATTCAGATCTATACACGCAACAGAGTACATAACTTTGGGTATTACACAACCTGTCTTTTATGTTGATATGATAAACAAAATTATAAGGATCAAAGGTAGGCAGCATAACCATCGAAAATGCGTCAGAATCATCAAACGCCTTTTATACCGTGGGTATGATCCTAATGTCACCAGACGGACACAAGGCTTGGTACTTGACCAATCTACAGTCTAGTACAAGCGCATCCTTGAGACCTGCACTCTGACTGACTGTGACGACGGGACTCCATGACGGGCCCTGTCCAAACCTCTTTAGAGAAGACAGGGCCCCGACCACCTGTCCTCTCTGAATGTCAGTCGGACTCCTCGGGTGATTACATACATGAGCTCGCTACAGCCGGCAGAGCATGGACTGTATTACGCATGCCCTCTTTTTATATCCATTTACATATTCATCAGTGTTTCTGGGGCCTCTACGTTTCGCGGTCTTGTTTGTGTGATGTCATCTTACAGTGAGGAGGTTGTTTTACACCACAATTGTACGTTCTTCGAGACCTCTGGGTAATTGGAGAAGTGGGAGGGTTGTGCGCGCGTAATCCAGGATAACCACACCATTTGCTACTTGCGTGACAAATGGCCGTCCAAAGTCAGCACCGGTTGCCCATTGGTCTCGTCGGTTTATGTGTAGTCTTTTGTGTTTGATGTTTACATGTCGTGTGTCTCTTTTCCGTCTCGTGCTGTACTCGTCTTTTGTGTTTTTGCATCGGGTGTTTTGCTGTTGATGCTGAATCGGGGTATTGTTGGAGATCTCCTCCCTTCTTTTACATCCGAACTTTATAACGCTTTTATTTTATTTTTTTTTTTTACATTTTGTGTTTAACACATCAGAAAGTCATATTCAAAATTCAAGAAGCCACGCAAGTGCACTTAGTCTAATGAATAAATTTGGGCCATAGTGACGAAATATTTTGGTTTACGTCCGTGGGCTTTATTCTTTAAGGATTTTACGGAAAAAGAAAACCGAACACACAATCAATGCCCGATTCATCATTAGCAGACGTTCATGTCAAATCAAAATACATCTCAGTAATTATTCTTGGTATCATACATGTACCTATACAATCATCAACAGATTTTTTCTGGGTACAAAATTAGACTTTCTATATAGCTACGTACGTGGAAGAAATACATGTATTGTTTTTTTTTTTTTTTATTCTGTAAAGTCGGTAAACTCCGTGCGGCGGCTTCGCCTGGCATACGAAACAGTCCGTTCATACTATAACGCCACGGTGCAAGCGGGGACAACCCCAAAAAAAGAATTGTTCCTCTGACGTCCATATGGATACGACCATCTCAGCACACACCGGAATTGCAGAATTCGTTGTTGTTTGAATTCTGGTCCATGCTGCAAATGTATCTGTTCTTTAATGATGCTTTTGAATTTGAAGACGTATAACATTTAATGAGTTAAAGAAGATCCTGTTCTCAGAATGTTTGGCTATCACACCCTAGTTTCAGAAAAGTCCTTTATCGTGTGAATATCGGCTTTTTAAATCGGGACAGTGTGATGCCAGTATATATCCTTAACAAATATTTGCATATGCCGTCCTTTTCTTTTCAATTTCGTGATTCAAGATCATTCATTCTCCCTACATCATAAAAAATACAAAAACAAATGATATGCACATTATCTATTTCTGTTCATTCAATAAAAACTTACTACACCAAAATATATTTAAAGTCTTAAATCAATTTGACCATTCACCTCTGATCCTGTGAATCATAGATGCCTTTGTTTCCATCCTTTTTAAAAGAAGACGGACAGAATAAGAAAATTACAATGCGTTTAAAGAGGGTAGTATATATTAATGGAATGCATAAACGCAATCCTTTGTAAGAATTTTTAAGATCCATAACACGTCACACATTGTAAACGTATGTAGAAGTTTCTTATCGGTAGATGTTTAAATATCGGGTAGACAGTTGTAAATATATTAAATCCCCGGACTTTAAATAGAACCACATAAGGATCGAAGTATGTGTGCAAATATGTTTGTGAGTGTTAAAATGTGTTTTATTTGTTTTTATTTAAATATACTATTCTAAATGATAAATGTACATGAAAATAGATAAAATACGTCTAACAGAAGTTATCGTACTCGATGATGTGTATCTATATAAAGAGTTGATTTTTTGATAATAGTTTTTTTCTAAATATAGATGGTCTGGTATTTTGAGCCTATGATCTTTCTAAATATAGAGGGGTCTGATATTTTGAACCTGTGGTCTTCGATTGAGTAGATGAAGTTATATTTCAGGATGTAAGCTGGGAAGATATAGGAGGATGAAGATGAGGATGTAGCAAGGATATTTTCTAGTTGGACACGATGTGCCATTTTCGAAAGAAAAGCCACTTGAAAGTTGACTGGTAGATTTATTTCGTGTTCTTTGTTAAGAGAATGATTGTGTTTGGAGCAAAATGAATGATGACATAATTTTAAGACTAAATATTATTTCAATGAAAGCACGTTATGCAGATAGTTATGCTCGCAGAATGCAAAAAAAGAAAGATACCTTAATTCATGAAATTTGTGTTCTCCACTTAGACAGATAGACGATGTGTCCAAAACTGCTAGTGCCAAACTTGAAGTATGGATGAGTATCGCATATCTCCTAGCATAAATACACCCTGAAGACTGCTGTCAATAATGGCGACCTCAGATATGTTTGCCAGGTGCCATACAGACGCACAAATCCACAACAAACTCATGACGTCACTCTGCTGTGACTATCTGGAAGAGGATACATGCAAGGACAGGTTCAGAAAATTCAAATCAAAGTGTAGGCTCTACTTGACAACTCCAAGAGAAAAGAGTCTGTCTACCGCACAAGGCATTTGGGATTGCTTAGAAAGCAAGGGCAAGCTTGGAGTTGGGAATTATGGTACCCTCAGGGAACTTACTTCAGATGTCGACGTCGAAATTACGTATATAATAGATGCTGCAATGAATAAAATTGACCAACAGGAAGGTTAGTGTATTTGAAAACTGGTGATTTTTCTGTTCAAATTTTGGCAATTAAATTACCAAGACATGATGCGACATTTGTTGATAAATATTGAAATATGAAATTCAAACTCTTAATTGTCAGCTAACAACTGTTCATAGTCAATGCTTAAAGTCTTAACACATATAGTTCTAAATATACATATAAAATGCAATGACATCAAATGAAGTATTCAAATAAAAGTGAGAAATTCAATATATGTTCTATAATAAATTGTTATGCCTTTATTTAAGCATTTCGCCCAAAATGTATCAAAATGAAACTACACATAGCTGAATAAAGGTATTCTAAATAATATGACCGAAACTGTATGCAAACAAAATTCTGCTGGGAACGTTAGGTGAAAGTTAAGAAAACGTCGATGACACCTTTTTGTAATTTTATAATTTCTTGATATCAATATTGGAAAAATGTCTTATATCATTCAGGAAAAAGAAATTCAAAACGTCTCAAACTCGATGGCTCGATGAATGTTTCTGGATCACTAGGTGAGTTTATTAAGTCCAAGCATTCATAAAATCCTTGATATATATGTTTTCTTTCGTTCTGTCACCTTTCTTCAAAAGGAATATTACATGTATCTAAAAGAACAATAATTTTTTAAACTATAAATCGTTTCTTTACATTGTAGATACAAAAATTGAGCATCTGAAAGAGACACTGTTGAAAATAAACAATTTCATTGTTAAGAAAAATCAAATATCTCCCCTTCAAAAGCGAGGGAAAGACATCTGTGTGGACCACTTGTATGTACCCGTTACCATCAAAGCGGATACTGGTTACAACTATAACCCAAAATATGGTTCTCCCCAAGAAAAAGATGAGGAGACAAAGGGAAAGATTATAAGTGAACTTAAGGATATGTTGTACAAAAATGGCGATCCCGTGAGGTATATCTTTATGCATGGAGAGGCTGCCCGTGGGAAGACGTTTTATTGCAAACAACTTCTGAAATACTGGTGTAATGCTAAGCTGAATGGACCAAGTAGAGATGGACTGTCGGATAATGAGAAAATTCTCGGTGAATTTGACTTTACATTCCTCGTTTCCTTAAGACATGTTCATCAGAGCAGAACATTACTTGAAGATATGATATGTTATGATACCTTAAAGAACAACAAAGAATGCCATGATACTATACGCCATGTTTTATCCAGTGATCAGTACAGGTGCCTCATTCTGGTTGACGGTCTGGATGAATGGAGAATATCAAAAAATAAATCATTAGAGCTTACCCATGATGGATTGCCGAATATCGAGGCCTTCTCGGCTTGTACATGTTTCTTCACGTTGCGACCCTCGAGACTTGATTACGTAGCAAGTGCAATATATGATTGTGACAAAGTTGTAGAAATACTGGGTCTAGACGAGAAAGGGCAAAATTTAGTAATTGATAAAATCTTCATACATAATTATGGGCTAAAACCAGAATCTAAGGAATTTAAAGAAGCCAAATGTCACATATCTAAGAAAATAAGGACGTTGAAGTTGAAGTCCATCCTTGAGGTACCGTTATTAGCTACAACATCCACGATGTTATGGTACGAAGGGAAAGAAGTAGGGGATAGTGTCACGTTCTTTTACTTAGCACTCATTCAATTGCTCATTAGAAGATCTTTCGAACAGCAGGATTTCAATGATATCGATCTCTATGCACTAACAAATCACAGACATCCAGGTTTACATCGTTTGAATGTACTTAATGTACCAAGGTTCAAGACAGTCAGAGAGTTCTCTAGAGTTCTGTCATTATTGGGAGAAATAGCATATAAAGATCTAATATCGGATGAAACGCATCTTGTATTTGAAAAAGCAGAACTTTACGATAAACTTACCAAAGACGAATTGAACTTTGCCTTGAAGGTAGGACTTTTAAGCAAAAGCGAGGCACCGGGTTGTTTTGACGAAGAAAATGTGAGTTTGATTTTTTTTCACAAATCCATTCAAGAATTTCTTGCGTCATTTTATGTTTCAACAACATGTGATTTTAAATTATTGTATACAAAACTTTCAGACGTTGAATCCATTCTTGATTTGTCGAATATTTTTGTTTTTACATCAGGTTTAAGTTCGTCTTTGGCAAGCGAATTGTCGGAAAATATCGTAAGAATTGCCAATAACGACAGAAAAATTCGTTTAGCTCGAGAAACATTCAACGGAAAGAACGAGCGGGCATCAAATTTGCAATCACTTTTTCTTCTCCAATTCCGTTGTTATCAAGAAATGAAATATGGTAATATATCATCGTGTGATTCTACCTTTCAACAAATCACGTTTCACGTTGGAGATATCTATCTGATGCCTGGAAATGACAGTGAGACAATCAAAGAAACAGTAGAGATAATGACACATCATTACAGCAGTGTCGTGTCGCTTTATTTGTGGCATGTACCTAGTACTGGAGAGCATTGCATTAGGGATGAGTTTCTGAACATATTTCTCAAGAATGCGAGTTCTCTTCAGTATATATTTGTACGAGGAGCTTCAGTCATTTACCACATCAACGATGCAATACGTCTAAAATCCTTGCATTTATTTTCCGTAAGACTATCGCAAGAAGTGTTACGTGGGTTGCATAAATCAATTTCGACAAATAAGGAACTGAGGGCATTAACTTTAAAATGGATGAAATGTACAACGAGTGACAGTAAGGGAAACAACTCTTCCTACTCTTTGATGGATATTTTAAGTTGTCTGCCTCAATGCCCTCAATTTTACATGCTTACAGTCAATTACTCAACGTTATATTCAGTTTATTCTATGAGGATTTCATTTCCACCTATGCTATCTCATCTTACAAACTTGCGTGAAATGTATCATGGTGGACTTACGTTTTATGATATTTTCCTTGTCCATTGTCCTGACGCTGCCATTCTAGATACAATATCAAGGCTACCAAATTTAGAGTGTATACGTCTTTATGAAGTCAACGTAAATTACTATGCTATGCAACTTAAGATGGCGTCACCATCTTTGCAATACCTGGAGCTAGATCATGTTTGTTTAGGAGATACGTCATTGGAAATAAGTTCTAATCTATCAAAATTAAACTATATTTCGTTGACAGATGTCAATATGTCATCTCAGAACTGGAAAATTTTCATTTCTTCTCTGAAGAGATTGAATCATAATTTTGATATCTATATAGCAAGAGCAAACATAGATGAGCGAATTCTTGGAATGCTAAGGGACTCTTCACACTTTTTGGAAGTCAAAAAAACATATTTTTGTGATTTGCATTTTAGACGATCACCGATGAGGGATCAAGAATCTTCTTGTAATACAAAATAGAATACTGTAACCGATTTCTATTATTTATTTTTCATTTAAAAATGTACAATTTAAAATCTTGACGCAGAATTCGGTAGAAAATGTGTACTCAATTGGTTTGACAAAAGAACTTACGATGACGACATAAAGTTCTACTCGAATACAATTTTCAAATGATATGTATGTTGACGTCTAGCTGTTCGTAGTGCATTGTTGAGAAAGAAATTATATCTATGAAGATTTCATCATTAGAGCCAGACGGCTTGCATGTAATTAAGCTACTTGTTCAGGGTTATATGACACAACGTCTGAAATCATCATTGAGGAAATTCTTTGGTCGCTACGGGGATATAATAAAAGCATATCAGATCCCCCTTTCCAGAATGATCAGTGACATTATACATTGTGATTGAGTGGCTGTCGTCATCACCAAACAAGACATACTTACCTGATCTGTACACCAAAATGTACATCGAGACAATCACCGAATTTGAAAGGTTTCCATGGAGCTGTTGCGACGAGTGTTGCATGCAATCAGGAGACACTGACTCTCCCCGGGCACCTGGTCTCACTTCTAAATGTTGTTCATTCCGAGGTTCGCAACCGTTCCGATGGGAATTCTCACGATTTGGCCTTGCCTTCTCGACTTTGAGCTGAATAACTGACCATTCGCAATACGCGATAACTCCTACCGAACTCGGCCTCGTAGTTTCAAATTTGCTGTCACAGTGGCGAACATGTATATACTAAATGTTTAATCAACTTCAGAAAAGAGCCAATGTTTAACTATTAAAAGATTCAAACAACTTTTTGTTGTTTTTATCATACATACAGAGAAAGAAGGAAAAGGTGTTTTACAGAAATCGAGGCGCAAAATTGAACCTGAATTTTTTTTTTTTTACCTGCTGAATCGTTTATTTTAGTTTTCATATGGAAATCCAGGTATTGCTCGATTCGTTGACACTTCAGCTATTTGATCCACTTCGAATGAAGTCGAAAGAATGTCACCAGAGGACACAGCAACGTCGTTCTTTCTGCTCCCTTTTCGAACCTACGCGCATTGATGCAGTTTTCTGTCCAAACTTTTGGGTGATACAAAATGTACCTGCATCAACAGAAAAAATAGAAGCTTTATTTCTTTAAATGCAGCATCCCTGTCCAGCAGCGTTACTGCTGTTTTACACATGGCAGAAAGGACGAACGAAATTTTCGGTGCGTGACGTCAAACTTCTTACATGAATTGTAAATTACGCATTATTTTGAAATGGCTCCTGTAATGTAGACGGTGGATTTTTTCTGAAAATCTCTCAAAATAATTACCATGAAGAATGACTTATAAAATTAAGCACAAAGGAATTAATTTTTGAGTTATTAAGCCTCGTGAACATACCGATTGAAAACCCTGACCAGGCCGGCTCACGTTTGATTTATTAATTTTGAGATTACCCCCACTCTTCCTCACATATTTTTCGTCTTTGCTTTTTGAGTTTCATAATTTGAAGCTAGAGATGATGGTGTACAAATATCGAATACTGAAACTGCATTTTGAAAAAAAACTTTAACCATTCATAAAACAAGAGAGGGGATCTCCAACAACACCAGGTTGCAGCACCCACAGCAAAACCTCAAAACACTCAATGCAAAAACACAAAGCAGACAAGCACAGAAAGAGACGCATAAGGGACAAGGAACGTCAACGCACAACACAGAAACATCAAACACAAAGGACTACACATAAACCAACGAGACCAATGGGCAACCGGTGCCAACTTAGGACGGCCATCTGCCACGGAAATAGCAGAAGGTGTGGTTATCCTGGATTACGTGCGCACAACCCTCCCACTTTTTTTATTACCCAGAGGTCTCGAAAAACGTAACATTGTGGTGTAAAACAACCTCCTCACTGTCAGATGACCACACACAAACAAGACCACAAAACGCAGGGGCCAAAGCAACACAGATGAATATGTAAATGGATATAAAAAGAGGGCACACGTAATACAATCCGTGCTCTGCCGCCGCGAGCTCATGTATGTGATCACCCGAGGAGTCCGACTGACATTCAGAGAGGACAGGTAGGCCCTGTCTTCTCTAAAGAGGTTTGGACAGAATGCGCTTGTACAAGACTGTAGATTAATTGGTCAAGAACCAAGCCTAGTGTCCGTCTGGTGACATTAAGATCATATCCACGGTATAAAAGGCGTTTGATGATTCTGATGCATTTTATATAGTAATATAATGTTGTCTATCTTTGATCCTTCTTATCTTGTTAATATTGTCACCATAAAATGCAGGTTGTGAAATACCCGAAGTAAAATACTCTGTTACCTGTATTGGTCCGAATTTTAGTTGACAATAATTTTTGTAAAATTTCCAGAAAGTCTTTACATGTACTAGTTTGTGAAAGCGAAAACCTTGTTCTATAAGTTTCTTGGTAATTTGTTAATTTCTACTTTGAAAATCCAAAACATCAGTACATGCTCTAGCATACCAGATGAGCTGTGAAATATAGATACCATTGGACGGTAATCTAGGAACATCACCGTCAAGCCAGGGGAAATTTACTATGTTAAATCCAAAATCATCTCTTTTGTCATACACACTTGTATGGACCTCTCCATTAACAGTTTTGATATTTAGCTCCAAAAATTGTGTTTCTGTGTTTGAAACGTTTGCCTTGTTTAGAATCAATTATTGTGGATAAATAACATTTTTATACTTTTTAAAAGCAGGCTTGTCGATAGTAAGAATATCATCCAGGTACCTAGAAGTATCGATGAAACATTTCACATCATCATTTTTTCTTTGCTTTTGAAGATTTTGGATAACTTCCTTTTCAAACGTGTATAAAAATAAATCAACAAGAGGCGCACAATTAGTACCCATTGGAATCCCTACAACCTGCTTGTAGAGGTTCTCACTAAATCTAGCATAAATATTGTCCAAAAGAAAGGACAAGGCAATACACAGGTCGCCACATGTACATGATTTGTATGATTTGTAATCTGTGGCGGAAAAGAAACCCTTCGAATCAAAAGTACAAATATAAGTTTTCCCCTCTCGATCAAAACACCATTTAATGAGTTTGGACAGTCGAGCATTTATTTTGTCGTGAGGAAGCGTGGTGTACATATTAGAAAAGTCGTATGAAGATATCGTATTTGCTTCATAATTTCTTGATTTCATTTTGTCAATCACATCCCCTGAATTTTTAATAGACCAAAAGAAGTGTACGCCATTCCTGTTCATGACAGTTTCACAGTATTTTGCCACGTGTTCCTTTATAGCCTTGAGTGCTGACGTCAGATTTCTAGACAAAATTGTTGTTGAGCATTTGCTAGAATTAGCAATGTATCAAAACTTGTAAGGAGACTTGTGAAGTTTTGGTATACAGTATATTGTAGAGAGATCCAATTTAGAAATAGGGATGCTAAAAGAAGAAACTTCACCGTTATGTTTGTTCAAAATATTGGGAACACTTTCGTTGCTTTCGATATAACCATTAGTTGAGGAAAGTTGATATGTAGTAGCGTTTTCAAATAATTATTGTGTTGTTAGCTGCTTTGTCTGCAGGCGCGAAGACATATTTTTCATGTAAATTACGTAACTTGGATTTGAAATATCTTTCAGATTTAGAAATTGGATTTTCAAAAAGATGAGGATTTTTGTGGTAGTTTTCTATTCGAATATCGGTAATATCCAAAATGAGGTTTTTCCAGTCATTCAGAGCATGCGATTCGACTCCTTCAAATTTACACCATCGTTTGGTATAGTTATCTAGATAAAGCTTCCTTTAGCACTTCGCGAAATCTATCTTGGATGGGATATGTTATACTTAGGTCCTTTTTTTAGAAGACCACGGAGCTGCCTGTCTTTGATAATTGAAAAGTCACCTGTAATAATATTACCAGCTGGTTTATATAGATATTCAGACGTTGCACATTCTCAAGAAGCAGGACATGATTCAAATATTTTAGGATTTCGTTGTAGTTAAAGTAATAGTATATTCCAATTTCAATCAATTCTCTACATGTATTATAGTGTTCTTGAAAATTTGCATTTCATACGAAAAATCGATTAATTCCTATATCCACCATAGTAAAATATGCATTATTTTGAGACGGCCCCTGCAACTATAACAATCGGTCGATTTTTCTAGAAATTAATCTGTCAAAATGTGAACAATTTTGGTAATAGATGTTTATTAGACATTTTTTTTTTCATTTCAAAAGAAAACTCAGTACTTTTATGTAATATAATTGAAGCATAATTTGACTTTTAAAATCAATATTTTAAACAAAAACAAATATTGCAAAAAAAGGGCACTTTTATCAAGTAGGAATAAACAGGTACAACATGCCCAGTCGGTAACAAAATATAAACTAGTTAACATTATTTCTGTATGATTTTATTTGTTTTCTAGATCTAAAACTTGCTGGAGAGAACAGTACTAAAGCACATGTGCAATGATCACAGGCGTGCCAAATTTATCACAGGTATACATCATGTACATACAAATGTAGCAGCAGTTTTAAAAATCAACTAATAATAAGATACAAGTCGGACGTCATTTTCGCTATAAAAGAAGACACGCATACTGGCAATTAATCAAATGTACATAAGCAATATAGCTACCCTAAGAGAGCAACCATTTGATTTTAGTGGGGGGGGGGAGACTTTTGTTGGCCGGAATTTTTTTACAGCCATTTTAAGAACGGGAATATTTTTTTCGCCTGCCCTTCGGGCCGGATTATTATTATTTTTTTTAATTTTCCAATGTTTAAATTTACATGTAGGTCCATTCCATGTTTCGATGTAGGACCAAAATTGGTTGAAAAAGGTCATGTTTCTATTCTCATTATTTAAGGAGTTCCATACAGTTGCTGCCATGTGCCTGAAAGATGGAAGACCATGGTACCTTTTTGTTCTTACCCGTGTGACATTAGCTGTGTTACTGTATCTAAAATCAAGGACTTATAAGTCCATGCTAAAATTATAGTCTAGGTGCCATTCATGAAACCCAAAAATTTCTTACGCACAAAATGTTTTTGCATGAAAGTGTTGTCAATACCCTCTTATTTGATAATCCGGTGGATGCCACTCTTGCATCCTTGGGCATTTCCAAATTTTGGTGTAAAATGGTATTTTTCGAAGAAAAACCATTGAAAATAGGAAAAATTCAATTACATTTTCCATGCTGCAGCTAGATCAACAAAATTGGTACCAAAAGAACGACAATTTAATTGTCTTTAAGTCTCAAGCTCAATTTACCAATCTACTTGTCAATAAAATGGGAAAACTATGGATTTTCGATGAAAAATCGTTGCAAATTGGGAGAAAACAATATCTTTTTTTATGCTGTAGCTAAATAAACAATTTTGGTACCAAACGCACAATAAATTTATTGCCTTTCATTTAAAATAACACAGAAGTCAGATTCGCAATTTGCTGGTACGAAAAATTGGGAAAAACAACTACTCTTGGATGTAAAAACGCTGAAAATGTGCAAAATGTAATGAACCTTTTCAAACTGTAGTTAGTATGAGGTACAGTAATTATGGTACCAAAAGAATTTTTCTATTGTCTTTTAGTCTGAATTTGTATTAAGCAACTTGCCCATAAATAAAGTGGGAGAAGACCAATGAGGAAGAAAACTTTGATTTTTGAAGGGTATTTTCCATTTAAAGTTGGGACTTTGAAAAATGAAAAAGTCAACACTTTTTTAAAACAATTTACTGGTACATGGAGTCTTGTAGCGAGCTTTTGAAAGACGTGGGTGAAATTAGAGACATTGTTCAAAAGAAAGCGGTAACTGTCTATGATACATAACGTGCATGTCTTGTCCACGCTGTTAATTAATCTGCTTTTAAATGATGCTAATGAATTTGAAGACGGTCACTGCTGGTGGACCAGGAGTCCCCAAGGCACATGAAGCCAAGATCGATCAATTTCGGTTGGTCGTTTCTTCAAACGCATTCGAAAATTTATCTTAACAAAATTGTCACAAATTTCTGAAACCTGGGTCCTGTAGCATCATATTTCAGTCATCTTGCTACGTCTTTCGGTATATTTTAGACATAATTATCACACATAATGGCCATATTTCATTGTTTCGATTGAGGATCACTGACGAGGGTTAAATACCCGAAACGTGCATGTCTGGTCCACGCTGTTAATAAATCTGCTTTTAAATGATGCTAATGAATTTGAAGACGTTTTTAAAACATAGATGATTTCTGCCAGGGTTGTGTAGTTGTTTTCAATTATTGAAGTGGATCTTAAAGACCTGCTTAGTCATGACGTTGTTCTAGTCCCTACGTCGATGTTGAAAAGATGACTTCGATTTTGCAACTTCCAAACTTTGCAATGTATTTTTTTTAAAAGACAGTGAATGTATTTTATATATTCTTTTCATTTTCGTGCGTGAACATCGACGGCGGTGCGGCTAGCCAACAGGGGGAAGTTTAATCCTCCCGGGCACCTGGTCCCACCTCTAGCTTGCTAGGGGTCCGTCGATGCTCAATTTTGTGCTCTATTGTGAGTGCTGTTGAGATTATCGTCAGGATCTTCTTTAACTCATTCGAAATATGTTCTTAAAATAAGCTCCAGGTTATTCATTCCACAAGAATGCCTAGGAACTGAGGATGTATTGATGTATTCATGCAGAATTAATACCTTGAATGTTTTGGTCGTATATTTTTAAAAATAATTAAACACTTCAGATGTTCAATAATAAGTGTTCCAACTATTTACCTTCTTGAAGACAGTTTTAAACCAAATTTGTGATATTGTGATAATATTTTGCCAATCGCGTTTGTACCTCTATCTGTTATCCTGTTGATTTGTTGCAGTCGCACATGACATCTGAGTTGTGTAACAAACAGATGTGACAAATTCTGTGCTCATATTTCTTTAATTCTGTAAATGTTTTGGAGTAGAGAATTTGTCAGAGTACGATGCAAAGGAAGCATTTTGATCAACCATGTAAGGAGGGTTCTTTGTTGTTAGAAGTAGTTGCACACAAGTATTACAATTACATGTTGATGAAACAACAAGGCAATAAGAAAGGAGGTGATCTCCAACAAAACTGGGTTGCAGCACCAATATCAACACATCAAAACACCTCAAGTAAAAACACAGAGAAGACACACACAGCAAGAGAAACCAGAGAATCTAGAGTAGAAAAAAGGGTAATATGAGAGCGCAAATCTAAAACTATCAATATGCAGTCATTTTGATACGAAAATTGTTGTTCTAGAACATCTTTAAACCGATTATATTTTTACAATCTATAACCTTTTTTCAGCAAAAAAAAAAAAAAAAAAAAAAAAAAAAAAAAAACACCAACAACAAAACATCTTTAAACCGATTATATTTTTACAATCTATAACCTTTTTTCAGCAAAAAAAAAAAAAAAAAAAAAAAAAAAAAAAAAAAAAAAACCACCAACAACAAAACAAAACAAGAAGATTCCATTTGCTTGAGTGGAATTCTGAATTTAAATCAATGAAATAATTTTTCTTGTCGTTGTTCTACCTACAGCATGAAAAAAAGCATTGCAATATCCCAATTTTCAGCGATTTTTCATTCAAAATGCATGCTTTTCCTCATTTTCGCACTTGCAAATTGCTAAACTGATATTTAAAATGAAAAGCAATACATTTATTGTACGTTTGGTACCAGAATTGTTATTTTATCTACAGTATGAAAAAAGATATGACAATTTCCCAATTTTCAACGGTTTTTCATCGAAAATCAATAATTTTCCCCCATTTTATGGGCGAGCAAATTGATAAACTGACTTTGAGACTTAAAGGCAATGGCATTGCTGTTCTTTAGATACCAAATCTGTTGTTCTAGCTACAATAAGGACAAAGTAATTGCGTTTTTCCAATTTTCAACGGTTTTTCTTTGAAAAATCACACTTTTTCCCAAAAATTTCGAAATGCCCAAGGATGCCATAGTGGCATCCGCTGGATTATCAAAGTAGAGGGTACTAACATCACTTTCATGCAAAAACATTTTGTGCGTAACATTTTTCTGGGTTCCCCCCAAAATAGCCATTTGGCAACTAGACTATTATATCGGTTATTTTCTTGACGATCAAATCTTGAAGAAAGAGAGGACTTTACCATGTACAATTTTGAAGGACTCAAATGCCAAAGTAAGCACTATACGAAGCTGGAGTGATGGTAGCTCTTTATCTTTGATTTTTTTTTTTAGGAGCTCGAGAAATCGTTATTTAAATGAAACGCAGTGCCCATTGTTGAATGCGTTCAACCTTTTCGGTATTAGTTTCCCCAAAGAAATGCCAAACCAGGGGGAGGGGCAATAAAAGGAGCTGTAAGAATAAGACGTAAAATCTGCCCTGAAAAAGTCGAAATTTCAAAACGGGAAATCTGAAGAAATTTTTCAGTAGAAATAACAACTAAACTGATGCATATCTGAATCTAATGTCCGGTCGAATAAATTATCAATAACATTATCGATGTTTGGGTTAAAATGTGCGTTTTTTCTATAGAAATCAATGGAAAACGGAAAAGTTTTCTACAACATTGTTCCACCCCGAGTTACAGAATGCCACTTTTACCAAAGGTGTATATTATTAATACTGTAACGTGTAGGGTTCTTTTATTAAGGGTGTGTATGTAGATGTATCACCAGTGATCAAACATGCAATGACATTAATATATGAGCAAAAATGATTATTTCAAATGATTGAAAGATGTATCTAACGAATCACGTAATAATTAAAAGAACGAACCAATATATACAGATAAAATATGACAGATGACCAATGTTATATACATGGGTAGACGTGTCCTCTATCCGGAGGATGTATCCTCATAGCATGAGTCTCACTCACTCGGGCATCGGTCACACAGACCTATAGACCTTTAAATTATGCTACTAGCACTAAACAGCGTGCTTACATTGAGATACATCCACTGAAGATGTATCCCCTCATATACGTCTCTGTATTCACTAGCTTAATACAACGTACAAGATCTAAAGCATTAAAGGTTCCTCACCGCACTAAGAAGTGTTCACTCTACGTCTTCACACCGCGACGACTTGGTCAATACTGGCGCTGAGCCTCGTGGTTCGCCCGCTTATATACTAGTTACCTTTTGTAACCTCTCGGACTTTATCCCGTCCTTACATAGACTCATTGCTATAGACGCTCTAATACGAATGGGGTGTATTCGTATAGCGACAATTCGTTACATTACCCACGCCTCTATTATTCATGCGTCCTCGCATGTCATACAAATGGACATTTATTTATGAAATAACAAACATGAGGTAGGATCAAAAATGAATGAGGTTCAAAACAATAACTGTGCAAATGTTCTGTCTGAGTATTGCACGAAAGAATAAAAAGTGTCATATATCACGTATCATTGTCTTGGGAAATACAAAAGTGAACACATCAACAGTATGTCATATATCCGTAGATTACCTATCTACCACAAAATGTTTACACATAAAATCAAGTCACATGTTATAAAACTCTTCACACTCATGGATGATCTCAATATTTCGTCCACCCTCCTGGTACTTAGTAACTGTAATTTCCTTAACTCGCTTCCGATACTTCTCGCACTGAGTACCAACATCTCTTTTCTCACATATCTCAGTCTGAGCGGAAGCCTCTTCAGAATCAGCTAGAACTTGGACTTCAGCCTCCTTCAGTTCTGGATGACGAACAGTTCTATCACCTGTCAGCTCCGAGGACTCATCTTCATTATCCGCATCATGGACACGTACGACTCGTCTAGTGGTCGGTAGCTCTGGCTGCGTCCTCTTCCGAAACATACGTCCCAAAAGCAGATGTTCATCTGTGGCCTTGGAGGTGGATGCCACAGGGGAAATTGGATCAGATGTGGTTAGTGTGTCATTGTCACTTTCCTCTTCACTTCCGGATACCGGTCCAATCAACTCTCCAGGATCCTCATCCCAGTCACTACCTTCTATCTGAACAGCACTTGAAGAACTCTCTATCACAGGTTCAACCTCTGGAGTTACATTTTGGTGTTTTTGTTTCATGTGCTTGGTAAGGTAAGCCTTCTTCTTAAAGGACACATGACACTCCTTACACTGTATCACCTTATTGGCACACTGTACCAAGTGCTCCTTCCATGCTTCTTTGGAATCCAGTTCTATAAAGCAAAGTGGACAGGCTTCTTTCACCTTTCTGGGTGTCGTCTTAGTCTTCGGCATGGTGTTCTACAACATATAAGAAAGGACTATTTACAAGATGTACAGACTATCTAAACATAAAAGGCAAATAACATTGACCAGTGGTGCTACATCTAGTCCCTAACGTAGTCCTTTAACCAAGATGGGGGATTCCTTTGTCTCTTTTTCGGCTGGTTAGCCAAGTCTTCTACGGTCTCTAGACCCTTATTACCCATACCTGGATATTCGTCTACTGTCTCGAGGGGCACTTGCTCATCGTGCACACTGACAGATTCATCCTCAACATTCAAATCATTACTCATGCTAGTTTCTCCTCTGAGAACTTGCTCTCTACATGCTTTCATTCTGTCACAATGAATCACCTGTTCTCTTCCATTTCTACCACATCTTACTTTATAGAGCACCTCTGTGAGCTTTCCTGTGACCACAAAAGGTCCACGCCAGTATGAAGTCAACTTAGGAGAGCAACCTATCTTGCGTTGAGGAAAGTACACATAAACACTATCCCCATCTTTGAACCTTTCAAAAGACATCCGCATGTCATGGTAATGTTTCTGTCGATTAGTCGAACGTTCAGAATTCTCTCTGACAAGTCTATCCATACGTTCCTTCAGGACCCAAGCCCATTCATTCTCAGGTACCATTTTCCATGACACAGGCATTTCGTATATAATGTCCAGGGGAGTGGATGTTTCCCTCCCTAGCATGAGCATATTCGGACTGAATCCTGTCGACTCATGCTCTGTAGCCCGGTAGGTCATCAGGACGTAAGGTATATGTTCGTCCCAGTCCCTATGATTATCAGCAACATACGAGCTGAGCATGGTCACCAGCGTTTTATTAAAACGTTCCACCATCCCATCTGATTTGGGGTGGTATGGTGTGGTCCTAGTCTTTTGTATTTGTAGGAGCTGACACACCTCAGAGAATAGCTTGCTCTCATACTGACGTCCCTGGTCATAATGGATAGCATTTGGGACACCAAATCTACAGATTACTTCATTCACTATAATTCGGGCCACGGTCTTGGCCTCCATGTTCGGCATTGGGAATGCCTCAGTCCATTTTGAAAAGTAATCTGAGACTACCAAGATATACCTGTTTTGGTGTTCAGTTTCCGGAAACTCCCCAAGAATATCTGTCGCAAGTCTTTCCATCGGGTAGCCTACCTGCACAGTTTGCATAGGAGCCCTTTTTGTCTTAGACGGAGACTTTCGTCTTGAGCAAGTATCACATCCACGGATGTATCCACGTACATCACTTTGTAGACCAGGCCAATAGTATCCTTGCCTAATCTTACTGATCGTCTTATGGACACCAAGGTGCCCTGCCGTTTTAGAATCATGACAGAAATGCAAGACCTTTCTTCTTTCAGAAGAGGGGACTATAGCCTGATGCACAGGTAAACCAGTTTCTTCATCGTCCCATAACCTATATAGAATCTTGTCCTTCAATACAAGAAGACTCCACTGACACCAGAGAGATTTGACAGCATAGCTCTCAGCTGATATAGCTTTATAGTCTGGTCTCTTATTCTCGTGGACCCATGCCTTCACTAGAACAATATCTTTGTCATCGTTCTGAATCTGATCAAATTGACACAGATCATCCTTCTCTTTGACATGTATTTTTCCAATGTGCTTTGGAACGGACTGGTCTTTATCCCAATCATCGTAATATCCACATTGGTTACAAGGGACCCTACTCAGACTGTCTGCGTTTCTATGCAGTTTCCCTGCTCTATGCTCTATGTCCATATCATAGGAAGATATTACTTCCAGCCATCGAGCCAGTTGACCTTCAGGGTCCTTGAACCTCAGTAACCACCTGAGTGAGTTGTGATCTGTCCTCACAAGGAACTTTCGTCCATACAGAAATGGGCGGAAATGTTTGATGAAGGTAACAACTGCACAGAGCTCTTTCCGGGTAACACAATACCTTCTCTCTGATTTACTAAGAGTTTTGCTTGCATATGCTACAACTCTTTCTTTGCCGTCTATAACCTGAGACAGAACCGCACCAACAGCGTTCTGACTTGCATCAGTATCGAGAATAAACTTCTTGGTAAAGTCCGGACATATCAAGATGGGAGCATCAGTCAGCTTTTGTTTCAGAAGCTCAAATGACCTTTGACAATCATCGGTCCACTTGAAAGCTGTCGTAGCTTCTGTAAGTTTATGCAGGGGACGTGCTATTTCCGCAAAGTTGGCTATAAACTTGCGATAATAACTGCACAGTCCTATGAAAGATCTGACCTGTGTCTTGTCCATAGGCTGTGGCCATCTCTCAACGACAGATACCTTGTCTGGATCAGTTTCTATCCCTTTCTCTGAAATTTCATGCCCCAAATACTTAACTTGCTTAGCAAATAATGTACACTTTCTAGCCTTAAGCTTCAAACCAGCTGACAAAAGCTTTTGAAAGACCTTCTCTAAGTTAGCTAGCATTTCGTCAAATGTTTTCCCATACACAATAATGTCGTCTAGGTATATGAGACAGACTTGCCACTGGAGACCAGACAACACTGTGTCCATAAGGCGTTCAAACGTCGCGGGGGCATTGCAAAGCCCGAATGGCATGACATTGAACTCATATAACCCTTGTCGCGAGACGAAAGCTGTTTTCTCTTTATCTTTGGCATCAAGCTCAACTTGCCAATAGCCAGTGTTCATATCCAACGTGCAAAACCAATTGGACCCATTCAACTGACTGAGCGACTCATCAATCTTTGGTAAAGGGTATGCATCCTTGACGGTCACATTGTTCAGACGACGGTAATCTATACAAAACCGTGTGGACCCGTCCTTCTTCTTTGCCAGAACAATAGGGGATGCCCATGGACTTTTAGATGGCTCAATAACTCCCCTACGAAGCATATCGGTTATATGCTCCTCTACCTCCTCTTGCATATGTACCGGTAGTCGACGAGGAGCTTGTTTGATTGGATATTTATCACCGGTATTAATCTTATGCTCAACAAGATCAGTTCGTCCTACATCCTCATCCGACGTAAAAAACAAATGAGCATACCTGAGGAGAAGAGCTTTAGCCTTTTGCTTATCTTCTATTCCTAGGTCAGATGTGCATTTCTCATATAGGTCTTTGATATGAGAAGGTATATCGTCTGACGACTTTTTACAAGAGACCTCATCTATATTAAAACTAGAGGAAACGACTTTTTCGATAGGTGAAAGCGTACCTATGATAGTACCTGGATGAATGGTTTGAGTCTCAGAGAGGGGATTGAGAATTCGGACAGGAACTATCTCTTGACTCCTTACTAAAGTTTTCGCTACTATTCCTGCATTCGATCGAGCGAAACTCTCTATAGGCTCTATCATCCCTATCCTTGAAGGAAGTCTTCCATCATCCGATGCACATATTTTACTCTCTACTATGACCTCTGCCCTGGGAGGCATGCTTATTCTGTTTACTAGAGATATTTTGTAGGATGTAGACATCCCTTCTAATCTGAGCTTATGCTCAGTGCCTAAAACAGATATGACCAATCTCTCTATGTCTATGACACATTTATGTTTGGATAGAAAGTCTATCCCTAGTATACCATCCACATTTACATTAGCAACGATAAAATCTTGCTCGAGCTTAGATTGACCTATAGCTATGTCCATCCTTGTCCTTCCTATGACCTCTAATGGGCTTCCATTTGCAGTCAATAATTCATCTTTCACGACATGTAACGGGTACTTACAAGTCAGGGACAGAGTTTCAAATACTACTTTGGATATAACGGATACAGTCGCCCCTGTATCCACAAGAAGAGAAGCATCCATCCTTCCTACAGATGCTTTAACATACAACCCAGATTCTTTGATAACCTGAATGTTTCTTGAGTGTTTCTCTTCCCTATTACTTTTATCACCCTCATTTCGAGATTCGTCTCCCTTCCCCTGTCGTTTGTCATTATTTTGTCCATTTGTCTGGACTCTACCGTCGTATCTACCTTGATTTGATCGTGAAGGACAATTCTTAAACAAGTGGTCTGGGGAATCACATTTAAAACACTTTCTGACTCCTTTACCCTTGGAATTTGAGCCTTTGTCGTCACTCTTCTGTCTGCGATACTGAGACCGCTTCATATTTTTCATCTCTTGTTCCAGAGAAGTCATGTTTTTCTGCACGGTCTCTATCAGGGATTCAAGCCTTTGTTCCCTAGTCGATACCTCTGTGTCAACTGAGCGAACTATCTCTCTTTGGCGTCTTTCAGCCCTATAAAATGCCTCGAGCTCTACGGCTCTCTGAATGACATCGTTAAGATTCACAGGTCTCGCCTGTTTGATCTTAAGACGCATCTCTGAATCATGCAAACCATCCAGAAACTGTTCTGTGGCTAAAACTTCTTTCAAATCGCCAGAGGCTGTCGGATATGCTAGATTCGCCAGTCTCCTAATGTCTTGTCCCATTTCGGGCAAACTCTCTGAGGCTTTTTGCCTTCTTTCTCGGAGCTGTGCGCGATAGAGCTCTGTTTGGTTTGACGGAGCAAACCTATCTTGAAGGGCTTGAACCAATTTCTTATAGTTCTGACGGTCGTCCTTGGGCTGATTTCCCAGGACACCTTGGGCCTGGCCACGCAGGGAGGCCGCGAGATATAGCCCTTTTTCAACATCTGTCCAATTATTTATCAGTGAAACGGACTCAAAGTGTGATAGATAGTCGTTCCATAGACCAGTACCATCATATGTAGCCGGTTTTATGAAATTCTTAGGCCTAACGGGGTTTTGATTACTGTTACTTGCAACAGCAGGTTGTATAGCTCTTGGCTGGCTTGTCCTTCCCGTACCAGCGGGACCTATTATACTACTATTACCCCTCTGTCTTCCAGTACCAACTGGGCCTATTATACTACTATTACTTCTCTGAAGGGATGGATCAACATTCACCCTTCTACTCGCATTCACTCTTTGGCCAGTCACACTTGGGTTTGGGACATTTATTCTAGGTGTCGAAGTCAATATCCCAAGAGTTTGATTTATTTCTCTGTCAATGCGATCTATCTCCCCCTCTAAGAATGTTATTTCAGTGTCAAGAGTATTCATTGTGAAAATAAATTGATACAACCAATGATAAACACCCTATATTCCGACGCTTGCCACCAAATTTTGTAACGTGTAGGGTTCTTTTATTAAGGGTGCGTATGTAGATGTATCACCAGTGATCAAACATGCAATGACATTAATATATGAGCAAAAATGATTATTTCAAATGATTGAAAGATGTATCTAACGAATCACGTAATAATTAAAAGAACGAACCAATATATACAGATAAAATATGACAGATGACCAATGTTATATACATGGGTAGACGTGTCCTCTATCCGGAGGATGTATCCTCATAGCATGAGTCTCACTCACTCGGGCATCGGTCACACAGACCTATAGACCTTTAAATTATGCTACTAGCACTAAACAGCGTGCTTACATTGAGATACATCCACTGAAGATGTATCCCCTCATATACGTCTCTGTATTCACTAGCTTAATACAACGTACAAGATCTAAAGCATTAAAGGTTCCTCACCGCACTAAGAAGTGTTCACTCTACGTCTTCACACCGCGACGACTTGGTCAATACTGGCGCTGAGCCTCGTGGTTCGCCCGCTTATATACTAGTTACCTTTTGTAACCTCTCGGACTTTATCCCGTCCTTACATAGACTCATTGCTATAGACGCTCTAATACGAATGGGGTGTATTCGTATAGCGACAATTCGTTACAATACCAATTTTCTGACCAAGTGGGGTTCTGTAACTCGGGGTGGAACAATGTCCCACAGACGAAAAACAAAAAAGGGGGATGGACTATTTTTTAAGAATCTGACTTAAAAGCGGTTAGATAGATAAAAGTTGCCCTTTTCTTCTCGTTATACAACGGAACAATCTATTCTGAGTAGATTCCGATGAAATATACAACATACACGAATGAAATAAACGATATATGTTTATTTCTACACAGTGTGTATTTCGCGCCTGAAAGCTTACACTGTGGCTATTTAGTACAAAATAAAACGGTTTCCAGTTTCCAGATTGCGTATTTTACCGATTACATGGACATACTGGTTTTGACGTTTTTTTTTTTTTTTTTTTCCTTTTTCATTTTTAAAATAAGAGGGGATCAAAATATAAAACACTTAAAATTTATGTAAAAAAGGCATTTTTTGTATATTTTCGTTCACTATTTGACGTTTTCATACATTGCTACCCCCTACCTATTCAAGCCGTAGTTATCAAATCTTACATCAAATTTTTCTCAATAAAATACTTATGAGAAATCTTCTAATGCAACATATTTGTATCCTGAACAACCTCTTCCTTGAAAGGAATGATAGTGTATGAGAAATAATCGAATGATTTCAGGGCTAAATCAAGCCCTTATTCTTACAGCTCCTTTATTGATAAGGCACGGTCCATTTGATATTCAGGGGGGGGGGGGGGGCTTGGGTTTTTTGTAGGAGCAAGATTAATTTTTTTCGCCCTGAACCGAGGCAAAATTATTTTTTTCTTGCAAAGTTGGAGCAAGGAATTTTTTTTAACAAAGTGATGCGCATATTAAGAATGCTTGTGTTTTATCAATAGAAATTATTTATATTTTACTCAAAACTCTTAATATTAATATATAAGTTTATATTTATGCAAGTATTCAATTCACTTTTAAACAGAGAGGTAAAAGATTTTACAATACGTACAATTCTCAATATTTCATATAAGGTAGATGTATATAACATGTTACCAATATATTTAGGCTTTTAAGGAAGCCCTTTTTTCATTCACATACATATATAACTTTTGATATCTATGAACTTTGCCATTAGTAAATAATGTTTTGAAAGAAAACTATGGCGAACGAAGCGCGCCAAAAACTTTTGATACAATTTGAAAACCGCGGCAAACAAAGCGAGCCGGAAAAATTTTCAATAATTTTAGCAAAATTTTATGGTAATTCTTTAAATTCAGATTATTTGTAAGAGCAAGATTATTTTTTTCTGTCACACCATAAGCAAATTAATTTTTTTCATCAAAATTGAGAGCAAAATTTTTTTTTCGAAAAAAACCCAAGCCCCCCCCCCCCCCCCCCCCTGAATATCAAATGGACCGTGCCTAAGATAAAGATGAGTGTTTTTATTTATTCTTTGGCAAGGTAGGTTTCCGTCCTACCTTAATAATATTATATTTATATTATATTTAGATCAAATGGATGAATGCACACAGTCAGTATTGAAAAAGAATTAGACATAGTTCATCTTAGGCTCTTCATCCCACCCCGATGGGTGGGAAAAATATTCTTAAGGAGGGTATTTCACTCCCCTGGACGGGCTTCGCGCCCGGGACGAATAATCCTTTGGTCGAAATAGCTTGAATCAACTTCCTGTTGTGATTTCACCATATCGGGTAAACCACGTTACCGGCATAACAACCTGCAAACGATGTAAGTATAGCTGCTTTCTGTTACATTCATACAGAAAAAATTAAAATATAATCTAATCTTATTGTCTGTGATCTTCATTTTTTGAAAAGATCCATAAGATGTCGAGTTTCCTCTGTGCTGCTCAATATAATACTATTTCTCTCTCTTTGGAACGTTTGTTTCATTCTAAAATCTTTATTTTTTCCAAGTGAGCTTGGATAGAAGGAAAAGTAACCTTACAAAAGGCCTCCTATTATCATTAAAATCTGAAGAACACGTGGGTGCAAGACCATGCATGCATTATAAAAATTCGTCCCTGAAGGGATTTGAACACTGGACAGTGGATCTCTAGTTACGATAAGAAGTCAGGCACTCAACCAACTGTGCTATGACACCCTCTAGATTATCGTCATGCAACTCCACCTGTTTTGATTCAAAGTTTTGACATTTTCAACAAAAAACTAGAGATCAGGGATTAATCTACATGTACCTCTGACGCATAAAAATCGCCCAGGACCCATTAATTTCTGATCACTACGTCCCACAGTGTGCATTGTTCATTTTCGTATTATGCGTCCGTTTTAGTTCATGTTTACAAATATTGTTGTGAAGTGCATTTATTAAATAAGACATGAATGAACAAGGTTAGTATTTAGTGCTGGGTAACTTTATAAGTCGCTCACCACATTAAGTTGCACTGCGCACCCAGGCCTGGTCAAGTCGGGAAGACATTTGATATGGTCAGGATCCAGGTAACAACTAATACATTTATGTTAAATGTCGCAGGGCGTGTGGCCTTCCCAATCACTGGATCAATAAAGCATTTTTAAAAACACTCAATGACCACATGGATTGACCTATTATCTTCGTAGAAAAGAAAGTGAAACAGTTGAAAAATTGATACTGACATGGAACGTTTTTAACTATGACTTTTTAAAACTACTAATTGAGAAAATATTTCTGGTCATTTGGACCGACAATTACAACATTTTCATCGGTCCGAGCAGATTTTTACTGGTCATGTCCGTCGGACCGACGAGGTTTCGGTTTCACTGTTCATTTACATGTAGTGGTATAACGTGTAAACATGGTAATATCTCTTGTTTAATTATACTGTATTTTGACAGCTCTTTTGAACCTAACATATTTGTGGTATTGCATGAGAAATAATTGCGGAGCATCGTATTTTTATTTTTAGATTAAAAGTTATGTGCAGTCCGACGTGAGTCTCACTTATTTATATCATTTCGGATACAGATTTATATACATGTATTTATGAAAAATTCCTCCACTGTAAACTTTACATGACGTTATGAATAACTCTGTTGAAATCATTTAATTCACACCAATGACCATCACTGTACCGTCTTTTTAAACGTTAAACCGTATACATGTAGAATTGGTTTGTTTGGACGATACTGCACCCAGCCGATCCGATACGTATCACGATACCTGATATCCGATACGATACATATCGCAATACTAAGTTAATTAATAAAATTTTCTCAAAAAGCTATTTGATAGTATTTATATTCATCATACAAGTAGCTTTTTTATTCAACATGTTATATTTATCCAACACTAGATTTCTGTCTAGAATAAAGATGAAAACAATTAAAGAGACACTAAGGCTCATGGCTGGTATATCTAATGAAATATTCCCAGCTGTTTTTATGTTATAATATGATATATCTACAATAAAAAGGTGTTCCTGCAAAAAAATAAAAAAATTATCCTCAAGCGTTTCGCTGTACGGACGTTTTAAAATCTCCATGCATTGGCCTGCCCTCCTATGAATATTGATGAGGGGAATCCCGAGAATATCACGTGACAAGTCACTTTCTCAAAACAAAATGGAGAGCGAGGGAAGCGACGTGGTAAGTTTACGACGTTTATCCTTCATTTTCAAGCTTTACAGTGAATGATTAAAAATGTTTGTGTCACAGCCATTATCAAACCAATCTGTAGTTGCTAATATGTGCATAAATTTCGAGTTTTTTTCAGCTGTATGCACTTTTAAAGTCTTTTATCACAAAGGGGCCCCGACGGGGTATTCGTGACATGCATTTTTTCTATATACGAGACACGTGTGAGGGGAGCGATTTTAATTTTTAGGCAAAGTTTGAAAGCAATTACAATGTATATGTTTACGATGCACGTCCGTTCGTTGTTCTTGTCTGTCAGTAAATCATTTTTGTAAAGTTGAATCAAGATATCGGAATCCATCGATAAGGAACCAGCAAGTTACATTATGAGTATGGATTTCATGTTTTATATTGATATTATGTACACGGCCGAGCTGGCAGAACTGTTAGGCTAACATGTAGGGTTAATCAACCTTTGACCCATCCTGGGCAAATCAAAAACCTGCCTTTTCCTATTTTTGTAGGGGTTCTCTCGATTCTTTTGGCAAGCAAATAATACAGTCCAAAAAAATTGCCTACATAAAATTCTTATAATTTCTAGGCAAGCAGTGGTGATTCAAATGGGGTTAGTCGGCCTATTCGAGGAAGAGGTAGAGGGAGAGGCAGAGGCAGAGGGGCAACCAGTAGGGGGCGTGGAAGACCTTCAAGGAGGTCCAGGGGCAGAGGACGCAGTCAGGTGTCCACATCGGAAACAATGGATGCTATTTCAGAGAGGAGAAACCTGGCAAGAGTAAGAAATATATATTTTCCTTCACTATATTGTAGTATGGATCCGTTTCGTCTTTGTTGGTGAATGCTGTTTTTCAATTTGGGACGGTATCTGACGTAAAAACATTATGACGTAATTAAATTTCCAAGGAAACATCAGTTTTGTAGCATACTTTCTCTGAATTTTTTGTTGGTTTCCATAGAATTTGATGACGTACAATAGGTTTATACATATACATCATACTTTATGTCGTCCTGAAGGGAAGTAAATATGTATACAACACAATAGAACAATGTACAATATGGCATTGGATTTCAAGCTATAAAAAGTAACATTATTTTCCTTTTTCACCTTTAGGATCAAGTTATGGCTATGAATATAGACACAGTGAGAGATTTGATGCTAATGGCAGCCGAAATTTATTCATCAATGGTGTTAGACCTAATACAAAGGAGGGACCGTCCTGGTGGTGGATATCACCCACAACCAACACCTGGTGGACCTTCTTGGTGCACTTGTGGGAGATGTCGGCAGATGCCAACTGAAGCAGAGAAAGTCTGCTGTGGGAAGTCCCCAGATAATTGTGTCTCTAGAACACCAGTAAGTTAATTTGTAAATATCTTCTATTTTGAGTAAAAAAATATAACTTGTGAATGGTAAGTGATAGGGTTTTAATACTTCACATGTGTATTCATCGTGTAAAGCCCTCAAATTCCATGGATACCAAATTTTGACCTTGAACTGTGAACTACTTTTGACATTTCAGCTGTTTTACCGACAAAGATGCCAACAGGGGCATTCATGTTTCACAAAAACATTTTTTTTTTATTATGGAATACAAATACTGTATGCATTATGTGCTCTAATTGGTACAAAAAATTTAGAATGACACGAAACACAAAAGCAACTGTACATTCTGTTCTGTTTTAGGATTTCCAGGTCGTTGTACTAGACGAAGCAGTCCTAAGGGTGTCCAGGGTCTACAGACAAGACGTGTTGGCTGTAGGTGAGGGAGATGACCTTGCAAAAGAAAACCGCCATGCTGGATACAGGCAGTTTATTTTGTGGACTTATGGACGCCTGGGTACTGGAGTGAGAAAAGCCATACCCAGTTGTTGTGTATGGGCCATTCGTGACCGATATCCCGACCCCTTCGGGCAGTATGTAGGATTTGTGCCATCTCGGCTGTCATAGACAAAACTTTAAAATATATTCATGATGTAAATCTTTACTCTTTTAGTCTTTGTGGACAATGAGTGATAACAGTAAATTACTAAATGCACACTACCATCCATAAACAAATATAACTATACAAACAAGGAAATTATTCTAAATTCTTTATAAGTTTATTCTAAATTTGTCATTTTGAACTTACAAGATTCATTATAATTAGCTTTACATACTTCTAAATGATGACATGTTATAACAAAGATTTCCTTCGAAATTTTTTGATGTATATGAAACATGAACATGAACACAAATGGTGTATATTCATGGATGGCAGTGTAGGAAGAACATGTAAAAATGCAAAAATATGTAAAATATTTTTACTTATGTGGCAATTTAGTCAATAAACAAATGTATTTCAAACGGCACAATACATGTATGTGAGTATTTTTTTCTTGAAGCATGTACATGTACTTGCAGATGAAAGTTTTGAAATAAACAAACATTGGAAACAAATCTCAAGCAGACAAATATGCCATCAATAAATTATCAACTTTATAGCCACAACTGTAAATAAACCATAAACCGTTAAAGGCGGTAAGGCCGGATTGCGAAGTGTTTGTATTAGATGATGTATACATTTGTGTGCAGACAGAAAGGACAAAGGTCATTAATACTATTGTGCAATGAAAAAAAGCTATGGTCATAAGGAATCTGAATGTGAAATATCAAAGCCCTACTCCATATCGTTCAAAAGTAGGTCAAAGTCATTTGATCAAAAGTCATGATATCAAATCAAAGGTCTGGTCATGAGGAATGTACATGTGAAATATCAAAACCCTACCTCTTATAATTCAAAAGTAGGTCAAAGGTCACTAGGTCAAAAGTCATTATATGAAATGAAAGTTCTGGGCATGAGGAATCTATATGTGAAATATTAAAACCCTACCTCTTATAGCTCAAAAGTAGGTCAAAGATCAATGTCAAGGTCACTAGGTCAAAAATCACGATATCAAATGAAAGGTCTGGTCATAAAGATTCTGCAAGTGAAATTTCAAAGCCATAGCCTCTATAGTTCATGAGATATAGCCCATATTTATTATTTTTAAAAATAGGTCAATCTCCAAGGTCAAGGTCAAAATTTTTGGTATCCATGGTGAGGTCTTGTGACAGAATAGATATGTGAAATTAAAAGCCTTATCATTTACCATTCAAAAGTTATGGCCAAGGTTTAAAGTTTTTCAAAAGTAGATCAAACTCCAAGGTCAAGGTCACAAGGTAAAAATGTTTGGTATCCATGGAAATTTCTTGTCAAAAGAAATACACAAGTGAAATATGAAAGCCCTATCACTTACCATTCAAAAGCTATGGCCAAAATTAAAGTTTTTCAAAAGTAGGTCAAACTCCAAGGTCAAGGTCACTAGGTCAAATTTTGTTCCTGTGTTTGATTCTATAACCATGTCAAGTTTCAAATTGCTCCTTCAAACAGTTTTTTCTCAACGGACTTCAACGCATCACTTTAACAAAAATGTTGACAGACGGACAGACAGACGGACTTCGCAATCCGGCCAAAAAATAAGGTCAAAAAACAATGTAATATGTAACTTACATATGCATTTCTATTATCTACATGTATATCAAGTGCAATTCACAAAGGAGTTCAGCACTTTCATTGTATATGATCTGCTCGACAACAGGTATATAATGATAGTCATATTCATGAGGTTGATAACACAAAAGTATTCTTTTTGACAGAAATTCAAAGTATTTCTGGTCTTTATATTGAAGATGTATGTCTGTCTGTTGGCGAAAATCTCACAGTCTATTTATATACATCACAAACTATACAAGTAAATTGGCTATGACAAGACATTTCGATTGATGCTGTAATATTTGACCTGATAGCCTTGACCTTTGACATAGTAAATGATTGTAAATGAAGTAAAATATAAAGAATTATGCTGTAGAAACATAACTAGACAGGTACATTTTCCATGATATGACCTTTTATATAGTAACATACAACCTCGAGCTTTTACCTGCTTTAAAAATCCCAACTTGCCATTTTTACTTGGGGTACATTTCTGTAACTGAAGAGCTTGAGGCTCGGATATTATATATGATTGCATGTGCCATGAGCTTTCATTTGATACCCATACTTTGACAGATAGAACTTAAACTATGACCTACTAAAGAAAAACTTCAGCTACAATATAATATATATTTTTAAGAGATGGGGCTTTCATATTCTGTACGTACATTCCTTTTGACATGGGCTTTCACCTTATACATTGACCTTTGACCTAATGGGCTTTCACCTTATACATTGACCTTTGACCTAATGACCTATTACATTCTGCTTTTCTCCCATCATTTTCATATTCAAATAAAAAAATCATCAACACAATTTTGATATGAAATATACAAGGTACATGATATCTCAAGTGATAAATTTGAGCAATATAGGTCCAAAAATACAAGCATAATCTAACATCTTACTGACAAATCTTGCTTTGTAATCTGACCATACCATCTTTAACAGTGTTTTATCATATCTATGATGTTGATTACACATAATGTTCTGCAAAATCATTGGAAAATATGAAGGCACTGAACATTCAAAGTCTGAAAATGAAATATTGCATAATATGCAAAATATAATGTCACGAGATCAAAAGAAGTGACAATCACAGGCTCCTAAAACCTTGACAGCTTTTCTGTAACTAATTCACTTGTGGGTTTTGGTTCCACACTTGCAAGGTGCGACGACAGTCGTCTGGGGTCATCTGGTGCCAGTTCCATCCTTCTGTTCATCCCAACTCTGTCTCGTAGTCTCATACAGAAAATGTTGTGTAGAAGGTTTTTTATGTAAGCGTAAGTCTTCTTGACTTTGACCTCGACTGCACTCCATCTCTCCGACTTCTTATTGAAGGTTCTATGATATCTACAAAATAAATAAGAACATCAGATTGAGATTCTGTGCAAGTGCAAGTTTGACAAACAAATGGTCAGTGAAACATATACATGTACATACATGTATCTTGCCATTTTGTTGCAAATAATACAAAAACCATACATAGAAATGCATGTAGTATTAAAATTATTCATACATCTTTTTGCCCTCTTTGGTAAGCGCAGCTGGTCTCTCTATATGTTCGTTATAGTCAATGGCAGCCAATTGACTCCTTGCTTTGTAAACGGGTGGGGTGTAAGCAAACCTCTTTGCTGCATACATCAGGATATGTGTATGGAAATTTTCCAATTCTGCTGTGCTTCTACAAAGAATTAATGAGAATGAGTAACACTTATTGGTTAGTTAGTTGAATACAGTGAATTTGTGTAAAAATCTCATCAGAACACAGTAAGTCCATGAAAACTCTCTAAACTTGTGACAGATCATTCTTAAAATTATAAGTTCATCATACCTGAAGTTTAGGTAGTAGGGGACATTATTGAGCAAACGTTTGTCCAATACAATCCTCCGCAATGCCTCGTGAGCCTTGGATCCTTTTTTCAGCCATGGTTTTTCCCTGTCTGTTTCCAATGCACTATGGGAGCACTGACCGTAGTCCATAGAACCATAAGACAGAGCCCATTCATGCTCATCCACTACATGGTGCAGCACTCCAGCCCATATTGTCTAAACATAAAACATTAAGTTTTTATAATCCTTCAGTCATGTGTCATATGCATGTACCTATAAAATCAATATGTAATCAACAGCTCTTTTTTACCAAGAATTTGCCATTGTATCAGTGTTCTGGTTTATGATTTATGTGTATCACTTACCAAAAATTCTCCATATGTGTTTGCATGTTTGCATGCATGCCAAAAGTGGGTAGTGATGTCTTGAGTCCATATTAAAATGTCTTTGCACTCTTTATCTTGTCCTGCCTATAGAAATGAAAAAAAATGATCTATGAATTTCCAACACCTGTAGGTATCTAGTTTCAAATTACATGTACATGCTGTTATTTTGTAATAGATCAAACTCAGGTCGCAAGGTAAAAAGTTAATTGTCGTAAGAAAACATGAAATATCTTGAAATATCTTGAAATATCTTGCTTTATCACGTTAAAGCTGAAATTTGAAAGCTCAGAAGTTCATAACTCTTGTACCAGTATACCTCAAATCTTCGATTGGGGGGGGGGGGGGGGGGGGGGGAGGGCATATAATTCAGTTTTAGACAGACTTGCGAGCATTTCAAAAATATTTATAGCACTTACTGCAACCAGTTTCTTTCCCAAATTCTTTGCAACATGCCATATGTCATGAGAGTGTTTTATATCTGTAAATTGTCTCTCTGAAAAAGATACAGATCGTTTTACCACAAATGCATGAATACAATGTACATAAAAATATGTATATGTATGATATGAATTCAATCTAATACATGTATATAATACTCCTTCATAAATGATGGTTTTTTTTTTTACTACATTCATAAGTATAAAGTGTTTTGTAAATAAGAAACAGGAGTCCCATAAGTCTCTCATAGGCTTTGTAAGGAAAGTTATGACCAATCATTTCTTTTCTTGTTGAAATGTTCAAAGTATATTTTTCACTATATGAATTCAACTTACTCATCACTGCACCAATCTGAAGATGGGCATCTGTGACGGCCTCTGCCACATTGATATCTTTCTCTTTCAATTCCTCCATTCCCTGTACGAACCCTGCTTTCTCCATGTTGGTACTTTTCTTGCCAGTCTGTCTCTTGTCTAGGGTTTGTATGGATACAATCTTCTTGGTTTCATTCTCCATTAATGTGTATGTGCAGAACTGTGCACAGTGCCCTGGTGAATCCATTCTACCATCCCCTATTAAAAAGAAAATAAGGAAACTGAGAACTACATGTAAATATTTGTGATGTAAACAAAGTTTAATTAAGTAAAGGTCCTTACTACACATCAGAATAGTATATAACATATACTTATGTAATATAAATTGTATCATGAATTTACGGTATCTAATTGGTCTGATATGAGTGAACATGAAATTCATTTGAAATGTAGTACATGTTCTTACCTAATACTACTATGTTCTCTGCTCTCATCGCACTCAGAATGTCCTCTTGTTGATTTTTCCAAAATGAATCAATTGATGGGATAAGGTATGTCCTCTGTATCCGGTTAAATTTGTCACAGTGAGGAAACTTCAGTCCCATGAAGTCCGCAAATAGCTTCATCTTGGCATAATTATTTCCGGAAAGAAGTATTGCAGACGATATGGACAGGTCTCCACTGTGAAGTCTCCTGTTCATGACAGGCTGAGAGCACCACTTCTGCTTTTGATGGGAGTTTCCACACATCTAAAGAACAATACAAAAATTAGTTTGCAAAACACCATAAATGGTTCCAAATGGCAAAAGTTCGAAAGCTTCAAAGGCATGTAATATCTCGCAGATTAAAATACATGTAATTGAAAACAAGCTAACTATACATACACCTTCATACATAGCTATATTTAGACCTTCACCTGTTCGTGTGTATAACTAAACAGTGTCTTCAGATTGTGACGTCAAATGGTAAAGTGTACAAGTACGTCATATGTACACGTACAAAGCACTTGTAATTAAACCTCTACTTTGTAAAGATTCAGAAAAAGGCTAAAATAAAGAGGTCAAAGGTCAATAACAGGGGGGGAGGGGGGTTACCAAAAATTAAAATAATAGTTCTTCAAATGAATTGTCCATCAATGAATAAAGAAAAATGTCTTTCAAATAAGTTGTTGTTTTTAGTTCCAATCTCATCTGGTGTCAAATTGTTGACACATTTTTCATGTTATTTCAGACTTTGTACATGGGCATTATGTGTGTGTTACAGGATCACTTTGGCCTCTTTATTATAGACAGTTTTGTTTTCATTATATAGACTGACAATTATTACCCATGTTATGTAAACTGCAGATCCCACATAGCTTGTCTTTAGCTCAACTGGCTCCTTGCACCCTTTCACTGAACATATTCTCTCAACTTTAAGGTTTGCTAGCCTTTCCAACTGCCTTATATAAATAATTGCACAGTCGTCTGAGAGAAAAGAGTCAACATCTTCCTCCTTCATCTTTATTACTTCCGGACCAAACACTTCACTGTCCTCATCTGTCTCGCTGTAGTCTCCCTCCTCAGCATCATCGTACCCAAAAATTATATCGGCAGCTGCCTTGTCTTCCATATCTTGCATATCTTCAGGTCTGTAAAAGGAGACATAATTAACATATATGTAAATCAAACTTACAACATAGAGGACATAATCAATTATCTGAAAAATTGATTAAAATTGCAACAAAGACCACCACAGTATGGTACTCTGACTAACATGTTCATGCAATTATCAGTTTTATGCCAGTAGGCAACTAATAAGTACTAAGACAGTTTATAAATATGTCATCTAATTTTACTTTTGTTACAATTGATGTGGAACACGTACTAGTTGTTTTGGGAAAATAATTTTCAGAAAATAAAATCTTCAATAAACAAGTTGAGGAGATTCTTACCCAAGGGTAATATTGAAAGTTGGGTCATCAGCATCTTCTGTTTCTATGAATTCCTCTGACACATCAATTGTTAGACTGAAAAAGTAGGATGAATTGAAATATATACATACGTACATACATCTTACATATGATAAATATGGGTATATGGTTACCTACATGTGTGTTACTCAAGTATAATACTTATTTGTACAATTCATTTACAACAAAATAGGACTGTTCTAAAACAGGTATGTTGCCTGTCACATGTTTAATTGACCTTGAGAGTAAGTGTTATGTTAACTTGACCTTGAAAATGAGAGAGACCTTGAGGTACTTTCAGTATTGCCTCTAACATTTATCATCATCCATGCCAAAGTATGATGCATATCAATTAAGCTACGATAGCCATTCAATCAGCCCCCCCCCCAACCCTTGATGTATTTAAAGTAAGTTATAACAAGGTAGAATTGAATTTAGTTAGACAAAGTGACCCTACATGTATATGTCACTCTTGAGTTGCAGGTGACATAAGAATGAAGAAGACCTTTCATACTTTGGAAACCAAAATATAAGCATGTTCAATAATATATTTGCAACATTGAAATCTACTTCAGAAAACCACACTTACTTAAAGGGATCTATGAATGAAGTCATCTCCTTAGGTTTTGCTACTCTCTTTCGACCATTTCCCTCCTTCCTAAAATTACAAATGTATTATTGTATTGAATACATGCACATCAAACTCTTTATTTCTTTCAGTTCAAAAGATAGTTCATCTATTTTCGTGGATATTTCCTTGTCTAGAGTATGTTAGTCACTGTACTTGTACATATAACTACATTACTACACGATAAAATCAGAAAAAAAAATCATATTGCAATGTAATTTATGTATGCCCTTACAAGTGTGGATGTATCATTTTAATTTATGAAACTTGATAGGTAACCATGTACTGTCTACATTATCTACACTATACTTGCCTCATAGATGATGTTTAAGGTGCAATTTCTTCTACTCCAGACATTATCCTGGAACTGATAAATTTTTAAGTTTTAATTGTAAAACCAATTTCAAACTACAAGTGTTAGTAATTAAGACATAAATTCCACTTTTTAAAAGTTTAGAGTACATGCAATAATAAAAAGTGATAAAAATTTCATATAACTGTGTATATTCCATGTGAAAATATCTTTCGTACATGTATGACGATACTAAAATTTTCTGCAAAATAGCCTTGACTTTGACGCTCTCTCCGCAGCCCCCCCCCCCTGAATCTGCCACTGCTATAAACATATCTAAGGAACATATTAATTCACCTCCTTTCTGATTCTGCTGAGGATATCTCAGAGGCGATTGGCTCTGGTAGAGTCAATATGCCTTTTCCCAAATCCATCGGGGTAGAAAATAACGCAGGCTGTTCTGGCTTGTCTGTCTCGGGCTCAACACTTGAGGGATTTACTGGTGCTTCTGCATAGTACCTTAGGGAGGAAATGATATATTCAGATGGGTCGACTATCTCATTTGAATTTATGTAAGTACTTATAAAAAAACATAGGGTAATCAAAGATTACATAGCTCGCCTATACAGGTTTTTGTTAGGAACACTTAGGTAAGTTTTTGAAAAGTAGTCAAAGTCCAAGGTCAAGGTCACTAGGTCAAAGATCATGGTCTCGTCTCAAGGCATCTACATGTGAGATATCAAAGCCCTATCCCTTATAGTTCAAGAGATATAGCCCAGGTTAACGTTTTGTCTATGGATGACGACAATGACACCGAGGGTATGGCATTAGCTCTCCGGACTTTTTCGTCCCGGCGAGCTAATGATGAAATAAATATTTATACTACCATGATAACAGGCCAAGGCAAGATTCCTCAGACTATAATTGTGCTTAAATCTGATCGGTCTCTGTCACTTGGCAGTTATAGCTCTACAAGCCTTGCAGGCTAAACTTCATAATGCTTTTCTTTTACACCAGTCTATTCTGTAGCATACATACCCCCCCCCCCCTTTCATTTACAACCATAATTCCTATCCAGCGCATTTCAACAATGCTAAATACAAAGCAAGAATAAGCAAATTTGCACGCGGGCGAGCATTTCCCCCTTCGAGGGCCTCACCAACGAACGTACCAATATTACAAACATCGTTACACTGAAAACTTCTTCACTTCCAACGTTTATTTTATGCAGATGATAGAAATATGGTCTAACTTGACTATAAGGAAATTGTATGGTAAACAATATTAAGGAGAAAACTATGAAAACATGAGACGAAAATGAAAAAACAACCTACCGATCAAGAAGAACACCGGCTAGGCCACAGGCACATGTAGAAAGAGCGTCAATATCTTGTATGATACCCATTTACAGGTCATAAGAGAATATATGTATAGAGAGACAAGGCTTCCGACGAATTTTCAGCTAGAAGTAGCATCTGAAATGTTTGCATTTGTCATGTTTGAAGGGCAAAAAGGGGTATGACCATAAAGATTTATTTGTATACTTCCTAAAAACATCAATAATTCACCCAAAAAGATCTCATAACATAGCCTAATCGTCTACCTAAGTTGGACTGTTTTCTACTTTCTGTCTTGAATCTCCATTGCCAGATTGGACAAATACTGATTCATTCAGAGGCTTTACTCTGCTTACTGTAAGCAAAATTAAAACACCTGGATGATTCGGACTAGCTAATCTGGCAATGGAGGTTCAAGACAGAAAGTAGAAAACAGTCCAACTTAGGTAGACGATTAGGCTATGTTATGAGATTTTTTTGGATGAATTATTGATGTTTTTAGGAAGTATACAAATCAATCTTTATGGTCATACCCCGTTTTGCCCTTCAAATGCAAAAAATTGCAGAAATTCTACTTCTAGCTGAAAATTCGTCGGATGCCTTGTCTCTCTATAAGATACCAGTGCAGTATTCTCTTATGACCATACAGGATATTGACGCTCTTTCTACATGTGCCTGTGGGCTAGGCCATGATGCGTCAATTTCAGCTCCTCTCTGAGGGCATTCCATCTATCTAAATTCTCTCCGATGTACACCTTTTGTTTGTTCCTTTCTTTAAAAAGTTCTTTTCTTTTTTTCTTTTGCGCTGATTCGCTCAATTCCCTTTTTCTTCCAGCCTTGCGTTTTCCTTCCCTCACACGCGACGACTCCATCTTTGTTATTATTTTTCGTGTGAGCGCGACTGCGCAGGCGCGACAAGGCGGTCGTCTCAGTAATGTATGCATTTATGTGGTGACCACAGAAATGTCGTTTTTCATTTAAATACTACGACTACATTGAGGGTTTTTAGTTGTAAATTTTGCAATTAAGGGCAAGAACGTAACTTTAGGAAAGCAAGAAAAATAAAGAAACGCCGATTTTCTTTTCGTGAGGAGGAAAAATCAGTCTATTAGCCTTAGTGTCTCTTTAATAAATGGTTTGTTATTTGACTAGAAGAATTGAAAAACAAAAAAACCATTTCAAATAACAATAAGAAGTCATGGAAGTTTCGTATTAAAAATCAATGGTTCTTATCATTTTGTCATTTTATATCTACATACTTGCCATAATTTTTCGGAGTTTTGTCATGTTGCAAAGAGGGACAAAAAGAGTGAAATCATCAAAAAGAGGGACAAATTTAACACCAATGAGGGACATAAAGAGGGACACTTTTTCATCACTATAACAAGGCCTTTTAATTATTATTACAAGTTAGGGTCTTTTTTTTGGGGGGGGGGGGGGATCCTTCACTTTTGAAGGAGCAACACAGTCAAATGAATGAGAAGTGTAAAATTTTCAAAACAAAGGACCATGTGGTATTAATTTGTTTCACTTATTTCCTCTTCAATTTGTCTGATTTTTTTCTGAAAATACTGAAATTTATCTCACTAAGATATTGCAATCCCAAATTGCACAAGATCATTGCTCTCTGCAAACACAAGAACGTCAGAGAAAAAATAAATCTTATTAACGCGCACCGTATACGTACACGGGCGTCGGCTCCTGGTCGGACGCATTTCTAAAAAGTGGCGCTTCAGCGAACTTGTCCACCTTTTAATTCACAAGTATTAAACACCTGCGCCGTTACCTGAGTTGACGTTGGCGAACAATAACAAGGAAGTTTTAATCAAATACACAATCGATACCTTAACGTCTCGGGTATTGAAAAAGACATACTTCACGTTATTTCTTCTCATAAAAGTTTTGTATCTTGGCTTACACAAATGGTATCACTCGAACATCTTATATAACTATTACTTTCAATGATCGAATTATTTTTCTAGCAAAAAAAAAAAAAAAAAAAACCAAAACAAAACAAAACAAAACAAAAAAAAACCCCAAAACAGAACAGAACAAAAACAAAAAACAACAACAAGAGAAGGCTAACTTGCATTTATTTAGCGACGTAAACTGACTATTGTTTGTGGTACAGCCGACCTTTTATCAATCGATTACTACCAAAACAGAGATCGATTACCGGCTGATAACTGTACATGGGTACATAACGTGCGGTAGATATTATTATAAAACAGTTTAAGTTTATGAAAAAACGGAGCGACTAATAATCAACATTACGCTGATTTTTTTATGGAACGTCCAAAAATAGGGATTTCCCGGCCGGGACAGATTTTTTTCGGTTGAAAATGCGGGACAATGGCAAGTATTTATCTAAATGTAAACTGAAGAAAGTTGGATTTAAACTTGAGTACTTGAAAATACGGAAAGTTCAAGCACAATTTCTTTGTAAATCTTAACTTAGGTATCGTCGGGGTGTATCGATACTTGGATCGCGAAAAAAAATATCGCGATGCACCGATGAATCGGAGTATCGTCCCAGCCCTAACACATGCAGTGATTTTTTTTCAGTAATTTGGGAATGGGGTCGGGGCCCGTGCAATTGGGAAAATTAAGAACGTTTGGGAATATTTTGGGAAGTACTAATGTGAAAGTAAAATGATAGTTTATACAATCAAAAATTCAGAATTGATTGTTTAATCAAATAATTTTCGTGAAAATATGATTTAATTTCTCATGCTTTTATAACAATATGGCACATAATTAGTAAATTTGCTACTTTTGAACCAGTAAATTTCACTTATTTTGGTGATAATTCCATCTATATGAAATTGGGAAATTTTAGAGCCACAATTGGGAAAAAAAGATACTATTTTTCATTGGGAATGGGGCCGAATAACGGCCCCAGAAATCATGGAAATGGGAAAAAAAAATCCCTGACATGTATGAAGTATGGCTTACTAAATTAACAATCAATATACTTAATTCGGCAAAATTAGATTGAAGTTTAAGAGTTAGACTTTTTTGTGGAACATATAACGATCTCAAGGAAATAAAACGCCGCGAGCAAGTCAGCTCACTTGTATTCGCGAACTTAAAACGCCGCGAAAAAAGGTTTGTAGAAATTTGGACGCATTAATTTCTGCTGGGACCTATTGTTTTGGCTGGGGGACCCATTGGCGAAGTTTCGTTATGTCCAGAGGACCCATTAAGATCAAATTGTAGATAAATCTCTGAGGGATGTGTGATATTACCGGTATACTGGTACATGTATATTGCGATATGTCCCTCGGTGATAATATATTACAATTTAAAAATCAAATATCAATATTTTACGATAAGAAAAATGCTTGAAATATAAAAATTACTTCTGGAACCGCAGATACAAAATCTGTTGACTAATTCATAATACCTGGGCATATCACGTTGTTTTCGGTATCACAGTCCAAGTCCGTTTACCTTTTAGAAGACCACAAATACTACTGTTTGCATGGTTCATTCTTATTGGAAACTGGATATAAACACAATTTGATTACTTTGTCATGCAAATATTGAAGTAAAATTGATACATTGAAGAGTTCTTGCTTAGGCCAAGTAAAATTACTTACACAATGTACATGTGTATGTTTCTCAGAAAATTGCATCTAAACATGCTAAACAAAGTGGCAATTAAGGTAGGTTCGGTTTTTGGTTTTTTTTTTACCCAACTCTAACATTTGTCTAAAATTCACATTGTTGGATGCTTGAAGTACTAATTGCTATGATAATGATTTACACTCATTTATTTGCAGATTTTTTGCATCTGATCAAGTTGTAAAGAAACCTCCGACATGCCGCCTAAAAAGAAAGAAGAGGCGTCGGGACCTCCGCCTCTCATAGGGAGAATGGGAACCAACCTCAAGATGGGAATAGTTGGACTTCCCAATGTCGGGTATACCTCAAATTTGTCATCAGTAATACCAGCTTTAAACATGATAAACACACTGACACGATTGGAAATAAAAAAAAGATACCAACTACTGGATAATACTTTAAATTCAGTGTTTTTAAAGTTGTAGACCCTGTATAATCAACTAAAATTGGATAAAATTTATCATGTGTATTATGTTGAACACAAACTTTTATTTTTCTAGCATAACCAAAGTCTCTATTTTTAACTTTACCAAACCTGGCAAAGTTATTAACTTTACATTTATTACGAAATTTCAGAACAGAATTTTAACCTTGGCCAGTGATTTTTTACCAGTGAATTGTGGCCGAATATCGGCCCTTTCCCAATGCCAAATTCATACTATTTTTATATGCCCGTCATTTGACGGGTCGTATTACGGTATGGTGAAGTCCGTCCGTCCGTCCGTCTGTCCGTCCGTCCGCCTATGGAACGCAATAACTTGATTATGCGTCAACGGATTTTCATGATATTCATACATTATGATTGGACTGTGGAGAGGAAGCCGCCTTTTGATTTTCAGGTTCATTCGATATGTCGTTACAGAGTTATGGGACTTAGATATTTTAAAATACAGTGAAAATATACTAAAATATTTAAAAATTATTTAAAAATCTATTTCTGGTCGAAATGTTTTGAGATTTTGTATACTTCAAGTAGGAAGGATGTTCTTTGACATATGTAACGGATTTTTAATTTTTTTGTGGCATAACCGAGATATTGTGTGTAATAGGAAGGAAGTGGGGGGGTGGGGGGGTTATATGCACATACATGTTAAGCTAAGGGCAAAATATAGGCCCATGGAATGCAATAACTTGAATATGCGTCAACGGATTTTCATGATATTCATACGTTTTGATTGGACTGTGGAGAGGAAGCCGCCTTTTGATTTTCAGGTTCATTCGATATGTCGTTACAGAGTTATGGGACTTAGATATTTTAAAATACAGTGAAAATATACTAAAATAGTTTAAAATTATTTAAAATTCTATTTCTGGTTGAAATGTTTTGAAATTTTGTACACTTAAGGTAGAAAGGATGCTCTTTGACATACATGTATGTAACAGGTTTTTAATTTTTTGGTGGCATAACCGAGATATTATGTGTAAGGGGGGGAGGGTTATATGCACATACATGTTAAGCTAAGGGCAAAATATAGGCGCATGGAACGCAATAACTTGAATATGCGTCAATGGATTTACAGGATATTTCTACTTTGTGATCAGACTTTGAAGAAGAAGCCGCCTTTCGATTTTCAGGTTCATCCGATTTGTCGTTACGGAGTTATGGGACTTGGATATTTTATTGAATACAATGAAAATATACTAAAATAGTTAAAAATTCTTTAAAAATCTATTTCTGGTCAAAATGTTTTGAAATTTTGTATACTTCAAGTAGAAAGAATGTTCTTTCACATATATAATGGGTTCTTGAATTTTTTGTCACATAATCAAGAAATTATGTGTAATGGGGGGGGGGGGGGGGGTTATATGCACATACATGTTAAGCTAAGGGCAAAATATAGGTGCATGGAACGCAATAACTTGAATATGCGTCAACAGATTTTCATAATATTTCTACATTGTGATCAGATTTTGAAGAGGAAGCCGCCTGTCGATTTTAAGGTTCATCCAATTTGTCCTTATGGAGTTATGGGACTTAGATATTTTGGTGTTGTGAAAAAAATCCCAACGGGCGTATCTTGCTGCGTGAGCGTAGGCTTTATTGGATCTTGTGTCATAAAACCCTGCTACAGCAAGCTATATATTAATCTTTGATTACCCATTCGTTATGTTAAAAAATCTCATATTTTCTCTCCTTCTTTTCAGAAAATCTACCTTCTTTAATGTCCTCACCAAGTGTTCTGCTCCTGCAGAGAACTTTCCTTTTTGCACAATTGATCCAAATGAAAGTAAGTTTCTTGTACTTGAAATATTGCAATACATTGTGAGCAATGTGTATCATGGTAGCCCTATCAATTTTCAATCAAATTTGAGCCTCTTAATTAAGTTCCACATATGATCTATAATGAAAAGCTCAGTCTGAAGAAAATCTAGCAGGACTACATATTAATCGTATTTGTGTCGTCTTGTCTCACATTATTTCTTTAACATATAATTTCAGGTCGAGTACCTGTGCCTGATGTCAGATTTAACCATCTGTGCGATCAGTATAAGCCAGCTAGGTAATAAGATAATTGTCAGCGACATTTAAATTTTATAAATGTCACTTGCATTTAGAAATAGTGTCAGGATATGTAATCCTATCCTGTTCAAGATAAACTGATTTTAATATTGACAAGATTTAGATTCATGTATTCTAGCAATAGTCCTTTTTCCAGGTAATTGTAGTGACTGAACATTGTAAATCAAGATTTATTAAGTACAGTAAGTGTATAAGCACCAGAAATCACATCATTTGTCAAATATTTTCATTTTGACATTAAATTTATATGCACTGTCTTGAAGCTTTGTCATATTCGCTATTTTCGAAAACCAGAGTTACTTCCCATTTGAGACGGTATCTGACGTAGACTGATTATGACGTCATTAAACTCTATGGAAACAGTCCTAAAAGTCTGGGAAATGACGGTATAAAATCGACGTTGCCATACCATTTTCATGACGAAACAATGGTTTTGCGTCAGATACCGTCTGTAAGGGGAAAAAACTCTGTATTCTGCAAAGACTCAATATACTATAATAATTGTGTCGTCAAAATGTGGCCAAATTTTTAAGTTTTGTTATGTCTGGTGTCTTGCTGTCGGACTGGATGACTGGAAAATCAATCATCCATTTTCACTTATATTGATCAATGGAATTTAGAGTTACCAATTCAGTTTGTAAATAATAAATCTGATTTTTTTCAACAGCAAAGTGCCTGCCTACTTGAATATTGTGGATATAGCAGGTCTTGTAAAGGGTGCTCACGAGGGGAAAGGTTTAGGAAACGCTTTTCTGTCAAACATCAACGCATGTGATGGAATCTTCCATGTCGTTCGTGAGTACATAGTAATACATGTAATATTATGAATTTGACATAAAATCACTACAGTTTATCACATTCATACCACAGTCACTCTATCGTACATCTGTTTTACTGTCTTTCTATAAGTCTGTTTTTGGTCACACATCTTTAATCTAGTACAAAACTTTTGAGTTATAGTGGTAGGGCTTCGTATTTGAGTTGGGGTATGACTCTGTTATTTGTTTTTATTTGGATGGAGGTACATTGACAGTGTATACCAGCAAAAAAGGCAGAAAATATATCGTTGCGTGTCATATGTTACATAAGTTTTTCATCAATTTTTTAGCTCGCCGGGACGAAAAAGTTTGGAGAGCTAATGCCATACCCTCGACGTTTTCGTCGTTGTCGTGGTCCGTAGACAAAACTTTAACCTGGGCTATATCTCTTGAACTATAAGGGGTAGGGCTTTGATATTTCACATGTAGATACCTTGTGACGAGACCTTTCATTTGAGACCATGACCTTTGACCTAGTGACCTTGACCTTGGACTTTGACCTACTTTTCAAAAACTTTAACCTGGTTTCTGACAAAAACCTGTATAGGCGAGCTATGTTATCTTTGATTACCCTATGTTTAAAAGTTAAGGAGAAGTTCAGAGTTTACTGGTGAATTGCCAAAATTGAGAATGTTTCAAGGAAATGAAATGATCAGTTATTAAAAAGGATTGACATCATAGTAGTGATAACGTGAGAAATGGGGAAGCTGGAGCAAATTTTTGGTTTTAAAGAAATTATTGTACAAGTATGTATACATGTATATATTTGACAGGGGCGTTTGATGATGAAGAAATAGTACATGTCGAGGGAGACGTTGACCCCGCCCGAGACTTGGAAATCATTCATAGTGAACTGAGGTTTAAAGATCTGGAATACCTAAACAAAAACCTGGACGGATTGGAACGAACCGTGGCACGAGGAGGAGATAAAAAACGCAAACCAGAATACGTACGTAAATATGATTATATAAGATCTACCTACTCTCTGATTTTTCCTAAACATTTATAATTTAGGTAAAATATTTTTTATGGCATTCTTGTATGATATTATAGTAATTTGAATATTTAATATAGCTCTTTGTCTTGTAATACATGTAAGTGCTCTAACAATATCTTCTGTGACATAAAATATCTTTCTCATTTCATATCGCTCATTACGGTGTCAAAATATTTGTAATCCATAAAGAAGCAGATTACATTGTACATAGTTTGTGCATCAGTTTTTGTCTATACATCGATAGACAGAAAAATTATTACAGTCTTTTCTTATAATTTGATTGAATTACTATTTAATTATCTAGTCTCTTTTGCAATTGACGCATTTATCATTTTTTTATCAAGTTCAAAACTGGCGATGTAATATGTGAACAGGCCTAACGTTGCAGGGCACGATCGATGTTAGTAATATCAGAATAGGCAACATTGTCTAAACAGCTATAGATAAAATTTTGCGGCGTACCTTTGTATAGGCGGTATACAGACACTACGGAAATAAAGTTATTCTAATATGACATGAGATTTTCTCCTTATATGTGTTATTCGTTAATAACAAAGACCAGAGTTACTTCCCATTTGGGACGGTATCCGACGTCGACTAATTGTGACGTCATCAAATTATATGGAAACAGCCCCTAAACTCTGTGAAACGACAGTACAAAATCGTCGTTCCCATACCATTTTCATGAGATCATAATGGTTTTACGTCAGATACAGTCTGAAATGGGAAATAACTCCGAAAAGTATTCCGCAAAGGTTCAATAGAGCTTACCCGTGGTCTATTATCCAAAACATTCATGGTTAGATAAGCCACGCCTACTCACGTGATATTCTGAAATTGATTTTCTGAAGACCTGTCATTTAAACTACTGCAGCAACACTTTTTGTCATCTTCTTTCATCAGAATATACTAGAATAGAAATAACAACTGGCTAGCAGTGGTTTATTGTCCAGTAATTCCCCTCATTGCATGAACCGATCAAATAATGTGATTGGTTCATGCAACTCTGTGAATTACTGGACAATAAATCACAGCTAGCTACATGTGAGCTAGTTGTTATTTCTTCACTAAAATGATGATTATCTCAGTTACAATGTAGATATACAGTAGGAAAAAGAAAATGTAAGATTGGAAGAAAAAAAAAATAATAGAATCAATGACAACTTTCATAATTTGTCTTGATGTCGTTTTCATTTTTCAAACGTCCACTAAAGATTTTCTATGAATTTTGTTTTTCATAAATGGCACAATCATAGCCAGAGTTCATTTATAAACTTTAAGCCATATTTTCTTGATATCTTTCCAGGATTGTTTATGTAAGGTGCGAGATTTACTCAACAACAACCAGTGGGTGCGTAACGGCACTTGGGATGCCAAGGAGGTGGGTGAACGCTAAATGTTTGCAGGAAAAGAAATATCATGTATAATTACAAGTATTATGTGCATGTGACATGAATTTATTGCACTTTTTGTCTGATCATTTGATGGATTGTATTTCATGATGTCTCCATTTACTTTGGATTTCCAGTGATTAGGTTGTCAAATTTAATATTAGTCATAGAAAAAAAATAAAGGAATAAAAAATATAGAATTTCAGAAAATGAATAGAAAAATCTAATTCAAGGAATTGTGGTCCCCCGCTTTGGATGTTTGTCTTTAAAGGAATGCTTACAGACACCCCCTACTATTTTAAAGTTTTCATAATATATCTCATGTACTATCAAAGTTCTAAATATCGAAAGATTAAACGCAAAGAAAAGGTCAAAAGGTCCAAACTTTGCTACCAAGGCAAAGGTCTTGTGAAAAGGAATGCTCATGTGAAATATGAAAGTCCTACTATTCACCATCCAAAAGTTATGTTCAATGTTGAAGTTTTTAAATGTGGGTCAATCTCCAAGGATGAAGTCACAAGGTCCGAATGTTGTTACTGACGGAAAGGTCTTGTCACTGTTGTTATCGACGGAAAGGTCTTGTCACAAGGAATACACATGTGAAATATGAAAGCCCAATCACTAAGCATTCAAAAGTTATTGTCAAGGTTAAAGTTTTTAAAAAAGTCAAACTCCAAGGTCAAGGTAAAAAATTTTGGTATTCATGGAAAGGTCTTGTCACAATGAATACACATGTGAAATATGAAAGCCCCATCACTTACTATTCAAACGTAATGGTCAAGGTGAAAGTTTTTTAAAAAAGTAGGTCAAACTCCAAGATCAAAGTCACAAGGTCAACAATTTTGGTATTCATGGAGAGGTCTTGTCACAATGAATACTCATGTGAAATATGAAAGCCCTATCACTTACCATTCAAAAGTAACGGTCAAGGTTAAATTTTTTTAAAAAGTAGGTCAATGTCCAAGGGCAAGGTCAAAAATTTTGATATCCATGGAAAGGTCTTGTCACAATGAATAAATATGTGAAATATGAAAGCCCTATAACCTTCCATTCAAAGGTTATGCTCAAAGTTAAAAATTCTGAAAAGTAGGTCAAACATCAAGGTCACAAGATAAAAAATTTTGGTATCTATGGAAAGGTCTTGTCGCAGAGAATACACATGTGAAATATGAAAGCCCTATCACTGACCATTCAGAAGTTATGAACAAGGTTAAAGTTTATCTGACAGACGGACAGACAGACAGACAGACGGGATGGTTTTAATGTTCCCGCACTTTTGTGAAAGCGGGGGACAACAACCATAATTGTTAGATCTGATCCAATGAGAAATATTGCTAACATCAATTCTCTATTTGCTATTTTCAAAAATTAGAGTTTCTTCCCATTTGAGACGGTATCTGACGTAGACTGATTATGACGTCATCAAATTCTAAGGAAACAGCCCTAAAAGTCTGGAAAATGACGGTATAAAATCGACGTTGCCTTACCATTTTCATGACGTCACAATGGTTTTACGTCAGATACCGTTTGTAAGAGGGAAAACTGTATTCCGCAAAGACACAATATCCATTGGTAATTTTATTTCAAATGTATTCATTTCCTATATTTGTTGTTGATTTTCAACATTTTTGGAACTCGGTTTAGATTTAAACAACTTTAGCAGTACAATGTAAATTGATTTCTACATGAAACATTTTTAATATATAAATTTTGGCTCTCTGTAAATTCTAAAACATTCTATGTAGTTTGCAGATTTCTACAAAATGATGAATAAGTAAAGAAAACGTATATTGTCTTTTCTAGATAGAGGTGTTGAACCAGCATTTATTCCTGACATCCAAACCTGTGATATACCTAGTAAATATGTCAGAAAAAGATTACACAAGGAAAAAGAATAAATGGTGAGAAATTGATGAAAATTGATGCTTATTGAAGGAAATTCTAAATGTCCAAAACATGAAAAATTAATTGAACAAAAAAAAATTCATCTTGAACAAACATTTAACTTGATGAGCTTCAAATAGTTTTCAGTTACATTTTGTGTTTAATTCTTAATGTCCTCAACATGAAAGATGAAAAAAAAAGATTTTAAGTTTTGATCAAACATGTAACTTGTTGAGATTCAAATAGACTAGTTTAGTTTTTCTTTTGATAATTTCTGATTATCGATAGCAAAAATTCTATCAATTGCTTATCACTAGTAATAATGTGCTCCAAGTACACTATGGGTCTTTGATTTAAGAAATAACAACTAGCTAGCTGTGGTTTGTTGTCCAGTAACTCCCCGAGTGGCATAAACCAATGAAATTATCATCGAGCCGCGAAGCTATTTGTTATTTCTATTCTAATATTGTTCAGCACTAGCTCTATAGCATGTGCATGGGCGGAGCTTAGCGAACTGTAAGTTTTTTGGAGATTTTACACCAGGCAAGTTCTATAGTACATATAGGGAGAAAACCTTAAGTCATGTTAGAATTGAAAATATTCGAGCCTTTTTATTTAACTTCTTCAGGTTAGTAAAAATCAAGGAATGGATAGACAATAACGACAAAGGTGCCATGGTGATATTGATGAGCTGTTCCATAGAACTTAAACTTCTAGACATGGCAGAAGATGAGCAAGCAACTTTCTGTAAGGAATCGGGTGTAAATAGGTAAGCTGGAGGGGACTAAATATTCTGCTCCGATCATCTTGCCGTCGACTCAGTCTTCCTGTCTGTCAATCTATATGCCACACTTCACCATGTTCACTATTAGTGAAAAAAGTAGGCTGAAAAATTTTTATGTAAATTTACAAGCTACAGATCCAAGTTCTAGATCTTTATCTGACTGAATCATTTCTGGCAGTATTACATGACTTAGACTTCAGTTTTCCACACTTTTTCACCAAGTGGGCTGAAAATGTGTGTTTGAGTAAATTTATAAGCTACAGATAAAGTTCAAATTTTGTTCGGATGGAATCATTATAGGCAGAGTTATGAAACTTAGACTAAAGTTAGCGGGGGCTTCCATGAAGACTTCCTGACTATTTTCACCATTTGATGAGAATTTACATGTAGGCTGAATATTGGTGTGTGAGACTGAGTTGATTTATAAGCTACAAATCAAATTTGGGATTTGTTTGGATTGAGGTACTCTAAGACAAATGTTAATCGACTTACCCTTACAATGTTGAGCAATCAAACACTGTATCATACATGTATTACATGAAAATTTGTCTTGAAGGCCAGGTGGGGACTATAAAAGAAGACGGGTAAATTTCCTGTCATTTCCTCGCTGACCTGTAGAGTTAACATCTCTAATCGCAATCTGATTGGTCCTATGTATCCTTTATAACACTCTCAACTTTTGATTGACAGCTTCAAATAGGTAAAATTGTGATATAATTGATTAGCAAAATCAAGTATACTTGTCAGTATGTCTTTGATGTCACACACCGCTTGTGTCTCTAGAAATATCACTGGTCAGTAGACGCCACATATATCACGTCTACCAAGCTAAGATCACTCAGATGTGCATATTAATTACCACTCGTTTGAAAAACCTGGCCTTTAAAGAAGGGAAGGTACAGAATTATATGTGTATGTACGTGTACAATTTGGCTGAATTTGTGAATTTTGCACCCATTCTTCTTTTCATTCGATCTTCTCTATAATATAGAATTAGTTCCTTTTGAAACCCTTTCTGAGATAAACTAATTGTAACTTCATTGAATTTCATGGAAACAGGCTTGAGATTAAGGAAAACAATGATAACAGGTCCTACGTACATGTATAAAGTCTTCAATTTGTTTTCAGTGCATTAGATAAGATCATCGTCAACGGATACAAAGCATTAAACCTGTGTTACTTCTTTACTGTGGGCAAAGATGAAGTCAAAGCTTGGACCATTCAGGTGAGGAAATTTTTGTTTCACCTGTGAAGCATAGCGACACTTAGGGATCACTTTGTCCGTCTGTCTGTCACACTTGGATGTCTGTAACACCCTATAGATACACTATATAAAAGTGATTCCTAAGTGTCGCTATGTTTTGCAGGCAACACATATATTCCTTGGAATAATTTTTCTAGTGCTAAAAAAATGTCTCTCTTACTTGTGGGTATATACCGTATATTCAGAAATATTTGCGAGATACTAATTTTGTTATATTTGCGAGCAATTTGGAATCAAGAAAAATTATTCTCGCGAAAATTGTATTTGATAATTAAGTTACAACATAAGTTGGTATAATATCAATTACGTTTCATTGTAATCTTGCATGCGTCATCCTTTTCTTTTCCCTATTAAACGCAAATAGAATTCAGTTGAGTGTACTCTTATCACAGACCTAACTAAAATTTCAATAATAAAAGGACTGGTAAAAACAGTGACATCATATGTATATATTTGCTTGTAATACAGGAATCGTGAAACATTGAACTTCTGAAAATAAAGACACCCTATTTTACTACAAAAGCGGGAAATTTGGTACATGTACTCGCAAAAATTTATGGTTTAACGGTAATTCTGATTGACCACGTACCTATTCTGTGTACACACCTTGAACACCCAAATTATACATGTAGGACAGTCATTTCTTATATTTATGTATTTACTAAGGTACTAAAGCATGTTATAATATCAAAAGTATCTGAAAGTAAGTGTATCCAACCAGAATTATACACCCATGAATAATCAAGAGAAAGAGTCATAACTTTATATTTAAATATATTGATTTTGATTAGTACTTAATATCAGACACCCTAGTTGGCATGAATAATGCTTATTTTGCATATTATAGTGTAAAGTAACTTTAATGTTAAAGACAAAGTGATACATTTGTGACTTACGATTAAACATGTGCATGTATGTAAACTTCGTAAAATCTTACAGAGGAGGATTTCTGTACGCCTCATTAATTTTTATTGTACACCTTTCTTTTATAATTTCTCTCTTTGTTAACATCTTTTTGTTGTGATATTTAGGCAGGAACCAAGGCACCACAAGCTGCTGGAAGGATACACACAGACTTTGAGAAAGGTTTCATTATGGCAGAGGTGATGTCATACCCTGATTTCAAGGAATACGGTTCAGAGGCAGAATGCAAAGTAAGTTGACAGTGTAAACAATATTAAATACATACATATTCTCAAACTTGCTTTCACTAATGCAGAAATTTGAAAAAAAAATCATGATGCAGATAATGGAAAAAGTCAAGCTTGCAGTCAGTGATACAGAAATTTTACTTACATGTATGTAAATGTTTTCAATAAGTTGAAAATTTAAGCATTCCACATGTTCCATTCACCCTTCCACAAACTTCTACAAAACCTTTGCCCATGACAAGACCTTTCAACGTATGCCAAAGAATAGCAGATCAATCACCTTGACTAGTGAAAATGTCATAAATCATACTTCAAGAGAAAATTTCCACACAAAGTAGCATTCTATAACTTTTTACTGACAAAACTTAGTTTGCAATCTGGCCATACCTTCTTTAGCTGTGTTTCATGAAATCACATCATGTGTTAACCAGAGGAAATTTACTTTCAGGCCAACGGCAAGTACCGACAAAAGGGACGAGATTATATAGTTGACGATGGTGACATTATCTTATTTAAATTCAACGCTGGTGCCGGGTTACAAGGAAAGAAAAAATAACATCGTAGACACCTAAGCGCTTTATTTAAAAAAATGAAAGATGCAGAAACTGTGAACTCTAAAGACTTAAGGCAGGACATGACAAGGAATAAAAAATAATATCGTGAGTTCTATAGTGCTTTATTTAAAAAAAGGTAGAATGATGCAGAAATTGTGAACACTCAAGACTTAATGCTGTACAACATAAGAAGGAATAGAAAAAAAGAGTATCACAGATTTCTCGAGTGCTTTATTGAAAAACCGATAGATAAAAAATGTGAAAACTCAGAATTAATGCCATACAACATGACATAGAAAGAAATATTAATATCACAGATTTCTATAGTGCTTTATTTAAAGAATTTGAAAGATATGAGTTGAGATAATTAGGGAAAGAAATATTAATATCACTGACTTCTTCAGTGCTTTATTCAAAAATTGAAAGATACCGAATTTGAAATATTCATATATGTAAAAAATATGAAAGTGGAATGGCAGTACAGAAACATAATATTAATGATTACAAAATGGACTAATGGACTACTGTATATGCATGCCTTGAATTCAGTTGTCTTGCTAAGAAATTCCTTCCATGAAGGTATTATTTTGTTTACTTCCATTATGAATTTCCGCCTTTACCTAATTATTTTATTTTACCTTATCCTTTTGATCTCTGAAAGGTATTTTTCCTGTTTTGCCCCCCCCCTCCATTCCCCAATTTGAAAGATGGCAAAAACGTTTTTAGGATGAAAACTTTGTTAGAACAGTATGTTCATATAGACAACCCTTTACAGCGGAATTCTTTATAGATAAATTAGAATTGACCCTTCGGATTGCAGGAAAAAAAATGCAAAATTTCGTGACGTCACAATGCTTTTACCTCGGACATACAAGCTTCGAACCTCGGTCAAACATTGAAATTGCATTATGATGTCATGTAATTTCTCAAATTTTTCCGGCGTTCGGAAGGATCAATTGAAAATATTATTTCAAAATGTTTGACATCATAATAAATGCTTTTTGTGTAAAATGAAAATGTTCGTATGGTGACAATATGGAAATACATGTACTCTATTGGATGACGTAAAAATGCTTTTATTCAGGAACTGTTAAAAAAAGGTTGAAATTCTGGTCAAGGTATGATGTGAAAAGATATGATACATGTATTATCATATGCTGGTGTTAAAAAGTCAAAAATCACGAAAATCATGTAATGAAATGCATATTACATCGTCACAACGTTTGAGATCTGCAATAATTGTGAAATTTAATAATTTCAATTTTTAAATTTAATAATATTCAGTAATAAATAATGAAAATGATTTACCAAATATTGTACTGTATGATAGATTGATACATCTGTGTTCATTCTTTGCTGCATACAAATACTTTGAAATGTATCAATTTTAATTTAAGATGGAATAAACTTTGGAAAAAAAAGACTTTTTAGAGAATTTTCTTTTACGTGTATTATAATCAAGGCCATTATACAATTAATTACCTTGTGCGAGGTAGATATAGCAGTATAGCAACCCAAAGGATATGTTATTTACCGAGGCCACAGGCCTACATTGTTTAGATTCGAGGATCACTGACGAGGGATAAGTACCCGAAAGGTGCATGTCTGGTCCATGTTGCCAATTTATCTGTTCTTAAATGATGCTATTCAATTTGAAGACGTTTACATTGATAGCATCCATTGCTGTTAGTAATGAATAGGTATTCTCTGATGGCGCGAAATATACGCATACGCATACGCCGCTACTATTATAACGTCATAACTACAATACCAATTTTAGAAAGATACAGGGGAAAATATGAGAGTTGTTCTAAATTTAGCTATCTGGAGGTGGTTATAGCGATATATTTAGAAGCTCCAGACACGTTTTCAGCCAATCAGCGATGGCCATCTTTTCCAGTCATACAATAATATTTATTATCAGGGTTGCTAGCAGACTTCAAAAGTCAGGGGAAATTGCCATCTTTTTCAAGGTCAGGAAATTTTGAATTTGGTCAGTGAAAATTTTAAAAAATCCAGAAAAGTCCGGTAAGTTCAAAGACCAGAAACTGCACTGTTATCTTTCACTTATTTTGACTACTAAACAGTAAGGAAAGTATGTTACAATATGTTTATTATTGATGTTGTGTATTGGGTAAAGGTTAGGTTTATAGTCTCGTTCGCCTGAGCCTCGCGTGACTTCTACAATCACCTCCCTGGCGAGACCTGTACAATCTAGTGCATTCTCAATGTGCATTCTCCCTTGGGAGTATACAAGTAGAGCTGGCGTTTAGGCGCTAATGCTTTTCATTCGCATTACAAGCTCGTCTCATGTGCCAGATACCCGGTTTACTCCTGGGTGGAGAGAGTGCAACATAGTGTAAAGTAACTTGCCCAAGGTTACAATGGTATGCAATGATTGGCGACGGTGAGACTCGAACCCACGACATATGGATTCGAAGTCCACCGCGCTAACCACTACGCTACCAGAACTATAATAATGTGTATGATGTTGCAGAGAGGATATACATACATGTATGTAGCATTGCTTTTGTCCAGACTCTTGGGATTAGCATGGAAGACAAAGCAATCTTCATAGAAACATCAAACATTCCACAAATGATCCCCATGAGCAGAGGATGAACTCTACTGATTTTTAGGTTCAAAGGTCAAGGCCACAACAGACTTAGGCTCAAAATCCTTGTGAACATTATAGAATGACAAATATGGATAATGACCATATCCCTGTATACAGCACAAAATCGATAATTCAGAAAATCAGAAACCGAAGGCATACAAAATCAGGATAAAACAGGAACCAAAGCAAACAAACAAAATAGCAGTCCAAGGAATGCTTGTGTCGCCTGCGAAGCGGTTTGATTATTATACTAGAAAGTGGATCAAAATTATTGGTATCAGTAGAAAAGTCTTGTCAAAAGAAATTCATTTGAAACATCAGACCTCTTCATTAAAAATTAAAAGATATTGTCATTCTCAAATTTTCAGTAAAAAGTGTCAATCATCTAGGTCAAGGTCACTACGTAAAAATTGGTAACAAAAAGGTCTCATCATAAGAAATATTAAAGACCTATCACCTACCAATTAAAAGATATATACAACCTTAGAAAAGAAGATCAAATAGCTAGGTCAAGGTCTAAAGGTAGGAAATTATGGTATGTGTAGAATGGCATTGTTACAAGGAAAATACATGTGAAATATCAAAGCCCTCACCAATCACCTACCAATCAAAAGATATAGCCAATATTACTTTTCTAGAAAAGTAGGTCAAATATCTACGTCAAGGTCAAAAGGTCAAATATTATGGTTTGTACAGATAGGCCTTGTCACAAGGAATACACATGTGAAATACCAAAGCCCTATCACTTACCACTCGAAAGATACATCCATTCTTAATTTTTTTTGGAAAGTAGGTCAAGGTCAATAGGTAAAAAATTATGGTATGTGTAGGAAGGTCTTGTCACAAGGAATACACATGTGAAATATCAAAGCCCTATCACTTACCAATCAAAAGATATAGCGAATCTTATCTTTTTTACAAAAGTAGGTCAAATATCTAGGTCAAGGTCACAAGGTCAAAAACTATGGTATGTGTAGAAAGGTCTTGCTACAAGGATTGCACATGTGAAATATCAAAGTCCTAACACTTACCAATCAAAAGATATATCCATTCTTAATTTTTTTGAAAAGTAGGTCAAATATGTAGGTCAAGGTCACTAGGTCAAAATTTATGGTATGTGTAGGAAGGTCTTGTCACAAGGAATACGCATGTGAAATATCAAAGCCCTATCACTTACCAATCAAAAGTTATGGGCTGTGACACCCAAAGTGTGACAGACAGACAGACGGACAACGGACAAAGTGATCCCTAAGTGTCGCTATGCTTCGCAGGCGACACAAAAACCTCCACCACATGAAAAGAAGCGAACCCCCGATATTGGAGTGAGACCAGGTGCCCAGGAAGAGTAAGCATCTCCTGCTTGCATGCAACACCCGCCGCTTCATTTCGGTAGAACTGTCACAAAAACCATAGAAGACAGCAAAAATCATAGAAACATCAATCCTTTCACAAATGTTTCCCATGGGAGATGATGATTCCCACTGATTTTAAAGGTCAAGGTGTGAGTGGACATAGGCTTAAAATCCTTATGAATAGCATAGGAGACAAAGCAATCATCAATAAAACATCAAACCTTCCACAAATGTTCCCCTCAGAGAGAGGATGCACCTATTTGATTTCCATGGTCATGATCAACGAACAAGGTCACAGCAGACTTAGTCCTAAAATCATGTACAGCAAAGAAGACAAAGCAATCATCATAGAAACATTAAACTTTTCACAAGTGTTCCCAAAGGGGAGAGGATAAACTCAAGACTTGATTTTCAGGGTCAACGGGCAAAATCACATCAGACTTGGACTTAAAATTCCTGTGAACAGGATAGTAGACAAAAATATCAAACCTTCCACAAATGTTCCCCATTGGAAGAGGATGAACCCTATTGATTTTCAAGGTCCAGGTCACAGCAGACTTATGCTTAAAATCCTCGGGAACAGCAAAGTAGACAAAGCAATCATTATAGAAACATCAAACCTTCCTCAAATGTTCCTTACAGAGGGAGGATGATTAATTTTTAAAATCAAGAGTCAAAGGTCAAGGTTACTAGGAAAGACATATGGCAAGGATCATAGAAATCCAAAGCTACCAAGAAAGAGAGTATTAATCAATAGGTATTCTTATGATTTTGAAAATTGATTAAAGACAATCAGTTCTTTTTCCAAATTGCAAAAGTAACATATGCAATATTTTGAACAAAATGACTTTATATGCAATTGCGAGGGGATCTTGCACTTGCGTTGCCTTCTTAATTTTCTTTTATTTATTTATCTATTTTTTTTTTACATCTTTTTTTTTGCAAAACGATGTGGAAGCAGCATGTACGCCTGGGTCCTCTACCAAGTTTGTGTGATAAGAACACAAATGTCAACCAGTATTAATATTGTCACAGAAGTCTCCACAGATTTTCAACTCTCGCAGCCTCTGGTTAGCGAGTACGAAGCACTATATATATCCTCTGCCAATGTGTGCGTCAATGCAATCCATAACAGTCGCCTTTTCACAAAGAGAGCTCCTGTTCTCGAGTGTCCCCCTCCACGTTAGCGCCAATTCGATATTTGAGTATTGTATTTTTTCGGTAACATTGCATACATTTTTTCCAAACCTTTCAAGACGTAAAAAAATCATTTTCCTACACCATTTTGTCTTTTCCGACCCGCCTGTTGACAAAAGGACTTGTATAATATTTTCTTCTTCTCGTCTGCAACGGATACCTCTTGTCGACTGCTGTAAGGACTCAATATGACTGGCGGGGTTTGTAATCTCACCTGATCTAGCAAACCAAAATATCACGATTCGAATTTACCCTGTACGACCTTGGCGGGTGTAAAAAAGGAAGGGGGGGGGGGGGAGGTCCAACACTTCGAGGGCGTGCAATATGATTTTGAAAAAGATATTGCTGCAAAAAAGTGGAGAAAATCTACATACTTGGCAAACATTGTCCTGACGCCTTTTCATCCCCTCTAGATCCGCGATTGTACAATGTCAGACTTTCTCAGTTTTGCTGAATTATTTTAAATTCTGAATTCCTTTGAACCAGGAAATGTACGTAATTCGTTTATTTTTCGTAATTTGGCAATTACAAAATATATTTCCTTTTTTCAGTTATAGACAAAGCACATGCATGCTTTGATAATTAGTTGAAACTGGTTTAATTATCCCAATTCTCAGATTGACCTACATATCTAGGGAAAAGGGGAGGTTAATTACTAAATTCGATGGAAAATAACATAAAAAATTATGCATTTTATTTTCTTATATTAGCTAGTAGGTCGTGCAAGTATATAATATGTAGGTCATATCGATATTTTTAGAATTAAAAGATTTGAAGCACGTATGAAATTTTAGTCTTCCATGAAAATCGGTTTAATTAAAGAACCATTCAAGTAACCACAATTGATGACTTAATTCATTATTTTGATTCTAGCTTGAATTTACATCTATTCGCCTTCTTTAACGAGGATATCGTGTTGAGGTCATCGAAGGACATTTAGCACGGTACAGGCCGGGTCCTGGGTCAATCTATAGTTTTATGTAAGGATATTTTCCGGTGTTAAAGAGTGAGCCTTCCCCCATAGCATGACTTCCCCCCCCCCCCCCCGGCGGTCCCACTATAGAGTGAGCCTTCCCCCCGGCGGTCCTACTCTAGAGTGAGACTTCCCCTGGGGAAGTCTCACTCTACAACTAGTTATAGAGTGAGACTTCCCCCATAGTGAGACTCCCCCCCCCCCCCCTCCTCTCCATGCGATTGAAATTCAACCCGCCGTTGTGCTTGAGTTCTGTCAATGTTGCTTTGAATAGTTAGCTGTGCATACTAGGGGTGTCACGATAGTGGAAACACGTTGTTGCGATATATTGCGATAGTTTTTCACTGTATTGCGATGTATTGTGATATATTGCTTTCTTTATATTTTCAGTAAAATCCAGGTATACACCTTCTGGACTTCTAATTGCTATAACACTAGAATTGGATGAAAAATAAAGAGTTTAATTAGAAGAAGAAATTGCGATATATTGCGATACGCATTTCGTATCGCGATAGGATATAAATCATTTGTGTATTGCGATATATCGATATATTGTGACACCCCTAGCGCATGCCCAACTGTAACCAGTACAACCTTCATATATCTGACCATGAGGACAATGGAAACAAAAGCTTTTTACTCGTATTTTAGCAGTTATTCTCATGCGAATTATACATGGATTTATTTAGATATTCCTCGTTATAAGTACATTGTAGAAATATGTCTTCGTACGACAGATGTAATTATAAACTTGATCTACATGTGTTTGCATAAAAGGTGTCGCTTCGCCTGAGGGACACGGTACGTTCGCTTGACATGTGCAATACGAACTTCGTAAACTCGAACGTCAAAAATTGGAATACCCTTAAAACACGAAGTGTAAACGTGGTGCCAATCGAAGTTTAATAACATAAATTTAGTTCGATAACTTGAACGACTCGTCCCTTGTGATTCGAGTATTCGACGTTTGACTGTATTACATAACGATAGTGTACGGTCGCTTTTATAATGATGAAGAGACCGTATACTATCGTTGTTAGATATTGCACCTGTCAGGCGAAGCTACCGTTTTAGTAGAGTGATGTAGGCATGCACTGCACACGGAAGGGGAGGGGACTTAGATTACAGGCGTGCGGCTGGAATGGGGTATACTTTTAAGGCTTTTTGATTTTTAATTGGTATCATTTTAACTTCAAATATATATCACCCCCACAAATTTTACAAACCCACTATTGACCCTATAAATACGTCAGAAACAGACCTTATAACTAATAGTATATTGTGGATCGGCGTAGCCATGTTGTAGGAACGACAACGTATGCCATCACATCGACGTAGTATATTGTGGCTACGGCGTAGCTATGTTGTGGGAACGTCAACGTATGCCATGGCCACGACGTAGTATGTTGTGGATTTGACGGAGCTTTGATATGGGAATGACAACGTATACCATGACCACAACGTAGTATATTGTGGCTACGATGTAGCTATGTTGTGATAACGACAACGTATGCAATGACCACAAAGTAGTATATTGTGGCTACGGCGTAGCTATGTTGTGGGAACGACCAAGTATGCCATGACTACGACGTAGTATATTGTGGCAACGGCGTATCCATGTTGTGGGAACGACAACGTATGCCATGACCACGACGTAGTATATTGTGCCTATGGCAGAGCTATGTTGTAGGAACGACTATGTATGTCATGGCCACGACGTTGTATATTGTGGCTTTAATTTGGGAACGACAACGTATGCCATGGCCACGACGTAGTACGTTGTGGCTTTGATGTGGGAACGACAACGTATGACATGACCACGACGTAGTATGTTGTGACTTTGATGTGGGAACGACAACGTATGCTATGACCATGACGTAGTATGTTGTGGCTTTGACGTAGTTTTGATATGAGAATAACAAGGTATGACATGACCACGACGTAGTACAGGTATATTGTGGGAACGGCGTAGCCATGTTCTGGGAACGACCAAGTATGCCATGACCACGATGTAGTATGTTGTGGCTTTGATGTGGGAACATGCCATGACCAGGGGGGAAGGCTCACTCTAGAGTGGGACCGCCGGGGGGAAGTCTCACTCAAAATTAGGCAGGGGGAAGGCTGGCTCTAGAGTGAGCCTTCCCCCTAGGGGGGAAGGCTCGTTCTAGAGTGGGACCGCCGGGGGAAGGTCTGGCTATGGGGGAAGGCTCACTCTATAACACCGGCATTGCACACTGAACAACCATACCAACGGGACTCTATGACGGGAGCTGTCTATATCTAATTCCTCGTCTTAGGGAGCAACCATTTGATTTCTATAGGGGCAAAAAAAAAAAAAAAAAAAAAAAAAAGAAAAACCCGGATCATGAAATTGGGCCCCCCATCTGTCTGTCACCTTTCCACATGCCCGTGGTAAACACTTTTTTTGTGTCATAAGCTAAGTACAAACAAAACTTGAGTGAAACAAATTAAGCTTGATTCAAATGACTTAAAGAAGATCCCGACGACAATCTCGACAACACTCACAATAGAGCACAAAACTGGGTATCGACGGACCCCTAGCAAGCTAGAGGTGGGACCAGGTGTCCGGAGGAGTAAGCATCCCCTTTTGGCTAGCCACACCCGCGAAGGAACGAAATCAAATTCCAAAGTTACTAGAGCCATATAGCCTGTCTGCATTGAGTATCATTTAAGTTAAGAGCAAGAGATGCCTTAATAATTACTCTTCCTTGGCACAAAATTGAAAAAAAAAATCCGGCTCTTAAAATGGCTGAAAAAATACCGGATGGCAAAAGTCTTCCTCCCCCCCCCCCCGGTAAAAAATCAAATGGTTGCTCCCTTATTTGATGAAAGTTACAGAGAATTCTCGAGCTCGCTTCACTAGTTGAACACGGATTATTTTCTTCTCAATTTTCAAAAGACGTTTTTAGTTGCATGACAGTACTAAAATAAAGCAACATCATCACATCTTTTGATTTTTAATTTGTGTGACTCCGATAAGTACGTACAATGTAACCTGGATAACCACACCTTTCGAATGGCCGTCAAAGATTTGCGCCTAGTGAACATTTTAAAATAAGTCTCGCTTAATTAATGTACAGTATCAAATGTCATAAGTGTTGGATTTTTCGGTGTGTATACTGCTGTGGGAGTGCACGTTGCCCCTTGTTGTTCTTTGTTTTGTTTATGTCCATTGCTTTTGAAAGTCAGATATAGAGCCCAAAAGTCGTGCTAAGTTTTGATACCAAGACATTTGACCTAGTAGCCTGGACCGTGAATTTTTCCTTATAGGAATATGTATTCATAATACATTGAGCTAAGTAATACATTTTCAGCGTTTTACCTTGAATGTAGGTATGTGAAAGAATGAATGTTATGTTTAATATATATAGGATTTCAAATGAATTTTCATTTCATACGATGTATTATGAAACGAGTTGTGTGTTTTATATCCCCGAGCCTTAACGAGTTGTGTGTTTTATATCCCCGAGCCTTAACGAGTTGTGTGTTTTATATCCCCGAGCCTTAACGAGTTGTGTGTTTTATATCCCCGAGCCTTGGCGAGGGGATATAAAACGTACAACGAGTTTCATAATACATCGTATGAAATAAAACTTCATTTGAGATTCTTTTTATCATATGATATTGCCTAGAAATGTGTATTTCTAACGTGAAATCAACGTTTCTGAGAACTATAGAGGCGAATCACGCCGTGATCTAGAAGTCGTCTGCTACGCCATGAGAAGTAGTGTCCCCATCGTATAGATATTCTGTGCGTAAGAGAAAAGTATTTCAGTTTTGAATAGTATTTTATTGCAAGAATTAATTCAACAGCAACAATTTTAATCATTGAAATAGACTCCGGGTCTGAATTTAACAGTTGACCGATATTTGAAAGGTCACATTTGTCCAGGTTTATGTGATTAAATTCCAAACTTAACCAATCGCATTCAAGCAGAGCTATATGTAACGTGTTATCATATCATATATTTATGAAATGGCTTTATGAAACTGCATAACGGGTGTATCATGTGATAAAAATGATTCCGTTTTGAAACAAAAATGTTCCGCGGGGAGTATAATTCGTCACTTTAGTAAGTGTCAGTAAGTGACAGTAAGTGTTTTGAATATGCTTCCCTGACATTGTCGCCATAGCACTTTCTATATAGACATAACGTCAGACAGTGCATGAATTTTATATATTTTCATTTCCATGCTTCGTAAACATCGACGGCGGGTGTGGCTAGCCAACAGGGGATGCTTACTCCTCCCGGGCACATGGTCCCACCTCTAGCTTGCTAGGGGTTCGTCGATGTTTAATTTTGTGCTCTATTGTGAGTGCTGTTGAGATTATCGTCAGGATCTTCTTTAACTCATTTAGGACAGTTCTAGTTTGAATGACCGTTGCGTTTGACATCTATCACAATAATATAGTTATGCTACCCTGTGTTTGACTGTTTGTTTTGGTATTTTATCTTACATTGTAGCTTTTTGTTTTTGTAAACAACTGTACGTCACAGATTACCTCTGTGGGACTCCGATAAGTACGTACCATGTCATCTGGATAACCACACCTTTCGCTATCATGTAGCGAATTACTGTCAAAAGTATACGTCGAATGAACATTAATCTCGCTCAATTTATGTATCCATTTGTTATTCTTGTTGCATTTTTCGGTGCGTATGCTATGATTGTTTGTTTGTCCATTGGACGCGTGAGTTAAATTTTTGAGTGTCTCCTTGTCCCCTGTTGTGTGGAAGTTGCTTTGTTTATGTCTATTGTTTGTTGCGACTCCTTATGCGGATGATATCACGTACCTATGGAGAGTAAGCATCTCCTGTTTGACTTTATGTAATCTTCATAGAACTCCGACGAGTAGGTCTTCGTTACTACCACAATGTACAGCAAGATGCTCAAATTACCAATTGATAACAAAATTATTTTAGATTAGTTTTGATTATGCGTAAAATTACACTGATCCTCTACTATATCAGACTGAATTTTTTCGTTCCTTCGCATGTCGTTAAAAAGTTCCCCGCGAGGGGTTTGACAGTTAGTGCTTTAATGCTTTCCCTGACATGGTCACCACAGCACTATCGATAAAGATATAACCTCAGACAGTGCAGGTCTTGTAGATATTGTTTTCATTTACGTGCGTGAACATCGACGGCGGGTGCGGCTAGCCAAACATGGGATGCTTACTCCTCCCGGGCACCTGGTCCCACCTCTAGCCTACTAGGGGTCCGTCGTTGCTAAAGTTGGTGCTCTATTGTGGGTGTTGTCGATATTGTCGTCAGGATCTTCTTTATTTCATCCGCGTCTCCGACTGTAAATGTTGTTTTTTTTTTCAGGATACTTGCACCTCTTGTTGCATAACAGGGTCCTGCTTGGGATCTGTAACTTTGAGATAGCGGATGACCACCAAGTCGAAGTTGTTTGCCAATACTTTCCAAATTTATTTGTATGTATGTCGTATTGCCATAATATTCGTGTTTCATATTTTAGTGTGGCTTCCTTGAGCCGTGGAATACCAGTATTGTCACAATTTTGATACTTGTCTTCCAGTATTCTTACTTTTACGATACTGGTATTCCAGTATTGTATATATGACAATACTGGAAAATACTGGACAATACTAGTCTACCGGTATTGTGACATGGACAATACTGGTAAAATCGATATTCCAGTATTTTTATTTTTTCCAGTATCTTCCAGTATTGTAAAATTTACAATACTGGAATTCCAGTATTGTCACTTTCACAAAATAATTTTTTTATCCCAACAATACTGGAATACCAGTATCTGTACAACAATACTGGAACAAAAATTTGTACCAGTATTGTCAACAATACTGGTATACCAGTATTTTACATGATCCAATGCATGGGTGAGTAGCAATTGTTAGTTTAATGTTAACTTTTTAAAAGTGCATTCTGCAAGAAAATCAATACTTGAGGTATTAAATTATATGGAAAACCCGCTGAGCAACGGATTTGACAGACTTCGCTCTGTAACAACTACAGTCGGATTCAGTCTCTTGTAACGGCAGCTAAGAGTCTGAATTATTATTCAGTCTATGAAAATATACAGTAGTATCATAATATAAAATTACGAAGAGGAAAAATCTAAATTTGCCCTAAAATGTCTGCCAAAGAACCCGCTAAGGATGGTCCTATGCCATCAGAGAGATTGAAATTTTCATTAAATTTTGTGACGGAGAATTTTTAAATATATTTCTAGTGAATTGCCGAAACATTGTGAAACTAGAAAAGCGATATCCGTTGGGACTAAAGAATCCACCATCAGAAAATATCTCTAGGTCCAGGTATCCCTAAAGGTCGAGGTATAATACATATTATGTATTTGAAGATTTGTGTAATTTTGTTATTGAATTAAGGTATCTTTATAACAATAAAAAAATATAAATAAATATCTATCTAAGTATCTACCTACATGTAGTGGTTTAAATGGACAATATTGAAAAATATGCTGTATTGTAAAATATCAGTGCACCATCTTCGCATTTCAAGTTATAAGTGCATGTATTTTATATATTCTTTTCATTTTCGTGCGTGAACATCGACGGCGGGTGCGGCTAGCCAACAGGGGATGCTTACTCCTCCCGGGCACCTGGTCCCACCTCCAGCTTGCTTGGGGTCCGTCGATGCTCAATTTGGTGCTCTATTGTGAGTGCTGTTGAGATTATCGTCAGGATCTTCTTTAACTCATTTATAACTGCAGATTACTATGATCATGATTTTCATACAAGGTCTGAGCTGACAGAGAAAGTTGAAGCGAGGTTAATTCAAATAAACAATTCCAGTTGATGAATGAACGAAGCATGAATGTTCCAAATGAAGCAACCTATACTACTGCTGCTCCTCATACTTGCTGTCTTTTGACAGTTAAGGGCGACCAACATTCTGAGGCCAATATGTGTTTCTTGTCATTGTGAGAACAATGTATTACATTTTGAAAGCCAGTTACTATTTTTAGACTCATACTCTATTTACTTCAATGAAAAAAAAAAAAGACTGAAAAAATAAAACCGTTTTTCGTTTTTAATTGAACTAGCAAAATGAATAAGTGATTGTCAATATCTATTTGTGAGCAGACAGACGGACATACCGGTACATCTTTGCAAAATTGCCAGTAAACGAACGGACATACCGGTACGTGTAAAGTACGGACAACCAACAGACATACCAGAATTTTGTATTTTCAGTCGACAGATTAGCTTTTTTTTAAATTTGAAAGTCATCCAACGGTCAAATGGTCTATTCAATTATCGGTCAACCAACGAATATACCGATGATTTTACTTGTATTTCACGAGAAAAGGGCGAATTCTTAACTCATTTATCCTTACGTTGAATTAACGGTCAGTTATACATGTATGACTAGACCGGTAGCACTCTGAATTTACGAATATTCAGATGAAATATGACAATACCGGTACATTAAATTTACGGTCATAATCATATCGGCATGTTGAATTAACGGTCATCCAGCAGTCATATGACCATATCGGTACATTGAATTTACGGTCAATCTATGAATGTTTTATATCACTATTTACCGGCACGTTGAATTTATGGTTATCAAACAGACAAACGAGCATACCGTTATGTTTAATTTACAGACAGCATGGACGGACATGATAGAGCTTTCGATCCTCTGCTAATACACGCATAAGAGAAAAAGCGTTTATACTGTATGATTATAATATGCTTTTGTTATAATCTGTACATTGGTTGTTTATCTAGAAATGCTACGGCGAATATACATTATGTACACTATAAGAAGTTGACCTGGCCCGCTCCTCCATTGATCAATGTTCCAGATGTCAAAGACACAGGTTGTCGCATGTAAATTCTTTTGGCAGCTTATTTTTTTTCTTAGTTTTCCGAAAGTAAAGCTACGGAGGATCGGAGGCGGGGCATTTGAATGCTTCCCCAAAGCATTTCTCCCAGCAGTAAGTGAGGTGCTGGTGCCGAAATATAATAACTTGTGGAATCATGTTTTCACTTTAATTTCAAGATTGAGTTTCATTCCGGAATCTGACGCACGTCTCCGATTCTCATTTAGGTATAGATCCGGTTCGGAAGAGTATGATTTCCGGAAGACAGTTTCTTCTAAAACATTATCTGCCGAGGCACATTTCCTGAGCGAACTTTTCATTTTCGCTAATCTGTCTTTATTGGTTTCAAATGTGGAGAGCAGCTCATGAAAACTTCGAGGTCGCTCTTCAGCGTCGGAGGCTTTATTTCGCAAAACGACGTTTGTATTTTGGTCTGAATTAGCTACCTTATCCTCATCATCGTTCGTTATTCGATCCAAACCAGTATCGGGTTTTCCTGAATCACTTTTATCGGTTTTTCGATCTAAACTAGAGTCGGTTTTTCCAGTATCACTTTTATCAGGACTCGAACTTTTTTGCTTCCGAAGTCCCGGATGGCGTGGTGGTTTCGAATGTTTTTGGCCATCATCACTCGTGGCTGACGTCACGGAAAATTCGTCAGTTTTCTCCTCAGATGTTTTGTTTTGAATATCTATCGATCGCTTTCGGGCACGAGCTTCGTGTCGTTGTTTGACGGTTCGTGGTGTAAGTGGTCGTCCAGATGTAGGACTACTAACCTTTTCAGATTTCTTGGGATCAGAAGTAAAAAGCTCCATTAAATCGGGTGCGCTATGCGAATGCGAAAGTCTAGTGCGACGACCACGTTCATCTTCACTCGAACTGAAAAATTCCATCATGGCGGCTATACCTTTAGCTATTTGTTTCTTCCTAGGTCCTTGTGCATCAGAATTTTCACTCGATACCGATGTGTCTCTTTCATTTCTATTTTGGAATTTCTCCTTTATAACAGCGACAGGCGAAACCCAGTGTGCATCCGACGTTTGCGTTTCTACACTCTTTTTCAACATATCAGCTGGCATGGACTTTCGATGCTGCCAATGCTGTGCTCGTTTTTGCCTTCGTGTGATTTGTGATTTCCTCCCAGATTCGGACTCAGATTCATCTTTTGATCCAGATTCATTGGAAGATGAGTTCTGCATCCCAACTGTCGATGTACCAACACTGCTTGATTTAGGTTTTAAAGTTTCGTTTTGGGTGGTCTTCTTAACCGTTTTCCTGACTTTTGACTTCGTCTTCCTCGGATTCCCATTTATACCTACAAGAACAGAAAACGGACCAGAAGTTGCCGTAAAAACCTCTGACTTCATAACATCTCTGCATCTGTTTGGGATGCTTACTTGTGAAGAGGGAGATGATACACTAGGCTTACTTCCTTTAAATTGGTCTGCTAAATCACTGGCCTTCACTGGGTCATACTTCGAGTCGTACATATCTGTTTCGTTCTTCCTGTACTTTCCCAAAAAGTCATCTAGAGTTGCATTTATTTCAGCGACATGTTCATCTCTTTTTGTGCTCTCAGATGCTTTTGCTGCAGATTCAAATTCCACTGGCTGTGAAACTTCAGCCAATAGAGTTTCGAATGACTTATTGATACAGTCGAATTCCTGTTGTGTTTCTCTTTCAACGTGTTCTAAATCCTCAGAATGATGGAAATCATCATTATTTGATCGCCACATCCCATAAGTACCTGTGTAATCAGGGTCAGAAACTGTTCGTTTAAGTCCAGTTTTCTGAGAACTGGCCATATGAGAAGTCATTCGAGGAAGAGTTGTTTCTCGTCTTTCAGCCCGAGAGATGAGATTTTCATCATCCAAATCCAAACTGTCATATATTCTTTCCAGTTCCGACAAAGCATCCTTCATCTTTGACTTCTTTGCAAAATGTTCATCCTTGGTTTCTAATTTCTTTGGGTCGAATTTCGGATTTACAGCGGGTGCAAACTTTCGAAGAGCAGTCACAATGGTGTCCAAATTACCCTCGTCCGATGTTATGATTTTTGTTTTGATTTGCCTGAGCTTCTGTTCCACATCTTCAGCAAGTTTCTTCAGTTCCTCCATTGAGCGCAAGACCTCTTCCTCGGCATTTGTGCTCTCTGAATCACTTCTTGCAAAAGTTGGGAGATGTTTTCTCTCTGGTGGCGGCGGTGGGATTCTTTTGAATGATTCCATATCTGAGCTATTCTCTCGTTCATCTGCTAGTCCAGTCCCGAGGAGTTTCTGCTTCAATAACATGGGGTCAAGCTGATAGTTTCCATTAATAATATGTGGATACTGTGTAAAATCTGGATCTATAACTTGTTGCTGAGTATGTTGAAACATTGCACCATCACTCGAAATAGGTTCACTAACAGTGTGGTGATCGGTTCTGTCTGACTGATAAGAACTAGGATCGTAATGTGTATACGCAGAGCTAACGACATTTTTTGATGCCATGTCCCCTTGAACATTTTTCGAATCAGCTTGAAAGAAGGACCGATTCTTAACCATGGGTGAACTGGTCTCAGAAACTGATGATTTCTTCTGCAGTGAATTTCGGATATCTTCCAAAACCTCATCCAAAGCATCAACGCTTGTTTTAGTGTTCACAGAGAGCTTCAATGGTTGAATCTTTGGAGTAATGAATGGCCGCGTTTTTATCAAATGTTGATATGCAGAAGGATCTGACATATTTTGATGAGCAGTAGCAGCAGCAAAAAAGTTTTGACAAGCTTCAGATGGATTCGATTCTTGACTCTTCACTGCACTCTTTATCTGAATAGAATGTGGCACATTATCAGACGATGAGCATTCTACGACTGTGTTTGACTTTGTTTCAGCAAGTTCTTTGTCTTCTGAAGCCAGTAGCTTATCAATATTTGTCATTTCTTCTATTTCCCGCCATATCGGATCCTCTGAAAAAGGTATCGTCTGCAAAGTACGAGCTGTAACTCGCTCGATACTGACCAATCCTTTCTTGCTTTCTAAATTCGGAGACCATACTTCAGCGTCGTTTGATTTCGAAGACTGAGGTGCAATCGAAATTTTATCGATTTTCCTCTCGAACACTTTGACTGGTGTTACATGCGGCGGAAGAACCTTCTTTTCAGTCGCCTTCTTCGGCTGCGGCTGCGTGGTTACTTGTGCATATTGCTTTCGTTGCCGAAGGGGTGTCATGCGCACTGGAGTTGCTGGCGTTTCCGTCACGTCCGTACTTTCATTGCCACTAGCATCTGAATTGAATCGTCTGCGTAAATCACTTACAGTTTCCACTTTAATGTCTTGTAATTCGTTCAATTCATCCTCAAATCTGGATATTCTTGAGGGTTTCTGAGTCTTTTCGTTAACAACAAAGTTTTGTGGAGGCCACCCTTGTTTTGACGTCACGTTTGGTCGTAAAACAGATTCTTCGGTAACGAAATTATTTTGGTCCTGTTCGATGCGGTTATCATACGGAGTTTTTTCTCTTAGAAGTGGATTTTGGACCCAGTTAAGTTCTGGTTCGTTAGCACCTGATGATATTGTTTTGTAACAACGTGGATCTTGCACAACCCTGAATATCCTATGTACAGAATTTTCTGAGGACTGTACTTTCGGCTCAAAGTACGTTTTCACAGTCACTGGAGAGTGAGGTCTATGTGGTACAAAGTTATCGTTGTCGACGGACGAAGATGCCCTTGAGACTGTGACGGAAGCGGATGTGAAAGACATAGTCTGAGGAATCGGTACCGGAGTTTCCGGCTCTTTCTGCCAGGCTTCCGGTAAGGTGCATTCTGATTCTATAATCGTTGTTAACGACTGTTGTCCGTCATCAATCGACGAACCGACAGACTTTTTCTTCTCCATTAATTTCTCCCACTTCTTAATTCGTTCTGACACCTCAATGTCATAATCTACATCGGAGAACATTCCACTTTCCATTACAGGGACGGAAAGTGACTTCAGTATGGCGTTTTTCATTTCGTCAGACCTTCCTTCGTGATTGCTTTTTAAGCTGCTAGCTTGTATCAAACGAAAATTTGGGTGTAAGTAATTAGAGGGTCGTTGATAAGCGAACGTGTGTTCTGAAAGTTGGCTGTCAGACTTAGAAAGGTCCTCCATCTCTGTGAGCTCAGTCGGCTTCCGACTTAAATAAGGACTATGCGTGGCAGAGAGCATTTTCCTCTCAACCTTTGGTACAGTATTTTGAAAGACATGGGTTTTATATACAACCTGTACATCAGACTGATGTGGCAGAGAGCTGCTCGTCTGATTCAGCGATTCCACTTTACGGTAAGGTTGAGGGGAGCTATAACTACAAGATTCAAAATTCCCGCCACGGGGACTTGGTGATCGTTGAGCCGATGACGTCATTAATGACGGTATTTGAAGCCGCAGTTTTACCTCATTTTGAAATGAGTTATTGTCACGAGTGACCCCTTCCCATGACGCGGAACGCCTTTTGTCTCTTCCTTGATTATTGACTGAATCAACTGGAAAGAATCCCGGTTGCATTTTCGAAATCTGTTGTAATTTTCCACTTTCAATTTCACTTTCCAGATATTGTATATTTGATTCTATCAATTCATCGAGTGAATCGTCGCTATGCGATTTCCGCTTTTTATCGACGCGGTCTATCGCTTTCTTTGGAATGACGGGCTCGTTGGTTCTGACTTCATTAAAACTTATCACTTTGTCGTTTCCGGTTTCATGATTAGGAGCATAATGGCTACCGCTTTTTACGTTCACGTACCTTACAACGCCACCGGAAGGTAACTCGCGCAGTCTCGGAGCGGTATCGTTCATACCGTTGTTTCGCTCTTCAACATTGTTTACATTTTGACTGTTCATAAAAACGCTATCTTGTTTTGGTATTTTCCTGTACGATCCTTGAACTTGTATATTCTGCATAGGCTGGTGAACTAAGTTCGTGGGTCGAATATTACCCTGGTTTGTTCGTAATCCAGGACCGATTTGACGTAAAGAAATTTGTTCGGATGACGAGGAACCGTTCTCCACCGGGATATCTGCTACTTTAACTTCTCTTTTGATTTCTAGGTGACGTGGTTTCTGAAAATAAACATAAAAGTATAAGCAAAAGGTAAATACAGGTATCTCTAACAGACAACGACCTTGAAATTAGATTAAATAGGAAAATCCCTTTTTAACAGCCGTTATAATTAAATTAATTTTTGTTCGATTGAAGCCGTGATATGTTAATGAATTTACTTAAAATTAACGAAGCAATAGAAACTTAAGGATATTGGATAACTAAAATGTTTCAGAATATTTTTCCTGTTCTAAACTACATGTAATATCAATAGTAAATTTTCAATGAAACACCATAATAAACGTACCATGATCATTTTTCATCACGCTTACAGTCAAATGAGGGCAAGTGTAAACGACGTTCGTTGGTGAGTAGCTTTCTACTACTTCGTGCTATTGATATGTAATTGATAGTTCCAGAGGGGAAAGTTCAATAAAACTTTTCACAGATTGTGGCCATATTTTATTGTTTAGACTGAGGATCACTGAGGAGGGTTAAATACCCGAAACGTGTATGTCTGGTCCATGTTGTAAATTTATCTGCTTTTAAATGATGCGAATGAATTTGAAGACGTTTAACATTAACGCCTTATTCATATCAAACACTTCTTCCAACAAAACCTCTCTACACTCATTGTCCACATCGGAACATACCAACAGCACAGGATTGTAATAAACAAGAAACAACACTACTTTTAACGAAAGTTGCTAGGGGATCTCCAACCAGACCCGGTTGAAGTACCAACAGCAAAATACCCGATGCGAAAACATAGAGAATACGAGCACAGCAAGAGACGAAAAAGATACATACGACATAGAAACACATTAAATACAAAAGACTACACATAAAACAACGAGACCAATGGGTAACCGGTGTCGACTTGGGACGGCCATCTGCTACACAAGTAGCAAATGGTGTGGTTATCGCACAACCCTCCCACTTTTCAGGTTTCAAGAAACATAACCATGCTACTCTAAGAAATGTAAAAGGTATTATAATTAATATGTATACTGAACTACTTCCTGTTTGTTTTGACTATGAAAAATGCGTACTTCCGATGGTGGCCTAACTAAGCCGATCCTGGACGAATGTTAAACGTCTTCAAATTCAATGACATTGTATAAGAACAGATAAATTTGCAGCATGGACCAGACATGCACGTTTCGGGTACTCATCTCTCGTCAGTGATCCTCAGTCTAAACAATGTAATATGGCCAAAGAGTGTGAAGGTTTATATTATGACGAAAAATGTACCGAAAGACGTCGCAGGATAGGTTGGATATGATGCTACAGGACCCACGTTTTAGAAATTTCAAGAAATTTTGATAACAGAAATTTTAGAAAACATTGAAGAAACGATCAATCGAAGTTGCATTATTGAACTTGGCTACATGTACGTTTCGGGTACTTAACGTTGGGGTCACAACTTTTTTTTCTTTTTTTTTTTGCCGAGTTGTTTCATTTGGTTTAAACAGTATTTATTTGTCAATTACATAATATTTCACATGTTATACAACAGACATAAAGGAGTTTGTGTTTCGTTTGAAATAAAACCGATTCTACGTATCCTTACCTGTAGGCTACTTTTCTACGTTTTTAAGACAAGTTGTGAAATATCGAATAAAAAATAGCTTTTACCTCCGGAACCCTAGGCTTATTGTTGATTATATCCCATTCGTCAAGAGTGTCCGGCAATTTAAGGGAACCCCTTGCACCTTGGAGCGCCCTCTGTCGGAGACGAGATATCCTATAAGCAGGGGAGTTAAGTTCCTCATCAGACGTTACAGTGATGTCTATTCGCTTTTTTCGAAGTTCTTCAAGTCGTTGGTATTTGCCCTTCTGACCAGCATTGTCATAATTCCTCTCAGAAATGTCTTTGTAATAGTCGCGAACAGGTAAATCAGGTGAGTCCGTTACATTTCGGAATTTTATTTCGGACGTTTTCCCATTTGCTCTATCAGCATTGTCATAGCTACTTGATTTTCGTTTATCATTCTGTGCTTTTTTCGCTTTTTTAACATTTAGAGGATTTTTTATCCATTTCTTTTGTCCTTGATCTGATTCACTTCCACTTGAGCTCCCTAAATAATCCGGAAATCCTTCCTTGTCCGATATCGGTTCGTTATACATAGAGTGTCGTGTTTTTGTCTGCTGTTGTTTTCTCTGATAATGTCTGGATGATTTATTCTTCTTTTCCTGAGCTGCCATGAATCTTTTTTCATCGACGGAGTTTCTTTGTTTAGTTTTCCCATTCGGACCCGCACTCCTTGACCTTCTTTTTACCTCAATTCGTGCCTGATTCCCAGCACCTCGATTAACGTTAAACCTAGAGGTGTTCCTGTCTGCCATCTTTGATTCAGAGTCATTCGTAAAACCTTGGATTTCTTCCGTGTGAATTGTTGCTACCTCGATTTTCTTCGGGTATTGCAGCGTATTTTTCTCGATTTCATTCGAGTCATATCGTGATACATCGGTTCGAGATGAAGAAGGTTTTGATCCGATATTCCTCAGCTTTTCATCAGCACTCTACAAAATAAAAGAGATATTTTGTCAATAATGAGTCAAATTTGAACTATGACGTCATTCACAGATTACTTCCGGAGAAAATTCTAACATGCAAACCAGAACGTAAGCGTATCATTGGAAGCAGGTAACCGGAGACATTGTTATAATAGAGAGAGATGGTGTGCTGCCAAATCCATTTTAGCACACGTTCCATTGGCGGATCTAGAACATAATTTCCAGGGTAATGGGTTAATCCCAGCAAGTTAAAGGTGGGGGGGGGGGCGGTCCCGTCATTATGATTTTTTGTTTGAAAAAAATAATGTAAAAATATGACCAACAAATTCTGGGAGAGGTTTGTCTTTACCCCCTATATTCCCCCCTCTAGATCCGCTCTTAAAAGTTCCACGTGAGACGTTCTGTGTATACAACATGCATTCATAGATTTCAGACTTGTGTGTGTTATCTCAAGCAAAACTACAGTATTTACTGCACCTTTTATACTATCTTAGAAGTCTCTATAGCTATTTGTAGATGAAAAGTTGTGTTTACTGAACATGCTGAACTCGATTACAAGTAAACGATAAATATTGAATCGGAGAGATGTAATAATGGTTTTATTGGCGGGATAGGGTGATGAAATTTTAGGGTTAATCTGTAATCCTTTCCTACGATTTTAATTTTTTTTCGAGAAAGCCTGTTCTTTTTCCCTTTCTTAATTTTCACGTATTACCCCCCCCCCCCCCCTTCCCCACACCACACCAACTTTTGACCGAAATGGATAAAAATGCAATAAGTAACCTACCAGACATTGAAACATAATGCTTACAAATCAGACATCAAATTCTCGGTAGGATTCGAAAAAAAAAAAATGTTACCAAGAGCTTTCGAAAGAAGTTAAAAGTATGAATCTCTTCTGATGGTATTGACTTTTACAGGCTCTATTTTGCATTTTAGGTCCAGCTGACACTGAAATATCCTAATCCCTACCATTCAATTCAACACACCCGATAATTAAAAATTTAGAATAAAATTCAAATGCATGTACACTGTTATTCTAACAAATCATTTATTTAAAAAAAACATACATTTTATTCTAACAAAATAATACATTTTTGTAGTCAAATGTTTATCAATTTGCATCTTTTGCATCATATTTTACTGAATTTCATATTTCATTTAGAGATTTTTTCGCAATTATTTTAATTATTCTGAATCTAGTCAATGTTTTATATTCTATTTGTCATGTCTTATTGTAGAAAATCAAATAGATCCCAATTTGCTACACATGAATCCATATTATACTTTTAACTAAACTGTTTTTAATGGCTTGATGGTCACATGTAATTTTTTTTTCTTCGACTTTAAAAAAATCCGTAAAGAACATTAACTCAAGAAATAATATAAATGTTCATAACTTAAATCATAGAGACAACTAAGCATTTTTTACCAAGAAAACTTTGAAATTGCACGACGACCTATGTATTGAATTTCCCAAATACGTCAAACGTACATGTTACTTTTGTGATGGTCTTTTTATCAACCATTTATTCTTTACCAGTGTTTAAAAATATAATTATTAAATTCCATTTTTTTTTTCGTTGCCATTGACTAGTAAGGAATTCAATAAGACATAATCAAAAATGAACCAAGTGAATATATGTGATTATAAAAATCATTTATCGAACAAACAAGTTAATTAACACAATAAATCAATCATTATATAAGAGTAAATTCTAAATGAATTTATAGTATTTAAAATGAAGCAGTCTTTCGTTATATAGTTAAACACGAAGCTATGAAGACTGACTTACTTTGAAGTCGATATAAACGCTTTCTACTCCTTTACAATACAGACTACTTGTACTTATGTTTTGCTTCTTTCTCCCTCTCTTCTTGTTTTTATCTGACTTTCTTTTTGTGAAATTAAGTTTGATCGAGTTGTCCCAAAGTCTTATCTTGGTAGATATCAACGCAACTCGAATTTTATCTAAGAAACCGGGCTCAGGCTGACTCATAGCGAGTGTTCGGATTTCTTGGATCTAGATTCCGATAAAACGCTAGATACCTTGCAGTTTCTTCATGTAATACCAAAATAGAATCCTGGTTCTGTCTGTTCTACTATCAGAAAGCACTCTGTTATCCCGCATTTAGGATTGAAGATGAAGATTAGACAATCGAACACTTCCAAATTACCCGGTTTTGAACTCACTTCATCAGTATCATCAACACAAATATTATTGAATTATCAAATCAGAATCTTCAAATTGAAATGTTTGTTAGTTAAATCTATTGAATTCAGCTTCCAAGTGATATTGGCAATGAAAACTTCATATTCTAATCAGCATGTATCGGCAAATAGCCAGGATGCAACTCGTACAGATTTCGTGCAAATCTATTGAGCTTCGGATTGACAGTTTCCGTATTTTTGCCAAATTCTGATTTATCCGATGTTTTTCTTTCATTTAGTTTTAACCGTATCCTGTGAAAAACAATGTCGAGCAGGATTTCCACTGCGCAAAATCTAAGTACAAAACGCTAGATATGAAGTGCTAAGAACTCAATGATATATTTTTTCTCACAATCAAATTCAACGGAAATTCAACTTCTCTCTGTTTATTCTAACTCAAAATGTTTTCATTCCACGTCTGCTTAGTTAAATCTCTTGCATGTAAATGAAAGGAAACTTTGGCTAAAGTTTTTACCTTGTTGACTCACCATTTCTATGATTGCATCTGTTTAGAAGATGGATCAGATTAGAGACAAAATAATGAATGAACAGAAGGTTGATGTCTTCCAGACACGAAAGGTGAACGTTCAAAATTGCCTCACCTTAGTAACAATATTCATGTTATATATAAATCATTTCATGTTCTCTATATTTTGGTTTTGGCTTTATTTCATAAAAGGTATCCGCCCTAAACTTCCTCAAGAGAGGTTTAATTTGGTTCTTGAATTAAAAAAATATAGCAGTGCAAGATCTAGAATTCCAGGCCAGTGCAAATTCGTTTTCTCTTTTTCCATGCGCAGATTTTGCACGCTGTCCCCTGTGCCCCCCCCCCCCCCCCCCCCTTGTTCCGCTCTAGCTTTACGGTAAAATATACGTCAAAATGAGAAAACATTATTAAGACAACTTCTTGGGGCGGGGGGGGGGGGGGTTACTTATCTCCTTTATCCTTCTGACATGTACGATTTTTACATGATTTCATTTTGTTAAGAATGCCAGGTGATCGAATTCTCGAAATATATTTATAACGAACACGTACTTTACCATCTCCGTCCTTTTATCGAGCAGTTTTAATTCACGTGCATAGAGAATGTAATTTAAGACATTTAAACCAAGGATGTGCCCTGACAAGAAGGGAATCAACGACAGAGTAAATTAAATTGCCTCTGATACCGAAACCTTCTTTTATATTCGCCCCTACTTGCCTCTCTTCGTCACTAATAAAAAAGAAGTACCAAATTTTAAGATCCAACCGGAAAAATTTGGCAAAACGAATAAAACCTGTTGCAACGGTACAAAAATCTCCCTGTAAGACTAATCACCCAGCATCTAATGAGAGAGTAGTGTTACAAATGTTTATAACATTAACCTTTGCTAGATAATCTCCCCCGGAGAAATTCTGTGATAAAAGATGCACATGGAATCAAAGAATCAGATGAATACACCTGTTCGTGAATCCTAGGGTATCGGAATAACAAAGATACATGTACAATTAACAATTTGATTTTTAAACTTTGATCTTTATAGCAAAGCTGAAAATTACCGTAACTCAAGGTTTTATGAACCGTGATATCCATGATGTAATTTACCACCTTTAAAATTGTGTTCACAATTCAACATCAAACTGGGCATCGGACCAACTAAAGAAAGGCTGCACTCAAAGTTTGAATTGCAGGTGGAAATTAAAAGAACCGTTGTCTTTATTGCTATAGTGAATACATACAATGATACCAGACTTGATTCTCTAAATTTATCTCCTAGGTCCGTTTACGTGTATGTAATATCATATTATTTAAATTGCATTTTAAATTCCTTTTCTTCATGACATAGCTTCTCGACGCATTTAATTGTACAACTGATTTAATTCTTTGTAGATGTCGCCACTAGTTTTCCCAGTCACCTAGCGTTCCCATCGATTTTTCAGTTTGACCGAGTCGATCGCGAAGACCAAATTTAAAGAAACAGGGATTTGAAGACGGACTTTAAAAAACTATCCTCAGGGATAAAATTTAGAAAAAAGTTTCGAACAGAATATTTTTGTTCTCCTGCTTTGAAAAAATATATTTATTTAAGGTCAGAGGTCTTTTTTTAAACGAAAATAGAAGAAAAAAAAATAAAGAAAAAGAAGGTGTAACGTATCCCTTTCATAATTGGTCATATAGAACATATATTTCAAATATTGACAATTCTAATTTATGATATTATATTATATAACTAGGATGTAACGTCGATTCTGATTGGCTGACGCGCGAGTCATTATTTTCCGATAATGACCGCTGACGGAAGATGATGACTCGGTATGGTATTTGTCCTGATTTCAGTATTTTCGAAAAAAAAAAATTAAGTTATTTTGTTAAATATTAAAAGTTTAGATATACTTTTCACAATAAAGTGCAATTAATTGTTGAATTCTTGATGAAAGATAATGTGTATATATTGTTTTGAATCATTATTTTAATCATATATAGTCTAACTATTCCTTATATAATATAACAAATAAGGACTTGGCCTCGGTCATTATGTCATTATAATGACCCGATGATATTTGTAATATCGACCTCGGCCTTCGGCCTCGGTCCATATTACAAATATCATCGGGTCATTATAATGACATAATGACCTCGACCAAGTCCATATTTGTATAATAATTGTATTTTTCATATTGCATGTACATTACACATGAATAAATGCAGACCCTGTTGAATCAGTACGTGACATATTTGACTTTTCCCAGGAGAACGCCCCGACCCTGAGGTTGTGCCAGACTGATTCCCTGTGTACACACATTGATGAACAGACAACACTGACATAGATCTTAGATCTAACATGTTTGCTTCCCCTCCTTATCACTAACATGCACATGCCTCATTAATTATCTCACGCTGTAGACATTCGCACTCCATATTTGTGTGAGTCATATTCCGTACGGTACATGTACTATGAGTTATTTCCCTTTAGCTCATGTGCGGTACACGTAGAAAAAAAAGGGGGGGGGGGGCTACAAGTTCGATGTCTCTATGATGAAAAAAAAGGGGGGGGGGGGGCAGGGAGGGGTATGTAATGTATCATTAAAATGAAAAATTAACATGGACAAATCTAGTTGTAATACAGCTAGTCAGAGGCGGGCTATGATGAAAAAAATACATGTTAAAGGAGACAAATGTGTAATTTTGGCTAATTTCAATAGGAAGGGTCTCTATTGAGAGCAACCCTTGAATACTCTATTGAGAGCAACCCTTGAATTTTAATGGTGTCAACTTCCAACCTGTAATGGTGTCAACTTCCAACCTTCCAAATGGTTTTTAAAGTGTTGGTTCCATTATATTCATTGTGTTGATTTTGTCTTTTTTCTGGATTCAAATCGAATGTAACATATATTAATGTCTTTTTTTCTACTTTTTCTTTTTCTTTACTCTGGCTTTCACATTTTTTTTCACATTTTTCGAGTCTTTTGCATGTGGTCTGAGTAGATATGCTTTTAATTCTATAGATGAAGATGCAAATAGCGGGGTAAGATTCACAGATGAATAATCTTGTAATATCCTGTTATCGTGAAATATGACGTGACTGAAGAAGCATTCAGTAAATAAACCCCCGACTGAGGGGTGATAACTCTCACCAGGGGGAGATAAGCCATGACGTATTCGGTAACCACCGCTGGTTCTTCACCTTTCATCGATCAGATCAAAACTTTTTTTTCAGAATTCAAGAGAAAAGAAATATTTTATGAGCCAGAGTGATCAAACTTACTCCCCTAGAAAAATAATGAAAACTTAAAAAAAAAAAAAAAGAAAAATCAAGTAGCATATTAAATAGAATAAAAATCAAAACAAAAAAAAAATAAATAAAAACATGTATTTGTGAAACAAGAATGCCTCCTTTTGCATCTTGACAGCTGAAAAGTAGTTTCACATTTTTAAAGTCAAAGTCATAGGATCAAATTTGGTATCCATGGGAAATTCTTGCCACATGGAATCCATATGTGAAATATGAAAGCCCTATCACTTAGCATTCTTAAAAAAGCTAAGGCTTAAGTTTAGGTTTTCGAAAGTAGGTCAGACTCAAAGGTCAAGTTCAAGAGTTAAAAATTGTTGGTATCCATTGAAAGTTCTTCTCACAAGGAATACACACGTGAAATGTGAACGCCCTATCACTTACCATTCAAAAGTTATGACCAAAGTTTAAAGATTTTCAAAAGGTGTGACTTCAAGGTCAAGGTCACAAGGTAAGAAAATTGGAAGCCATGGAAAGGTCTTGTTACAATGAATACACATTGGAATTATGAAAGCCCTATCACTTTCCATTCCAAAGTTATGACCAAGTTTAAAGATTCTGAGAACAAACAGACAATCAGACGGACAGACAGACGGAGTCTGACGAACAGACCAAAAACCATATGCCCCGAATCTTCGATTATAGGGGCATAAAAAATCCGACAAACAAAGAATTAAGAAAAAGCCCAAAGTAAAAAGGTGAATAAATGAAAAAAGATAAGAAACTTTAATATTTTGATAATATTTGAGTCCTTGGCAAGTGTCAAGCTAGTCTGAAGTTTGCTTTTCTTTAACTTTGATGTTTTTGTTTTAATACATTATTTATAATATTTTGTAAAAAATATATGAATACTGGTTCAAAATGTAATGGGCCATTTTGAGGAATGAAGAACGGGGATCATAATCTTCTACCTTAAACTTGCGGAGAGAGAGAGCTATTTGATTATACGCTGAGACTCTATATCTAGGTAAATCTCCCATAATGATAACAACTAATGGAAGTCTGTAAATAGCACAGAATCAGCAAAAGATGATCTATGGAGACTACTCTAAGTATTCGATTCTTTAAAACAGATTATATGATTTGCATTTACAAAATTGAGTTTTTAAGCTAGAAAAGGAAAAATTATATAGAAGTCCAAGATGTACAATGAATAATTTGGTATTGTAGGTATGCATGCCAATGTCAAAAACAATTCCTATCGAGAACACATCCTTAATCTAAAATGTATAGTTCATGATAAATCGGGGTTTTATCTTATAATAAACACCTACAGATGTAGTCTAAGAGAGCTAGTGGGGGTTTGGATCAGCTAATCCGGAAAATAACACTATCTTATTATCATTGCATCGTTTACAGTCGACTCAGGCTGTATGTTCGTCTTTTCGACTGAAATTCTATAAGTAATGTTCCATGGGCAAATCTGGAAATTTTTGAGAGGGCGGGGTTTCCAGCTCATCAAGGATTGGGGTGCTCCAACTTATTGTTATGAAAAAATATATATATATAACAGGGGTCCCTGTTTCCCTGTTTTTGTTTCGTTTCGCACTTTACAGGGACCCATTTAACAGACGTTTTTGACAAATTCCATAGGATGGGGTTTTAATTCCTTTCTTGGTCCATGCTTGCTTTGGTCAAAGTTGGTCTATATTTGGAAGAGTGATGTCCCTGAACGACTTCCACAAGTTAAACCTCCACTAGGGATTCGTATTGCTTGTAAAGCAAACAGAATGCTGAACTCATACATAATAATATATTGTGCAATCTTGATTTTAATGCTTGAATTTTGTCTCAATCGATCATTCATGCATGGTAACTCGAGGTGAGCTAGGCCAACTACTCATTCCAATTTCAGGACAAGAACCTATCAGACGAACCCCAAATCCTAGCTGTAATTTACATCCAGATTTCCTCGAAGATTTAGTGTAAAATAAGGCTATCTTGATGAGATTTCATCTTTATGGCTACATGTAGTTCTCTGTAACAATTCCTCATAGTTGCATGACGGTCAATTCTCCGTACGTTACCATGATTCCTGTAAATCTGGGTTAAATGTATTTCAGGACAAACTGAATCAAAGGGGTTGGCGAACAGCGACGAGAGATAGTAGGTAAGGAAATCAACAGCCCCTCCCCTCTTCAGCTTAATGTTCATAGAGGTAAAGGATTGAGGCACCCTTCCCCATTTGCAAAAATCCTGATTTTCCCGAATAGTTAATTTTTCCAAACCATGGCTTCGCTGGACCCCAGATGGACAAGACCTCCCCCCCCCTCCCCGCAAAAACTCTAGATCTATCCATAATTACACTAATCTTTGATTCTTTTTGAAAATGATGAATAACATGTATTTCAAATCATCGACGGACAAACAGATTGATAGAATACTAAATGACAGACAAACAGACTGATAGAATACTGAGTGACAGACAGACAGACTGATAGAATACTAAGTGACAGACAAACAGATAGAATACTAAGTCGCTGAATCAATCTTCAAAAAATATAATCTACCACCTCCCCTAGCTAATTGGACGAAATTACATTTTCATTGTTACATGATTTGGAAATAGACATACATTTGTAATATTGGTTCTATACATATTTTAGGCAAATAAAACACAAAACCTTGAATTAACCAAGTATTTTCAATGATTCATGTATCAGATACAATGTAAATGCAGTTATCATAATCGAAATAATTGCAAACGATTAAAAAGCAGTGATGTTCGCGCAGTCAAAGATTCTTCAAGTAACCAATTGCTACAGAAGTGTGAATATTTTCTTGGAAAACAGGAAATTGGTAAAACTGGCACAACTACATGCTACTTACATACCTGACTAATTAACAATAGAAGAGATACATTCTTACCTTTAACAAATTAAGAGCTAATTTTTTCATCATGATTTCAAAGATGGCGGACAGGTAACGGGTGCCAGATCGACCCTTCCGATTCTCTTAATTCCTCACAATGACTAAGTAAGAATGTGATGTACGATGGTAGTTAATCATATAATTCTTTTCTTCCCTCATAAATGAGAAATATCTTTTTTCGTGTACATAAGTTTATCGCGGGATCTCTTGCATTAGCCCGTAGGATCCGTCCAAGAGGCAGTGCAAAAAGGGGGCAAAACATCCGGGCATTATGATAAAGCATTAATTTCAAGAGCCGAAACTCATTTATTTTGGACCCAATCCATTGAATTTCTTATCAATTGCTCTTTGCATTCATTTTATGAGGTATTAAGATATTAGGAAAATATTCAAAATTTAAGATTATGAAGCTTTCATCCCCTGTTTCGGAAGGGTCCATGATACTGATGTTGATATAATAAGAAGCTACATATTGTAGCGGATGCTGCAAGAAAAGTCAGACTGGGGGTCTGTGAGGGAGTAGGGAAAAGAAAACATAAAAAAATAACCTTCATATACATCTTCGTGTATGATTATATATTGCAAAACCGGGAAAAGATAATGTTGTAGTCACAACGCATGCGCGGATCAGAAAATTTGCCTTCGAAATGGATGTGGACACGTACGAGCGGTCATAAGTACGAAATTCAATAAATTTTACTTATCAAAATTAGATAATAGAATTGAAATGAATTCCAGGGAAAAGGGAATCCGCGATCCCCAAATTCGCACCTCCACCTTTATGGTCTTTTGATTTCCGTTACCTACATGTATGTAACTTTACAAGTCGTCGTCACTTTGACTTCATACATGTACGAATAATAACCTTTACAAAATAATCATCTTACTTCTTTAATTTGCCCTCTCATAATTAATTTCATGGTTTTACATGTCAATGACCGTTATGGTTTTTCTGCATAGTTAATAAATCTGCTTTTGACGTTTAAATTCATTCTGCATGCATCGGTATTTTCCGATTCCTTTCCTTGCGTGCGAGATGGTTTAAATTGTAACTGCATACATGTACATGTACTTCCGGGACCGTCGCATCACCATATTGGTCATAAATGTAGTACTGTTAGACGTATGCTTCATTCCAATATACGATCTAGTAAATATGTTAAGGAAGGGGGGGGGGGGGGGGGGCTGCGTGTCAGACAGATCAGATTCTTGATCATCCTTGACTTATTGAAGATGGTTCATTCCAGTAGCGTAGCCTTTCATGCGTGCTTTTTTCTCGAATTATTTGAATAAGTATAATATTGTATAGTTTTTCTTATAATGTCAACAAGTTCCGGTTAGGGAGGATCCAGCCTTTAATTAAAAAAAATATTATTGTTACGTAAACACACAAGAAAATCATTTTTGGCTAGTTCCTGGTTTTCTGACCACCCCCTTAAATTCTTAGTCTAGATCTTTTCACGTTTGCATGATACTGTATTCGATGTAAAGGACCAGAGCCACGAACGGCGATATCGGCCTAAAGTTTTCGTATATTTTCAAACACAGACAATGTTTCTAAATTATCAACAAAAGGAAAAGAGAACATTTTGTCTTTCGAAAACGTGCGAAGTTACGAGATTCCGGACATGTCTTAAGAAGATATAGAGCCCAAAACCAAGCCAGGATTGGCATTTCCGGTATTTTTGTGAGATATCATGAAATTTGATCGATAATTTCGTATAGGGCCGGACATTCTTCCAAAAAAGTAATTATATTTAAATATTCTTTGATAATACCTGTGATTATTTCGATGAAGATTTTTTTGGTAGAAGGTCCGGTCGTAGTCGAAAATAGACCCTTTCACGCTAACGAAGCGCCATCTTGCGGAGCATGCGCATTGAACGCACTGAGTGGATACTGAGTGTAGGCGAGCGCAATGTACAATAAAATACGTCCTGTTAATGAAGCAAAATCCTTTCCCCTCTATATTTTTCTATGCCTTTATTTTAATTTGAGCTCAGAGTCGACTCCCTTGTCAAGTTTTCAAATGTTCCCGGGCCGCTATTTATAGCATCGAGTCGTCCTAAACAAAGACCGCAGGAGAAACCAAGAATCCAAAAGCAAATCATGTGACATCAAAAATATATACTGAAATGATTGGTATTTCAAAGTTTGTGGTGCCCAATTCGTTTCCAATATTTTTGTCTCATTTTTTCCTTTTAATTTTTCTTTGTTTTTCTTTCTTTCTTTCTTTCTTTTTTTTTTTTTTTTTTTTTTTGGTCTCAGTTGAACTCAGACGCCATATGATCAAGACTGAGCCGTTTCAATGATTTTATAGATTTTTTTCTATCGTGATTCTTATGTTGCCTATGCGTACAATTAAAGATACATAGGCTTATATAATAATTAATAGAGCTGTTCAAATATATAGATCTCTATGCAAAATCGCAATGATTAAGTGCAATTTTGCACATATAAGAGCAGCTCTTACGTTTCTACCAATGCATTTGAGGTCAATATCAATGATCGTTTTGTTTTTTACGAGGGCCACAATGCAATCACCAATTTTGCTATATTGCGCTTTTTTTTTTTTTTTTTTTTTTTTTTTTTTTTTTTTTTTAGTTTCGATTTACCTACTCCCCTCCCCTCCCGGCCAAAAAATCATATAAGGAAAGAAATAAATAAAGGAATCGGGTCGCTACTTACATGTATTACAATATTGCTTAACTGACAATCTTAGTATTATCAATATGATCAAGAGAAGGATGGAATACACACCAAAGATTTCCTCAAGAATGTATGTTTTTCGACATTACCGATAATCTATGTGCTGATACAGAGAATGAGGTACCCGGCGTAACCTCGTGTTGTTCATCTAATCATTCTTTTTTCATTAACAATTTAAAGCGGGGACCTATAGCATGAGGGTTAGAATGGACCTTCTCCAGCCTGGAATTTAGCAAAAATGCTCTATTTACGTATACACGTGTATTTTATCTTCAAAATCATGGACCAAAATTCCCCCCAATAAATGACTAGACCTACTCGCCCTCGTCATAACTTAATTATTTCTCAAGGGAAACTTGAAGTTGTTGAAAGAAAATGAGAAAATGTCAAAATTGATAAAGGCCTTTACTATTCTTAATTTATATACAACATCAATTGTTTACTGGCACTATAGGTCCTTCTATTTAAAGTTCAAACACGCAGAATTTTTATCTAAATGTTCTCGTGGGAGACCCCGAACCTTCTGCCTTCCACATCCACCCACTCGGCCCTTCCGTTTCTTTCAGCCTCGCAAGTCATCCCAACCTAAAAGTGTATGTGAACCCCCCCCCCCCCCCTTTTTTTTTACCCAGTCGTTGCATGGGGCTTTGCAATATTCGATTAAAATGTATGTTTACTCTTCTCATGCAAATTGACAGGACAAAAGATTTTTTTGATGCGAAAGAGATCGAGCTTAATGTTGGAAAATTGAGTTGGCACATACTGAAAGAAAGAAGAATTATTTTTGCCTCAAATAGTGGCAGATTAAGAGATGCAGGGTCTCAAGGAATACATATGTGAAATGTGACAGCTCTATCTCTAACCATTCTTAAGTTTTGACCAGTGTTAAAGTGTTATCAAATATGGTCAAAGGCCACGGTCAAGGTCACAAGGTAAATAATTTTAGTATCAATGGAAAGCTCTTCTCACAAGGAATACGCATGATGTGGAATATGAAAGCTCTATATATCACCTGCCATTAAAAAGTTAATTATGGTCATGTTAAAGATTCTCAAAAGTAGGTCAAAGGTCACGGTCAAGGTCACGAATACACATGTGAAATATGAAATCCGTATCACTTAACATTAAAAATTTATGCCCAATGTTATAGTTTTTGCAACGGACAAACAGACAGACATACAAATGGACAAAAAAAAAACCCTAGGGATAATGAAAAGTGAACATATTAATTTTTTTCAAATAATGTCAACGATTTATTTTGATTATTTATTCAATATTTTGGTATATATTCATGGATTCATTAATCATGTTAATGTTGAGAAGGGTTCACTTATCTCTGAAATCTAACGTGTGGAATTGGGAAGCAACGGGGTATGAATGTCATTATTAATACCCTATATGCGACTATGTCCGATTATAAAAGTTTTTTTTCATATACATGTATATGACCATTGTAATGTATACATAGCATTATAATTATGAGCTTGAATAGCATTGCAAGCGCATGCCGTCCCCTCAAATAAGCAAAATAAATAGATATAAATAAATAGATAACAATTTCTTGATTTTACAATTTTGCAAAAAAAAAAAAAAGAGAGAAAAGACGATCAACCCGATGTTCAGAACGTCTGTAAAAAGCCTATGAAACACCTTGCATTCAGGGGCGTAGCCAGGCGTACGTTTGTACGCAAAAACGTCCACATCGTTTTCACATCGCAAAAAACTGAGAAGGACGAGAGAGTGTCTCTCCCGGAAGCGGCAAAAAACATGGGGCAAGGGACTTATGAAATTGTATTTTAAGCAAACTACTGTTCTGAACTAGCTCAAAGACACTTCAGAAACCACCGATTTGAAAACATTTTTCAAAATTTTCTCAGGTTTCATTTGAGCTCAATGAAACGATCGCTACTGAACAAAGTGCGAGCAGTCGAATGGAAAGAACTTCCGATATCTGTATGTGGACGTACATATAAGTATATTTAGGGAATTTCATGTTCACACTTCAAGTTTTCTTCATCTCATATACAGCTCATCGTCTGCTGACATCGCATGATGATGCGGCATCGTATGCTTTAACCCATCTAAATTCAGATCAAATACGGTCAAGAGGTAAGCAATTTGCTTTATTTTTATTTTTTTTTTCTCAGAAGAGCCCCTAAACTTCCTTTAATGGGAGGGATAAGTAAACATATTTCTAATCGATTTTTTTACTGAATTTACCGGAGTGATTTATGCATGTTTTACTCACAATTTGAGTTTGTGTAGGTGTTTGCATATGGTGGTTTAATTCTAGAAGATGACTTGGTCCCTCCCCTAAGATCTACTGACGTATACATGGGAGGTTATGTAAACACAGAGAAATAAAATACATGTGTAGCCTATGGGATGAAACAATAAATGAATAGAAAACATGAAAATAAATAAATTAATTAATCGATCGATCGACAAACAGACTGAGGAAAAATAATTATGTACGGAAACAGCATTGAAATGGGGCCAAAATAAATCAAACTGATTAGTAAACGACTCCATATCTTGTATCTTCAATCTTGTTATATTTTATATATATATATTTTTAAAGTTGACTTTTCAGTATAAAAACACTTTATCATGAATATTAGGCAACATTACCATTTGTTCGTCTTAGAATAATCTAGTCTTTGTTTAGGAGCGCCGGTTGATAATGTAAACAAACGATGTATCTAGGCATGTTTTCTGATTATTGAAAAAGCTTTGGAGTCGGATATTTTCTCTCAAGAATTATAAAACCATTAATAAATGTTTCAAAACAATAAAAATGCACCAGTGACTCAAATAACATGCCTTAGACGTTGTGTTTATGTTATGCACATGTGCTATGACGCGAACCATATGACGCGTTATCCACTCAGTGACGTTTCTGCGCATGTCTGCATAAATTAGTGAAAGGGTCTATTAAACTTTTATGAGTTCTCTGTTGGCACATTTCTTGACAAATTGTTCATCAAAGATGGTTAGAACGTCATGAAAAAGACTTCCCAGACGATGAAAATGAGAAGTTGTATTTCAAGATAGGTAGTAGATGATCTGAAAGCTTTTAAAATTATGTAAAATTTTATAAATTTGGCTGTTGATTACTTTTACACCTATTTCAAATTATTCCAATCCCTCAGAAAACTGCTCCATGGTAGATAATGTTTGTGACGTCATTTATACAAATGACGTCATCAAAATTGACGTTTATGGATTTCCTGAAATGTCAAGTTGTGCACTCGAGTAGTTACGATACATATTTTCGTTATACTTAAATCTTTTGAACCTCTCTATGTCTTCCCTGTATATATCGGCATGTATACACGTGATGCTAAGAGGAAAAAATAAGAGAATAATTTTAAAATCTTTTAAAGAAGGCATATATAATGTATGTGGGATTTTGGGGGTTTCGGTTCATTTGTTTGTTATATATATGTATGTTATTTCCTAAAATGTTCCTAAAACGGGAATAAAATATGTAAACAAAAAATGCATCGGCTTTCTACAATTATCCCATACGATAGTAAGAGAAATTAGAAGATAAGGGGTAGAAAACGTGATTGAAATAATGAGAATTCGAAACATAAAAGAAAGACGCTATATGAATGCAGCATAAAGAAGCAAAATAGATCGACACCCAGGAAGAAACATTTATGATCTAATTCTTTTAAAGAGGAGGTGGGGATTTTTGAAGACAAAAAATAAAAAAGATAGAAAACTTGAAATCAAATGATTAATTTGAAATAAATGATTGACGAACGATATCGAACCAGCGAATTTTGATTGAGGTTCAGACTATGCTGGATCAATTCTCTGTCCGTTTATTTTGAAGTAATATAAAGTCCAGCGCCCAATATAATGGATAACAGGGGATAGGAGACCGTGATATAATAATTTATTCAAAGATACCATTTTCCTGAAAATAAATTTTATTGAAAACGTAAAATTTATTCCGACGGGTCTGGGTTGAGAAAAAAAAGAGACATAAAAAGTTTTATTTGAAAATATGCAGTAACGACCATAATATTGTCGAATTTGTAAAATTAAATCTCCATATACCTCCGTTATAAAAAGACAATACATTGTAGGTGGCGCCAGCGAAATGAATAAGAGCTGCGCACCCCAAATTAAAAATGACGTTTTCAAACGGCTATAGCAGTGAATGTATGCGTTAGATTCGCCTGAAAATTTGAATTTATACAAATGAGAACGTAAACTTTCATATGAAAAGAAAGATTTTGCATTTAAAGATTTTGTAAAATTAATTAATTTTCAAGGACACCGTACTGTTATAAAAGCTTTATCATCAAGTTCTGAAAACAAAAATCACATCATTTAAAAATGTTGAACGCAAAAAGGGGAGAGTCTAGAACATGCTCCCCTTCTCGCCCTGGCCTCATCCCTCCCTTTAGATTCGCCAATCATCCGATATTGCAAAAATGTGAGAAAAAAATTTTGATTCTTAAAAAGTACGCGAACGCTGCAATTCATAACATTCGAACATTTATCATCTTTGCTACAGTCCATCGATCCAGAAATTAATAATGTTGTGCATCTATGACATCGTTTTGTCACATTCATGGTACTGTTGTGGCAGATTTGGATCAGTGGTTTTCTTATTCGTGTAACGTACCTAAGTTTTCATTCCTCTAAGCGCGAATCATTACGTACATGTATTCGTATTCCATACTTCGATCTCTATCTTGATCACATTAATACACGCTGTATTATTGTAACGATAGTAGCAGCCATCGTCGCTATCGTCTCTAAAATATCCAACTCGCCGACTATCGATTCTATCTCTGAGAATCGATTAATCGGAGTAAATAGATCTACACCTCTTTGAAAAATGTTCTCTCTTCACACAAAATGACACTAAAAATGTATCAGAATGGGAGTCATGGCAACGGATTCTATTTTAGTTATGGAACGATTATCGCTGACGATCGATTGTCGGTCGTTGAATGGCCAGCGATGAACATTACTAATCGATGTTGAAAATCAAACGCGATTGTCGCCGACATCGCTGATTACCGGATTGTCCGATTTAGTATCTTGGTTTTGATAAATTCGTGCATTTCCCTTTTATACTATTATTTTTTTCCCTGTACTTCAAAGTACATACTAGTGTATGACATTTTCTGTTGCATGGTATTCAAGAAAAAGAAGCTTGAACGAATTGATAGGGTATCCATAGTAGTTGTGATCGAAAGTGCTTTACTCAATAAAACAATTTTATTCAAAGAAATAATGATTTGGTGTTTATTTCAATTCATTGTTGGTTGCAAAATGAAGAAAAAAAAATGTTTTAAATTTTCCGATTATAGTAATAATGGGTTATGCCCATCCGATTATTTCCGCTTATCGATTATGATTTAACATCCGATTGCCCAACACTTATACTAGTACTAGCACATACATGTGAGAAGAGTCACACGTATTTCTCTAATCAATAATTATATATGTCATGATAAGAACGGGAGCATGAAAAGTAATTTAAAATACGAAATATTCAAAATGCAACCATCGTTTTTTTTTCTCTATGTTCAAAGTCCGCTACCATTGACCCGAATGGGACCCTTCGCTTTTATGTTAGAAATATCCCGCCCCCTAATTCCTGTATCCGCCTCAACCTCTGCAAATTGGTATTACACACTGATTTAAGAACGAAAATCATGCAATGAATTAAGACATTATTTTTATCATTTTTTCAGCTCGAGTTTTATCTGTACTTATTTATATTGAGTCATTGACTCATATGCACCGAAGTGTACGGAAGGGGTTTTCACTATCTCTGTCTAGTCCAGCAACTGACCGCGAAATTGGATCAAAACTGATACGTGTAATTTGAGCCTACTAGTTTATAGGAACAAATTTGAAGTACTTATAGATGTCAGATTGTGTCACATCAATGTTCATCTTCATACATCGCTGACAGTGGTGTATCTACGGCAAAATTAAGTGGATGCTTTAATTATCTAGATCTGCAGCAGATATAGAACCGTGTTTTGATGTTGTACAGGGGTATTCACTTTTGATTGGAGATATTCTGACAACTTTATTACGAGAAAATCTTTGAATTTAACGGTATTTCAGAAATTTTCGGAAAAAATGAAGAAGCATACATGGTATTCCTTTGTCTGATCTGATACAGCCGAACACTCTTCTAGGACAGTTTGAACGTATCGGATCCGTGATTCATGAAGATGGTAAACATGAAGTCTTTCTTTGTTTTTTTTTTCCATATAATCATAAATAATGACATCAATTTCTTGTGGATCGATGCAGCTTACATCTTACGCAATTTAAACGAATACAAAAAGTAAAAGTATTACATTGAAGACATGCATACTGTAGTTCCAGGACGAACATTTTCAGCCTGTGATTTCGAGCAAAGACAAAACAAACACGGATTGTACATAATAGATTGTACACATATTGTATTTATAGAAATTTTCAAAATATGTTTCCTTTAAATTAATATTTCACACATTTTCTCAATGTAGAAATATCTCTTATCATTTCTAATACTTAGTAATTCATGGTACTTGTCCTGACATTATGCGACGTCATATGTGAAAATGACGTCAAATGACGTCGCAAACAATATACCATACCCTCAATTCACATTAAAACATTTTGCTTCAACAAGGCCGTAAATCACAAAGTTGGCCAGTTCTGAATTGCTGAAATATGGTATTATCAAAATATAAAAGATGAACCTTGTGGCAAAATAGGCCGATTTTGCCGTTCGTGGCTCTGGTCCAAAGTTTGAAAAAAAAGTCTTCTATCGCAGTTTTAAAACTTTGATGTGCGTATAAACAATATCGTATTCAAATATCATAGTAGATTCACCATCAGACCATTTTGTTATATAAAAGTACGCAGTGACGTACGAAGAGCAATTTCACACGATGATGGATCGCACATTCTGGCACTATCTTACGCAGTTGCCTCCCTTCAATAAACACTAGATGACTAGATGGCGCTATTTATAGCCGTTCCTAAATTACTTTTCAATATGCATTTTGTGTTCGCTTTCTATTTACGTGATTTGTACGCAAAGTAATGACTTGTAATACAATGTGTATCTAATAAGTAGATCCGTATGTATTTATTTTGTTTTTAAAGATGTCATTACTCACATACTTTTTAAATGCTTCCGTAGTCTTCCCGTTTCTGAATATTTTTATCAACCAAACTTAGTTTTCGTAGTTCTTACTTTACTAGATAATATTATCGTACAATATAAGTTTTATATTCATTTACATGCACTCGATCTGCATCGGAATAATCCACTAGTACTTTTAATCACATCATTACATTTGTATGTTTTCTTTTTAATGGATTATCAAATTTTATAAATCGTTATGATTGTATTATACGCATGCACTGTAGTGAAAAAAGTCATGCACGTATTTTACCAAAATTTCTTCATGATCATTTTAAAATATTTGAAGGATCCATTATTAAAAAAAAAGAAAAAGTTTTAAAAGAAATAATTCATAAAATAAATTTGATCGAATAAAATGGATAATTAAATAAAGAAAACTCATAAAAAGTATTTTTGAGATAGAAATTCATTACTTACCTACTTTTCTTAAGTAAATTGTGTTTTTGATCAAACTGAGTACAGCAAGTTCTAGCTATCCAAATAAATTCGATCTCTTAGAGAACAAAGAAACAAGCTATCAAGCTATTTTCACAGCACATAGATAAATTCTGCTAGATTCAGATGCTTCTTGTAGAAGTTTGGTGTATTTATGTCTACAGATTCTCGTGATCTATTTCAGTTTTCACTTTGTGAGTCATGCTTTCAACATGATTATACATATAGTGTATACTGCATTCCGAACTTTCTCCGCTCTTTTGACTTCCGAGGGCAGATGAAGCTTAAAAAATACATCTGGTATAAATAAAAACTTCAATTACTGAAAAATTTACGAGCCTGAGCGAATTTACAAATATTTCTTTCAGGCTGTCTAGTCCTTTAGGCGGTGGAGTCGGGGGGGGGGGGGGAGGGTTGCGGTGGGGGGTTGCCCATCCTATGATTTTGGAAAAAAGGATAATAGGCAAGAAATGGAAAAAAAAATCAGCATTTTGGAAAAGTACAGGGGTTCCTGACTTTTAACTCCCTCTAGATCCGAGCTTGAATTTGATGCCCCTCCCGTAAGCTACTATTCTTGTCATCGCGAGCGGATACATGTAAGAAAAGGGGGGAGGCTTTCTGAACCCCACAACTTTGGCATTTTACCGAAGAACAAAGGTCTAACTTATCCCCTTCATCCCTACAGGATCGTATTGTATTCGCTCATTCGGGCTCCTTTTGTCTGTTCTAAATAAATGCTTTACTGTCAATCCGTCCGTCAGGCAGAGTTGGATTTTTTTGTTAATGATCTGGATTGACCATCAAATATGGAAATTGAGGACTAGCCCTAGCTAATATAATTTCATCTTACTGGATAACCTAGCTACCCTCATACCTATCGACAAACTGAGAACGAAACAAACTAAGGAGAAGTCTAAGTGACAAAGTATATGGACATTATATCAGGAATGAAAAAGGGGCTTTACAGGGAATTGATATATAATACAGATGTACACCATGAAGGTGGACAAGGAAAGAAGAATAACTCGTCCAATATTTTTCGCACATATTCTCGGGTCTTTCCGGAAAAAAACGGAAAGGTCCGAGAACGTCCGATGAACAGTATGGTCCGTTACTGTAACACTTCCATTTTAGGTTTTTGACATTTTAACCAAATACCTATAAGATATCAAACTTTTGAGTTTTTGGAAGTAAATCTTAGATTTTGTCCAACATGTAAAAAACCTAAAACGTTTTAAACTTTTGGAATTTTAGATTTTTGAATAAAACCTAAAGTACAAAGTGTACAAAAGTTTAAAAAAAATTAAAAGTTCAGATTTTTAAATAAAATGTCAAGAATATAAAACGTTTTGAACATCTAGAACTTAAGAATTTTGAGTTCCAAAAACTAAAATCACCCCCCCCCCCAAAAAAAAAAAAACCCTTGGAAGTTATATTTTCTCTACATATATCATTTACAAAATACCTCAGTTGGACAATCTTGTTTTTCCCCCTTTGAATTTATAGACCTGGGTGTCATTACCTTTCAGAAATTATATAGTACCTTACCAGGCATGAAATTTACCATACTTTACAAATGTAAAATGACTCTATTGTTAATATTTGTTTTTTTTACTTATGTTTGTGCGGCACCGCATAAACTATTTTCAGTGGCGACAGCTACAATTTTTACAGCACTTACCTTTCGAAACTGAAACAGCAAAATCAGAAATGAAACTAGAGGGCGCTACCGAAAATTACTTTGGTGTGAGGTAGGTACCGCTGATGAGAAATTGCAGTTAAATTGATTTGAAATATTCAAGAACGTTATGGACTTGAACACTTCGTTAATTTTAACAAAGGAATAATGTGGAGATAAAAGGAAATATGCATGGTGTTGTCGTTTATATTTCAATGATGTAATGGGATCATTCTTGTTTTACATGTGTCCGTCTGTTTGTTCTCCATTTTTCTGTGATCACTGTAACAATGTCATGTTGGGCATCTCCTCCTTATCCCTCCAGTAGTCATTGAATTTTTACTGTACGTAGGTAGCGATGTTGAATGTGCGCACGTAATCCGGATAACAATACCGTTTGCTACTAATGTCCCCCCCCCCATCGGATTTCAAATTAAGAATTTAAAAAAATATTTCACACGATTTTTTGAGCGACGTCTAGTGAACATTCAAAATATCCCTAGAGTATTCGCCAACTAGCACACATATATTTTTTTGGTACAAAATCAAGTACCTGACATATACATATACAATGTATATATATATAACACAAGAGACGTATCATTGAAAATTATGCGCCTGTCTCTCTTATTTAATTCACAACGTCGTATTCGACAGACTTCTATTGAAGCAGCCATATTGTTTTCAAACCTTTGCTTCGTATGCTAATTAGGATATATTAGGTCGATTTCATTGGTCGGCTGGTTCTCACTACGGATCCAATGAGATTGGCGAATTCATAGTCGCTAGAAATACGTTTGACATCCGACAAGGGAGAGTAAGATATTACGTACATCACACTTGTCTCGAGAAGATGCTACTAACGTCAGAAATGGTCGTCCTAAGAATTGATTATACATTGGTCTCATTGGTTTATTTGTGTGCACAGTCTTAAATTGTGTTCGGTATTTTGATGTCGTCTGTTGTGTCTGGTCTTCCTTGTCCCCCTGTTTTGTCTCATGTTGTGTTTGTCTACTGTTTGTTTTCGCATTTGAGTGCTTGGGTTTTTGGTGTTGGTGCTGCAGTGGAGTCTTGTTAGAGAGCTCTTCCTTTCTTCAATAATATTACCGACCCTACTCCTAGTGAAAGAGATATGCAGAATGAGTTATCGCCCGTTGTATACATTGTTCGATGATTTCCACCTGAGCGCCAACAGAAGTGTTTATGTTTTGTTGCAGTAGTTTTTTTCTGCATTATTTGTGACTGCCTGCCAGCGCTACATACAATTCCAATCTGATTTATATTTTCTGATCCTGTCTGGCACGTGCATTCTCCTGTTTCTAATTATAGCACCAATTGTAGGAGGGCTCGAGAAGCGAGTGAGGTTGCAAGTAATTTCACTTTCCTAGATATAAAAACGACTCTTCAGCTCTCAGTTTCAATTACAACTGATATATCCTACCTATGTACTGTGAGATATGCAATTTATGGCCAAGAAAAGGGAAATAAACTGAACTTTCTGCTCATCAATACCAAGACGTAGACGACCAAGAAATGAAAAGTAGTACTGCGGAAAAATTCAAGTGCTTCGTCTAGGATGTTCATTACATAAGATAGTGCTTTTCGTTTGTGACTCTAATGTTTCACTTTGTGCTTAAACTGAATTTATACTATGTTGATAATTCAATATTTGTATAAGAAGCGTGAAATGGCCAACGTTGCTTATAGCTATATGACATTGGATGCGGTTGAACACGGCGGTGTCACCGGGCGACGCCATAGTGAGTATCCACAACGCAGGTCAAGGTCACCTCCAACGGGGACCTTCTCAAAACAAAGTTCAAGGAAGAGAGACAAGAAGAAAACATCAAATAAGGTAAAGCAAATTCACCAGTGTCAAAACTTACCAAAGTTGTTATTTTAATAAAGGATACAACGAACGAAAACGAAAATGATGTCCAACTCCACAAAAATCATTGAAAGGCAGTCAATTATTTGATAATGCTAAGTAAATGATGGTATGGTTTCGCATATGAATAAATTAGGACATTTTCTAATTTTGACCCCCTTTGTTTCGGAAGGGATTTGAAGTGTCGGATCCTCTTGTTTTCTGTTGTGTATCGACAAATAAAATAATGAATTAAGTTTGAGTTTACGATGAAATGGTATTTCATTCTATTTATATACTAGTACCCCGCCAGAAATGGCTGCAGTATAAATTGATGCACATGTCCGTCCGTCCGTGCGTCCGTCCCACATGCAGTTTCTGGACATTAATTGGAGAACCATTACAGATAATCAATTCATTTCTTGCATACTGCTTTTACATCAAGACATACAGGTCATGTTCGAATATGGGTCTTGTCGCTCAATTATGTGCAGAGTTACGTCTCTTGAAACTTAGGAAAATTCAATATATTGTGGTTTCCGGACATTTAAAGGAGACCCGTTATAGATAATCAATTCATTTCTTGGATATAGCTTCTACATCAAGAAATACAGGCAAAGTTTTAATATTGATAATGTTGCTCAATCATGTGTATAGTTATCCCCTTGAAACTTTGAAAAATATAGTTTTGGACAATTAAAGGAAAACCCTCACAGGAAATAAATTCATTTCTAATAGATTGTACTTTAATAGTGTGATTACATATAATGAAATAAGCTGGGCGGGGTATCATTGATCCTTTGATCTCTAATTTATTTTAAAAGTTCATTTTTGAGACTGTCGTAGATCTGGATATCGGTAGTCCTCTGACTCTATATAGATTATCGTATATAAGTTGCCTCCGTCTTCCGATGTCCATGGATTCAAGCCTCAAATCTGGTAAACCGAACTATTCTTAAAAATGCACTTGAGCATCTTTGTTTGATTTTTTTTGTCTGGGTTTGTTCATCTTTACCTCCAAACAGTATGTTTCTTGATGTCTAAATATTATTATAAATATTTAGTGTGTTCACATATTAACCTAATGGTTGCTTTAGGAAATATATTTTGAATAACACCTATTTCGAGACCTTAATTCTAATTCAAATTAAATGAAAAGAAGTAATTTAAATTAATTTGGATAAAATTCTTTCATCACATAATGCAATCGATAAAGTTGAATGCAAGCAGGAGATGCTGACACTTTCTGAACACCTGGTCTCACTCCCATATCGGGAGTTCGCTTCTTTTCATGTGGTGGAGGTTTTTGTTTGTTTCCTTTGGTTCCTGTTTTATCATTATTTTGTAATGCCTTTGGTTTATTATTTTCTGAATCATCGGGGGATATTTAGGGATATGGTCATTATCAATATATGTCATTGCTCCAAAATTTTATTTAGATAAATCGGCTCATCCTTCGATTGATGGAAAAGCAGGAAACCTTTCATGCAGCTTGTTTATACTTGTGATTTCAAGTACGAGTTCGTAATGTAAGCTGTTCCTAATGTTTATCCAAAACAAAACTTTACTGCTTCTGTAATAAAACTGAGATAATGAAGGAACAATGCCGCATTTGGTTACACTCCTGAATCGTATATCGTTCAAAAAGTCAGTTAGTTTCTATTGGCATCTTTATCTCCTTTTCTACCCGGAACAGAGAGTTTCAGCTGCTTATCCTGCTGATCGACGTCATAAATCATATTGATTATGACAACAATCTCATGACATTGCTCTTACAGTGTCCTGGTTATGGATCTTTGCGGAAAATAAACATTGCACATTATAAGACCGGTGTGTAACATTGGGATGTCACCTGGAATTCCAAATTAAACGATTTATTTTAAAATGGAATTGCGTCTTGGGAGGTAATTTCGTGAAGAATTTTCCTTCTCTATAACCAGCTTCTACATGTATTGAAATTTTGTCAAGCAAGAAAAAACATTTTCATTAAAGTTGCACATCAAAGTCAGAACTGATTTCACCCAATAAGAATATATTTTGGATGTTCTATTTTCCAAATTAGAATTAGAATGATACGGAAGTGTTCCAACTCTATACTGTTTAAATAAAATTTCGAACCAATTTTCCTGCACTAGACACGTGTTTCGAATATTAAACATGATTTTGCAGGAGTAGCCTACATTGATTACTGTAGCGCCCTCTTTCGTTAATTTTTGAATTTTGTATTTACTTTACAGAGAGTGCTATTTTCCAAATAGAAGTTCTATTTTCCAAAGTAGAATTTTGATAACCAAAGTACAAAAGCATTTATTTGCTTGTTTGTATTTACTGGAACCATTCTAAATTTGAGCAGCACTGCAATGATTATTTACATTGGCGCCACCTACAAAAATAGATTTTTTTCATAGGAACTCTGTGATGATCATTTGCACATTTTGCACAATGATGTTCCTTTCTTCTCGTGCAATGTGCGTGATCACTTCATAACATGGTCATGTTGGAGAAATCTTTCTCAATTTTCATAAATTCAAAATAATCTACTGTTATGATAATACAGGATCAACACAACTTACCAAAGAGAAATGCATCCAATTATTATAGGTACATTGAAAAGTATGAATTTTTCACGAATCAGTAGAATTCATACCGCGCGTATGGCTCAAATTGTCAATATTGAAATATCTGTAGTACCAATTTCATTGTACTAGACACGTACAAATATTCCCTCAAATGCGAAAGAAACAAAGATGAACACCTAAAATTTGTATTTAAACAGCAACAAGAAGTATACACCATTTGTTAATTGCGTGGCAGATGGCCGTCCGAAGTCTGCATCGTTTGTCCATTAGTTTCGTTGGTTTAATTGTGTAGTATTTTGTGCTTCATGCCTTAATGACGTATGTATCTTGCGTCTCTTGCTGTGCTTGTTTACTCTGTGCTTTCTCATCAGATGATGTCTGTCTCTTGCATCTCTTGATGTGGTTGTTTACTCTGTGCTTTCTCATCAGATGATGTCTGTCTCTTGCATCTCTTGATGTGGTTGTTTACTCTGTGCTTTCTCATCAGATGATGTCTGTCTCTTGCATCTCTTGATGTGGTTGTTTACTCTGTGCTTTCTCATCAGGTGATGTCTTTCTCTTGCATCTCTTACTGTGATTGTTTACTCTGTGTTTTCACATAAGGTGTTTTGATGTTTGCTATAAATGCTGCAACTGGGTCCGGTTAAAGATCCTCTTTCTTTTTTTAATAAAAATACCTGCATCAGCAATAAAAAAATGTTGTAGTTAAGAAGCAGGAGATGATTACCCGTCAGGAGCAAATGATCTGCTCTAGTTATGTAGTTTTTCCTTGTTTTCTGTATACACATTTGAGACCTGTTGAATTGCCGCTTTATCAACTTGTTGCTTATATATCCATCCTATAGGTAACTTACGTTTTTTCTCTTGTTTATCAAGGATATGTGATGTTTTACAACTGAGCTCCTCGAATAAGGACTTGACGCAGTATTTTTTTTTTATTCTTGAATGTAATGTTAAACGTCTTCAATGCAATAACATCATTTAATAACAGATAAAAATTTGCAGCATGGACCAGACATGCACGTTTCAGTGATCCTCAATCTAAACAATGCAATATGGCCAAAGAAGGTGAAAGTTCTTATGTCCAAACATGTACCAAAAACGTAACAGGATGGGTGGGATATGATGCTACAGGACCCAGGTTTTAGAAATTTCACGACATTTTTATAACAGAAATTTTCGAATACGTTGAAGAAACGATAAGCCGAAGTTGATCGAACTTGGCTATAATTGTAAGCTAAACTCTTTGCCTTATCAAAAGAATTAATTTATCAATACTGAAATATAAATTCTATGGTAATTGCTTCATTGCTTTATGTGATATGTTCCATAATCTGCCTTTTAGCAAGATCTTTGGTTTAAGTCGACGCCGTGGTCTGGTTGATAAGGCGTCGGGCCAGTGACCGGAAGGTTGCTGGTTCGAGCCTCACTAGGACCACGAGTCAGCCGACATATACCCTTCTATGTTCTGTGTTATACTAAAAATATCATTGTCTGTGCATTGTATACATGTCTGTGGTGTTTAAAAAAAATCTTTGGTTTAAAAACAGTTACACTATTAGCTATAATACGGCAGATGGTAGCCCAATGCCAATCAAGCATTTCTGTTGAGGCATCGCTAGTTGAAATGCGCATATGGTGCAACGAAGTAATAATACCTGTAATGTAATAAGGCCAAACCTATTTTTTCTTTGTTAAGCATCAGGCCAAGCGATGAAAATCTGTCTACCTGTCCGTTAAAATACCTTAAGAGTAAGATTTTATGGTAGTGAAGCAAAGAATGTGGCAAAAATGATTGTTGTAAGTCATTTTAGTTGATTTACAGATAAGGTACAATTATAGAAATGGAGTGTTTGTTTGTTTTTTTGCAACCAATACCCCGAAAACCCACCCGCCCGCTGACACTTAACAAAGAAAAAACTTGGTGTGGCCTAAAACAATGTGACCATTTTAATATTGGCAATGATGATATAACAATCGTCTTGTAATTTTGTAAATAATAATATACAAGAACATAAAAGGGAATGCATTTACATATTAGAAATTGTGAAAAATTCTAATACTATAAATCAGAAACAAAAACATGCATTGTCAATTCTAAAATGATTTGATTTGCTGTCAAGAAGGATTAAATAAATTAGATAGAAAGGTTTCAATTGTGAATTACAAAATATTTTATCAATATGCCATTTTAAGATAAGTCAGAATAAATCCTTCTTCGTAGTTGTTGAGATGAGAAATTAAAACTAACAATCTAAATGACATCTTTAAGGTGGGTCCCTACTCGAACCGTTATAGGTTTTTCCTTCTATGCAGCATGTTTGGAGCGATATCTTGATCATTTATAAAAATGTATACCTGTTTGTGATTTTTCTTCATCTATGGACATTATCTTATGAAATAATGCAAAATGAAGAACTTCCATCAGGTATTTTATGCAAAAAAGTGGGATATACTATATATTCTGAGTTGAAATTGCGATGAAATTATAAAGGGGTACCCTTATGTTTGGAGCCATATCTTGATCATTTATAAAACTGTGTACCTGTATGTGTTTTTTTCTTCATATATATAAACGAAAAAAATTCATCTGTTTTTTTTTTTCTGCAAAAAGTTGGATTTAGTATATACTATTGGTAAAGAATGTCATGAAATTATAAGGGGGTACCCTTATGTTTGGAGACTTATCATGCTCAGATTTATGTTTGAATTTTATTTTATGTTTTACATTTCTTCTATATGACTTGTTATCATAAAATAAAACAAAACAAATAGAATATTATTATCATAACTGAATTTGGAGGGTTCAAAAGCATATGCTGGATATTTGATATTCCTCAATCTTAATGTGCAAGGGTACCTTTCTATAATGTACTATATCTTTAATGAAAAAATAATTACATATCTATGTCTGTGTTTTATTTCTCATTTGGACCATAGTGTTCAGGAAAAAACCCTAAAATACAAATTTCATCTGTTAATTCTTTGAGTAGGGACCCACCTTAAGTAAGATGGTCGTTTGTTAACGTAGTTTTCATTGATTAACCATTCATTCAACTTATTAAGTGCATAATTATCCGAGTTATACTGTACAAAATCCATAAACAGTTTATCTACATGGACATGTGTACACCAATTATACAAGATCTAGCATATGTTGTTCTTATTTCCAATATCTTCAGTCATTTGACCTGAAATATACCTTAGTCTCCTTTTGATAGGAATTTTATGAAAGATCCAAGAGCTGCAAATTCGTAGGACATAATAGGAAATTATTCATGCGAAGGTAATTCTTATTGATCGGATCAGGTCGGAATCGGATGAGTATGCTAATTCCGTCTTCTATGATATCAATCAGACGTTGTGTGTTTGTAAATGCCAATGATATGTCATGAGGGAGTCATGCTATAGTCTGTGCTAGCCACTTTGACGACAATGATCGGAAAACGGAACTCTTGAGAAAAATAACGGTAATGGTACGTGTTACTAATAAATTGTTGCACTTAGTACAATGTCAGCAATTAGCGATGTTGAGGAGCATGGGGAAACTTTGTTTGAAAATAACGAGTGAAATTCAATAATCGGATGAACTTGACAGCATATAAAAATAACGGATGCGAACATTGACCTAGAAGTCCCTAGTGACGAAATGAAAAGGCATTACCATCCAATAAAGCTTTTCCCATTCCGATACAGACAGCGTTTCTGCGTTTTTCTTTCGAAAAATACTTTGCTCATCTCTATATAGTATATAGACAAATATGAATTGTTGTGTATGAATATGTATGAATCGGCGCCAGGAAAAATCACTTTGGCTTTGTTCAATCTGTTTGACATTAAGTACTTCTAACGAGGACTATATAACCGAAACACGTTTCTAGTACAATAATATTGGTACTATAGACAATATATTTCAATATTGACAATTGTCAACGTTTCTTTTGTGACAGGTACACGTATTTGTAGCAAGTATGAGATGCTTAGGTCTCCCGGACATCTAATCTCTTTGCCCTTGTTAGCGTCCATTTTATGCAGAAAATATGATTCTTCTTTGTGTCTGTTGTTTTGTGTTTCCTCTGGTTGTTACTTTATCAAAATGACAAGTATATAACTTTATTTATTTCTCATCATCAACATATTGAGAAAATATATACATATTGAATACAAATCACAAAACAGGAATCAATATATCAGGACGTATGATTTCCATTTTTAATGTCTAAATATATACATCTCAATGAAGATTCTTCCTAAACTCTAAAGATAGGGAATAGAATCAAGATATCCATGACAAATATGGATAATGACCATATCCCAATACATAGTACAAAATCGATAATTCAGAAAATCCTAAACCGAAGGCATACAAAACCAGGATAAAACGAAACAAACAAAGAAAAACCTCCACCATATGAAAAGAAGCGAACTCCCAATATGCGAACTCCACCATATGAATAGAAGCTAATTCCCAATAACTCCCAACTCCCATGCAATTGGACGTTCAAGGCTATTTCAATTATTTAATAGTCTGCAATTTAAATCAAAATATTGTGCTCATTGATCAGTGAATACAATTCAAGTATAAAATCAAATCTCAGAATCAAAACAGTATAATTAATACCAATGGACAAACAAGACCTTGTACACCCCCAAGAAAAAACAAATCAAAACAAATCAAAAAACAACTAAATCATTCTGCAAAATTCTCAAATGGAGATGAAATCCCGGAAAGCTTAAACATCAGCTGCTTGAAAGCATCACTTTATCAGTTAGTCATCATGAATATCATTTTGCTGTTTCGGAAACTTGTCATTTCATCCAAAAATATCATCGAAATTAAAGGAGATCTTAGCACCATCACTCTACTGTTTTTTTTAACTAAGATTTTATTTGGATATGCTACTAAATCGATCCTACAGGAAATTTGGAGCCGCGCACTCACTGCAAAGTAAATGCACAATTTTTAAATAAATTTTGACTGTGTCTGAAAATTACTTTGGCTTGAAGCATCACTGATGAGGATTTAATATCAGAAACAAGTGCCTGATGCATAATGAATCGGTTTGATATTTTCCATCAAGAAGTTATAGAGTCAGAATACAAGCTTCCATATTATTGCCACTTCTGACTGAAAAGTCATAATATAGGGACGTATCAAAGTTTATATAAATCGATTGGGCAATTTTGATCTAAGCATCTTTCATTGTGCACAACGTGATGGTATAGTGTTTTATCATTATGTTTCATTACGTCGTCCAAATCTTATGAAGATATAAATAATCATCTTTTAAGGGAAATAAGTTTAGCAGATATCCCGATGGACATGCCGCCTTTGCAGGTCAATAAAAGCCTGCAATTCTTGACAACTGTATTAAATCATACGGAAATAAACCAATAAACAATAAGAATATCCTGCTCAATCCTCAAAGGTGCTGATGCATGCAAGAAATATGTAAATCAATGAAATAACCACAAATAATATGAAAGCAAGATGCAAATGGATTTTTTCTGACCTTCAGGATAGGACAGTCTTTTCGTTATGTCCTTTCCGGTTGCACACAGTTTATATGTACTAAGATATTTTGATAAAGGTGAAATCATAAACTAAGTAAGGTTTACAATTTTTAAAACAATTATGAACACTTTTTGATGCTTTTAGGCATCGCTACCTATGACCAGATAGTCCCTGGGTGTGATGCTATTTTTGTTTATCAATAGTACTGTGCTGTCTTGGAAATATACTTTAACGGTCTGTCAATAAATTCTATAAATTTGAGTCGTAATCATAGACATTTTGAATACTCATTTTATATTCTGAATTTGATCACTGCAACACCATCATACTTGTGATCCCCAATAACACTACCCTATGATCACTTTATAGGTTGTATTACAAGATGCCAAAGAATCATTGCTATTATTGATTGTAAATCGCTGCTGATGCAAAACTTCAACGTGACGTCACAATAGCCACCCAAGTATTTGGAATATGATTCCAGTTGCCTAATGGGCGTTTAAGATGGGGGATCTACTAATAATGTAAATAAACAGTATCAATTCCTTATGATGACATTCTACCTGCTTGTACTATCTGCTAGTACCCTGCTTTACGTGTTATTTATAGATAGCTGTAGGTGTTGACATTCATAACAAGAATATCTTGGCATCTATTCTAAGGGATAGGGAATCTGATACGAGCTTACTTTCATCTTTTATCAAAGGTATCTTTTTCTAATGTGAGTGAATGTCAAAGTTAAAGGCTACATGACCCTGTCTTTGATGGCCTTGATCGACATTGTAGAATATTTTTAAGACTATTTTGAATATTTTTGAATTTGTAGCAAACAATAAAAAATGTCACCATAATGAATATAAGCGAACTCCCAATAAGGGAGTGAGTCCAGGTGCCCATGAAAAGTCAGCACCCCCTGCTTGCATGTAACACCTGTCGCTTCAATTATGCAGATATGTCACATCCTGTTACTTCCACCATGAAAGATACAGTATGTTCTATGGATGGATGGTTCCGATTCCAATGGTGGTCTAAGACAGAATATAATCTACCATTATGGACAATGGGTCATCAAAGCGTATGACGAGTTCTCATATCGACAGTAGAACTTCCTCAGTGACAATGTTAGTCGGTCGGTCGGACTTAGAAGCTTATCCGAGAGACGCCTGACCCTCATAACATAATCTGTACATTTGCTACTTGCTCTGGCATAACGTATCAATTAAGATATAAACACGCCATATGCAGGCGGTGAAGGGATATTGCTACTAAGAAAAAGAAAGTGTGTAATGCTAAAATTGTTTATCATATAGTGTGGCGTTCATATGACGTTCATATGACCATCAGTATTGTAGGACAGCATTATGGATTATTTATCTCTAATGGTTTATTTGACTTCAAGCTCCGAATGATATATTCTGCTGCGGTAACCCGCGAATTTGGGATTATTGATGGTCAGTCCATCATATATTTATCTGTTTTTGAAGTGACAATAAAGAGATAAGTTTTTCCCCTCAGAGATTGAACGAATTCAGCTTCGTTTAACATTCGTACGAGTAAAAAAATGTCGACATGGACAATTGATTCCCATTGGAATGCTGCCTATTTGTTGGAAGACCTTTCCTCCAAACACAACAAAAATGTTGTCGATCAGGAAGTTTAACATATGAATAATGTCTGTTACAGTGTACTTATTTTCAGAATCCGACCTTTTTTTGACAAAGTAGGTCTTGTCATAGTCTACAACAATAAATTTTATATTTATATTTTCGATTGCCATTTTTGCTTGTAAGGCATTACTAATAATTTTCCAATTTGAATGAGGATGGGGGATTTCTGTGTAATGTGACGAGTTAGATCGAATGGACTCTATTGAAACGACTAGAATTCAGATGTTCTACAAGTTCCTTTGAATCTTTAAAATCCAAATCTGGGGAATATTTATCGGTAATTACATAATTCTTAGTATATTTCCGTAAAGGTACAGAGTACAATTTGGTACGAATATGGTGTAGGCCTAAAGGTTCTTTCAAAAATGATCATAAAAGGAATTTCTATATACCTTTGTATGTCATAAGTTAAGAATTCCAAACTCAATAAATGGGTGAACTAATTATCTCCCTATATACATCTAATACCTTAGGAGAAAAGGGGGATGCGTTTGACGTCCTCCTCATTTAAGATATATGGAGGATAATTGGTTGGCGAACAAAAAAAAAAAAGCCTGGAAATCATAATAATGATAGTATACAGGTTTCAATGAAATTACGAGGGCTGTCCGTAAAGTACTTGGAAAAGAAGGGAGGAGATCTCCAACAAGACCTCGTTGCAGCATCAACAGTAAAACACCAAAACACCTGATGCAAAAACACAAAAGACGAGTACAGCACGAGATGGAAAAGAGACACACGACTTGTAAACATCAAACACAAAAGACTACACATAAACCGACGAGACCAATGGGTAACCGGTGCCGACTTTGGACGGCCATCTGTCACGCAAGTAGCAAATGGTGTGGTTATCCTGGATTACGTGCGCACAACCCTCTCACTTCTCCAATTACCCAGAGGTCTCGAAGAACGTACAATTGTGGTGTAAAACAACCTCCTCACTGTAAGATGACATCACACAAACAAGACTGCGAACGCAGAGGCCCCAGAGACACAGATGAATATATATATATGGATATAAAAAGAGGGCATGCGTAATACAGTCCGTGCTCTGCCGGCTGTAGCGAGCTCATGTATGTAATCACCCGAGGAGTCCGACAGACATTCAGAGAGGACAGGTGGTCGGGGCCCTGTCTTCTCTAAAGAGGTTTGGACAGGGCCCGTCATGGAGTCCCGTCGTCATAGTCAGTCAGAGTGCAAGTCTCAAGGATGCGCTTGTACAAGACTGTAGATTGGTCAAGTACCAAGCCTAGTGTCCGTCTGGTGACATTAGAATCATATCCACGGCATAAAAGGCGTTTGATGATTCTGACACATTTTCGATGGTTATGCTGCCTACCTTTGATCCTTTTTATTTTGTTTATCATATCACCATAAAAGACAGGTTGTGTAATACCCATAGTAATGTACTCTGTTGCATGTATAGATCCGAATTTTAAAAGAAGTTGACTGTAATTTTTGTAAAATTTCCAGAAAGTCTTAACTAGTTTATGAAAGCGGAAACCTTGACCTAAAAGTTTTTTGGTAATTTGTAAATTTCTACTGTGAAAATCCAAAATATCAGTACATGCTCTAGCGTACCGGATAAGCTGTGATAAGTAAATGCCGTATGACGGTAATCTTGGAACATCACCGTCAAGCCAAGGGAAATTTACTATGTTGAATCCAAAATCATCCCTTTTGTCATATAAACTTGTATGAATCTTTCCGTTTACAATTTTGATATTTAGGTCCAAAAAGTCTTTGGAAAAGTCTTAAATTAAGGAAAATTAGCGTCAAAGATGTTTATGTTTAGTATATTCATTATCATATACTATTTGTAAATTACAAAATGTAAACAATTTACACATATTATGATATTATTATAACAACTATGACTTTGTAATTAGACATAGAATTGTGACCCGGAGCACGCTGAATGTTTACCGAAATATGCTGCTTATTCTTTTATTCATTTCATTTGCATTTAGTAAAATTCCGCGGATAAGACAATATTTGTTACATTGTGACGTTGACAAAAGTTATGACATCACACATGCAAAATTTGAAGATTCAAAACTGGATCTGAAGGTAATAAGACGTGATTGTCATTGTTCGAAAAATGATGTTTTCTCGAGAGGCGGAGCAGATAGAAGTGATAAAATTTTGTATAGGCTTCAGAAAAACACCGACAGAGACTCATAGATTCCTTAAACAGTCGGAAAAATGATAAAACTACTTATTCGCAAGACATTTGTCTTCAAGGATTTTTGGACGTTAGGGACATTTTGCAGGACGGTATGTGCTAGGGAAGACTTTCTTTAAAAGAAAAAAGTGCTTTTAAATGAAGAAAGTGACGTGATTTATAGCGATCGGCGAAATTTTGAAATAAAAAAAACGTCAATAAGATCTTATCCCATGATCTTACAATGAGTCATGTCTGGATGGGTTCCGAAAATTATTAGAAATCTAAACTTAGCGAGGAGAGTAGAATTGTCAAATAATTTATAACGGATAGCGTCATGGATTCTCATTATAGTGCTCCGGGTATGAGGAAGTGTCCTTTTCATATTGTATAGAAATATAAAAAATTGTTCTTTGTTTGAAAATTTGCAAATTATTGATAAGAGACTTGAATTTTATAAAAATGATGCTTTCATTTATTTAACTCTTGTTCGCTAGCTTTTATCAAAGCAGTCCATGAATGCTACGGACAACCCTCGTACACCTTCTACACGGTAATGCGTTGTAGAATTTTTTTCAGCTTTTTTGAAACATACGTCTCAACGGGAAAGGATGTTGCAAAGTTAAATGATTAAAAAAAAAAAAAAAAAAAAAAAAAAAAAACGCAAAATAACGCAGTTCACTTTGGGAACTGGATAAACGCAATTTCGATTACTTTATCTTACAAAAAAATTGTTACATGAGATTGTTATAGTTCAATGGATCTCGCTTAGCGCTTAGTCGTAAATTTCGATAAGACTTATAGGACAGCCAAATATTCATTCCCGTGACGTCATGACGCTGTCTATAGGCATCAATGTTAAAGTAGGTGACGTCACGCTGAACTTTAACATTGTAAATTTTCCATCCAAAATGTATTTTGTTGCATGAATTCACGACCAGATACTATATAAGAAAATTTACGACTTAGCAAGAACTCTTCAATGATATGAATTTTATTTAAGTTTTTGTATGATAAAGTAGTGAAAATTGCGGTTATGCAGTTTCCGAAATGAACTTTGTGGACAGTAAATGAGCATGCATGTAAGTACAGAATCCTTACGGTACTTTTCGCCCCTTTCCTCCTCAATAAAACATGTGTACAATTGTAATATAGACGTTAGTAAAATAAGCCAAGAGAGAAGAGGCTTAGACTGATATAGTGGCATACGTTATGCCACTTACATGCGAGATTAATATAATCTATCACGACTTTTTGACTGAGACAAGGGAATCTCATCCGAGAGTAAGACAATTGCAATCCACGACGAGGCTTCCCGAATCGTGGATGTAGCATATCTTTTACAAAGGGATGATGAGATTCCCGTCTCAGTCGCAAAGTCGTGATAGGTCATTTTTCTCACTCAGCTTATTTTTTTATCACTAAAATGATTTCTTAAAAACCGGAATCGATACAAAATATGCCCAAATCTAACGATGGAGTGACGTAACGTTCTATGACGTCATAATAAGTGTCACGTGGAGTGTGAGACTAATAGAATCTATCACCCCTTTGTACAGGGACAGGGAAATCCCAACAGTGTATCAAAGATTTGCCGTCCACGACGAGGCTTGCCGAATCGTGGACGTTGCAAATCTTTGATACAAGGGTGGGATTTCCTTGCCCTTTACAAAGGGGTGATTGATTATTTTTCTCTCACCCATATATTTTCACATAATTCATGAATAAACATTGCTTGTTTTGCGTTAAATGTTGCTCTATGTGACGTCAAACACTGCTAAACCTACGTAAACGTCTGTGACGTCACAATAGGGGGCTCGAGACAAACATCCTGGGTGCGATACAGAGTTGTCTCAGAACGGGTAAATCCGTAGATATCTCTGTCCGGGGTGAGAGAAAAGAAAATCTCAAACTGCCCCTCTACGTAATTTCTTTTGTCTCAAGGCGAAAGTAAGTGAGAAATTCTATTCCAGTTTATGTCAACAATTGCAAGTTAAATATGTCAAATTGCAACTTATTTGAAACTGAAACTGGTTTATTTGATAAAACGCCAAATATTACAAACGTATTCAATGGCGATGTACATACATTTTCATTTAAAAGGTATTTCAACTTTATATACAAATATTTACATTATGTCACTGATCGCTCAAACAAGCTTACCTAGTCCATTTTAATCTGATTCAAAACAAAGAAAGGAATTTAGCAAAGTCATAATTTATTTTCAGATTCTTCTTGAAAATTTCAAGGTTTTCTGATTGTCTAATATCCAATGGTATATTATTCCATAATTTAAGACCGATCGTGCTGAAACTTCTGTCTCTGAATGTCTTACGTTTGATGTACGGTACTAAATAACAACCTTCTGCTGACTTAGCGGATCTTAACCTTGGATTTGGACGTTGAATGATCAAATGGTCAGCCAAGTACGCAAGAGCTTGACTTATAAAACAGTTTTAAACGATGGTTAATATCTTGAAAGTGATTCTTGCTCAGACAGACTAACCTCAGTACATACTTTGTAGATAATATATCCATTTTCGTGCGTGACGGCGGGTGCGGCTAGCCAAAAAGGGGATGATAACACTTCCCGGAGACCTAGTCCAATCGCTAGCTTGAAAGGGGTCCGTCGATGCTCAATTTGGTACTCTATTGTGAGTGCTGTTGAGATTGTCGTCAGGATCTCCTTTATCTCATTTGCTTTAATAGGCAGCCTAACTGTCAAATTTCCGTATATCTAGAACAATTTTTTTTGTTAACATGCCTCTTATATTTGTTAAAATGCGACTTATTTATGTCAAATGCATCTCAATTATCTTGCATTTCAACAAAATTATCTTGCATGTCAACATACAATTATCTTGCATGTCAACATACAATTATCTTGCATGTCGACATATTAGCAACTCTGAAGCGTGTGATTTATCTAACTCGCGACATCGCGCTCTACTTTCTGGTTCTAGATTGACATCGTCTATTTATCGAGTTCTCCAAAGTGCCGGAACTTTAAAGATAAAGTTTGATTTATTGCATGTGAAGAAGTAAAATCGAACGGTCATTTCTTAGGAACGCAGAGTGACAATTTAGAGCTAATTCCTTTTCGTGCAAAGAAGCCATAATGTACATGTTTTCAGGATGTTTATGAATCCTCCATCCGTATTTCGTGATTTTAGGAACACATAGTGACAATTTAGAGCTAATTTTTCACCGTGCAAGGAAACCATAAGGTACATCTATGTTTCCAGGACGATGTTTATGATGGAAAAAAAACTATTTCTCTATTGCTATCCTCGTAATTATTAAGGAACGGAGAGTATAAATGTAGAGCTAATTCCTTTTCATAGAAGGAAACGCTAATCTACATGTCTCAATTTTGTTTATGAATTGGACGCTTAGTTTTTTCCATCCATATTTCGCGATTGAGTGTAAGATCGAACGGTCACTTATCAGGGAAGCAGAGTGACGATTTTGAAAAAGCTAATTTCTGCTCATGCAAGGAATCTGTAACACCCATGTTTCCAGGGTGTTTATGAACGAGAAGCCAGTTTTTTTTTTCATGTGTATTATATATAATGTATCATAAAAATGAAAAGAATAAGATCGAACGCGGTCACTTTTTTAGTACCTTAAATAGTGCTAATTGCTCATCGTGCAAGGCAACAATAACATCCAGGATGTTTGTGAAAGGGAAGCTAGATATTTTTTTCCATCCGTATTTTGTGATTATGGTAGTAGTTTGCCTGAACCTTAGGCCTTTCTGTTAGATCATTATATTATTGACTGACAAAATCGTTATAAATGTCGGGAGACGCGGTGCTTATGTTTTGTGCTACATAGAGACATTATGCTTGTAGACCTCAGCGATGACGCGGACGGCGGTGTAATACATGTCATAATTATTTTTCTAGGAAAGTGTCGGAAATTTGTGTGTGGAGTTTTGATTTACTGGCAATGGATGGAATGCGGGCAGAATTTTGGAACACATGGAAGATAGGTGTAAAAGCAACAGTGACATATGATAGCAAACAGAATATTTGCTTCCTGTTGCTATGCACTTAGCTTCTTGTATTTCTTATTCAAAACTTAAAATTTTCTAAATTCTGATAGAAGTTGGAAGTTGTATTATAACAGCAAACGATAGAGCTTGCGGCATATGTAAAGAAGTTACACTGTTTGATTAACGAGTACTTGTTGCGTCAAACATCTCCAGAGCATTTTAAAATCATTTGAATTTGACCTTAAACTGTGATTGAAGTTTTGACTTTAAGCTGTGTCACCGTTGTGAAAACAAACTTTTGTTCAGTAATGTACAAATTTGAATCACAGCATCAATGTTGGACATTCAATTTTACGCTTAGTAGAACGCAGTGAAGATATTCTGTGGATTTCATTGGTGGAGGTTTCTGTGACGTACAATTTCTCAACTTGTTCAAATGATCCTTTGAATATGAAGACGTTTTTGGTATATTGACTACATGTTTCGATTCATGGTCAACATCTTAAGAAAACTGAAGATGTTTGGGATGGAAATTATGAACAATTTTTCTCATGCCATGACCGGAAATGGAGAGTCGTCTGCTGAACCAGATGCAGAAACACCTCTTATGAGGAGAAGGGAACTTCCACGATACGATACTAAAGCAAATATAAGGCCAGCTTCCAAGGTAATTAAACTCTAAATATCATAGTTATAAACGAGAGTTGTTTAAGATTTTACGCGACTAGTAGGAAATAACTGCTTGTCAAATACGACTTAATTTTCGCTGTAACATAGCGGGTCACATCTTAATGTCGTAATCGGTTGCACATGGTAACTTCGCAATTTCTGTATTTGTCATTCATGTTTCATGTCTTTGTGCGTCTGTTTAGATTGTGTGTAAGACCGTCCTGTCTGGGTGTTGTTGTCTTTTTCGTTGTCCCATGCTGTTTGTTGTTTTGTCTGATTTTGTTGTATCCGCTGTTGTCAGTGCAGGGTAATCTTGTTCGAGACCTCTATCACATTATTCAATTTTGCTATTTGCCCACTTGAATGCTTCCTTCCTATTGCTTAGTCTTGCCTAGCAGAGATTGCCGCGACTGAATGTTAACACCTTCAGTTTACTAATGTGACGTTAAAAGAATTCGTCTATACCTGTTTCGAACGCTATCTATAAGAAGCTGCTTTTTCTGCTTTCCTTTATTAACTAATTACTAGCTATATGAAGTTTTAAAGTTGTTCCTTTTTTAAATATTGTGATTTATGGAAAATAATCATTTGCGTTTTGTTCTAGTTACTTCAATTTTGTGTTTGTGATGGAGTATGGTTCTGTATATCTTAAACGTCTCCAAATTCAAATAACATCATTTAAGAACAAATAAATTTGCAGCATGGACAAGACATGCACGTTTCTGGTACTTAACCCTCGTCAGTGATCCTCAATCTAAACTTTGTAATATGGCCAAAGAGTGTGAGAAGTATTAGGTCCAAAAATATATCAAAAGACGTAGCAGGATGGGCGGGATATGATGCTATAAGACCCACATTTTAGAAATTTCAAGAAATTTTGGTATGCGTTGAAGAGACGATCAACCGAAGTTGATACTGCATCGTTATCATCGGTGTTTGATATATTTCTTTCACATTTTAAAGCAGTGTTTTGTGCTTTTGTTATAAATATATTGTTTTATACTTTTATATTACACGGAGTAAGGGACGTTCTGTCTGGACAGAAGTACACACGAAATGAGGGGCGTACTATCCCTTGTTCCGTCTGGACACAAGTACATATTTGTATATCCAGACAGATTCAGGGATGTACTGTCCCTTCCGCTGGGTTAAAACACGTAGTCACTTGTACCTTTTTGTGCTGTTTATATTTTTTCTCCAAGTGACGTGCATTCACCCTTTATTGGATGGATCCGACAGGTCAAACACGTGACACCTCGATCCATATGAATGGACGTTGTTATGGAAACAACCTCGTGGCGTCACATGTTTGACCTGACGCATGAGTGTAAACTTACAACATGGCGCTTGAATTCGAAGAGACGAAGCGGAGGCAAGTAGAATCCCGGCCGTATCATTGATATTAAAGCTTAACAAGGTAAAATATGATTGCCGATCGTTTAGTTTTATTTTATTTGAGTGAGTCACAGTCAATAATTCCCCAGGAAATTTGCCGATTCGTGCCGGCCATATCCTAAATTTGGGTCCCGGGTTTGTTCAATGTACTTTCCTGCGGCCAACACACCCCTACCAACCAAATATCCAAGTGTCGTTGGCCGTTTCTGCGGCTATGACGATGTATACCCAGCTCAAACAAATTTCTGGATCCACCAATGAAATTGATGGATATTACTTACTCAACGCGTCGATGACAACACAAAAATGCGGACAGAGTTCAAACTACTGGTTTCATTCTCTATTGAACACAATGAAGCTTGAATGGGGATTGTGAATTGTTCCATGTACGAATGATTTTCTCATGAATACATCTCAAAAGTAATGTCGTCCAAAGTGATAGAGATCAATTCTAGGAAGAGTCTAATCGGTTAACGTCTGAATTGATCCTCGAAAAGGGCATTTGCCTCAAGAATTACAGATACTTTTGATGTATCGATCTTTTAATTCTTGAATGGAAAAAAATACCAAACACGATTACCTCCCTCTCCCCTCTAACCCCGATACATGTTGAGACGAACTAAACAGCATTAGGGATTATTTTGATGGATAGAATAATAAATTAATAATGAGAAATAATACTTTTCAGGAACATCTTGAACTTTCTTTTAATATTTAGTTAAATAAGATCCTGATGGAAATCTCAACAGCACTCACAATAGAGCACCAAGCTGAGCATCGACATAACCCCAACAAGCTAGAGGTGGGACCAGGTGCCCTGGAGGAGTAAGCATCCCCTGTTGAATGAACAAAAATAATAAATACGCGAATTATTAATACGAGTATTAACACGTGCATGATCAGTAAAGGCTATTGAAATTGTCAGCAATAAACGATTAAATGTAAAATAAATGATCGTTTAACGTGTTTAAAGACAATATCAATATTTTTGAATTGTCTGAGTCCTTCAAGAGCATTACAGATGTAATGAATATTCAGGTATGAATCCTCTTTGAAAATTCCAATTTAGAAAATCAAATGTATCTACTTTTGAGAAACCTTAATACATGTAGTATGAACAACAGTTAAAATGACAAATATGGATAATGACTATATCCCAATCCATAGTACAAAATCGATAATTCAGAAAATCATAAACCGAAGGCACGCAAAATCAGGATAAAGCAAGAACTAAAGCAAACAAAGGAATATCTTTACCATATGAAAAGAAGCGAACTCCCAATATGGGAGTGAGGCCATGTGCCCAGGAGGAAGAGTCAGCATCTCCTGCTTGCATGCAACACCGGTCACTTCAGTTCGGTAGAATGGTCTCATCCGGTTACTTCCATTTCGGAAGATACAAGTATATTCGGTAGTTTGATGGTTCAAATGGTCTAAGGCAGAATATCATCCACATTTCTGAAGATTGTACATTATGTAAGTGATATGGTTTTCATACAAAGTGTCATGTTGCATGACCTTTCCATTTGTACCAACTGCTTGACACGGTCACCTACTGCACCATATAGTGTTACCTTATTAAGTGACAAAACCACGAGGCGCTCTGACTTTAATTGTTTTTTTTAATTTGAAATAAACTATCAGTTTTCTAAAAATAGAATTTCCATTTCATCAATATTCAAAATTAATACACTTTCATAATTCAATACCCGGTATGAGGTTGAAAAAATGGTTCTCATAATTTCGGGATCGTTCATATAAATAAAAAAAGCGAATTATTTGATTTAATTCTTTTGCATTCTGATCCCCCGGATTGATCTCCCCTGGTTAATAGCTACGTTATCCATCATGCGAATTTATGATCGATTTTGCCGCGGTATTACATGTTTTATTATGCGGAGATCATGCAATATTTGGTAGAGAAGAGTGCTGACCTTTTATATTGCATATGAACGCATGCCCTGGGGATATTGTCGGTGATTCAATAGAACGTAATTGAATATCATTTTATATGTAAAAATATAGTAGAAGAATATCTGTGGCTTGTACTTTTGTAAGTTCTATGATTGAATATAATTTTATATGAAAAATAAAGCAAAGAATGGCTATGGGTTGCACTTTTGTAAGTTCTATGATTGAATATAATTTTATATGAAAAATAAAGTAAAGAATGGCTATGGGTTGCACTTTTGTAAGTTCTATGATTGAATATAATTTTATATGAAAAATAAAGTAAAGAATGGCTATGGGTTGCACTTTTGTAAGTTCTATGCAGTCACATTCTACCATTGAATAAATTCTGAACGCTAACAACTAAATTTCGCAGATAAAGAAGGACGGGTTTTGGATCAGGATGGACAGGATATCCTGGATTTTAGAATATAAATCATATAATCTTATATGTAAAACATTGAAAAGAGTAGCTAATGAGTTAAAGACGATCCTGACGATAATCTCAACAGCACTCATAATAGAGCACAAAATTGAGCATCGATGGACCCCTAGCAAGCTAGATGTGGGACCTGGTGCCCGGGAGGAGTAAGCATCCCCTGTTGGCTAGCCGCATCCGCCGTCGATGCTCACGCACGGAAATAAAAACATACAAAAAACATGCACTGCACTGTCTGAGGTTATGTTTATATAGAAAGTGCTATGGTGACAATGTCAAGTCATATAATGAAAATTGACCCTTCCGATTGCGGGAAAAAATGCAAAATTTCGTGACGTCACAATGCTTTTACCTCGGACAAACAAGCTTCGAACCTCGGTCAAACATCAAAATTGCATTGTGACGTAATGGAATTTCTCAAATTTTTCCCGCGTTCGGAAGGGTTATTTGAATTGTTCCAATTCATTGCCGCCTTGAACAACATTTCATTGCACCAGAAACTTCCTTAGCAGTTCAGTGGTACTTTAAGCCAAAACAATTTTTAGTAGCACTATCTACATGTAGTTTATAATCTATATCGTAAGGAGTGCGCGAATCCAAATTTCCTGTAGGGTCGATTCAGTAGAGTAGATAAATAAAATCGATGGACGAAGAGCAATTGAGGGATTGTGCTAGGATGTTTACCTCCTATAATTTCGATTTTATTTTAGTATAATATGGTGTCAAATTGATAAAGCACTAATACGAAGCTTCTTTTAGGCAACAGAACTGTAAGTACGTATTTGTACATCGTTTCATTAGCGCCGTAAGGCGTAGGTGGATATTTTCTAAATGGGTAAATTATTGCAGCTGCTGCCAAGGTGTTCAACTATAACATTATGGCATACTAAAGCCCTATCCAATCAACACACTCTCCTATACTGAAGATGCCATATTTATGATCCTGCATCTAAAATGAACTGTGTTATAATCATATATTCAGCTTAATGACCATTTCTCGCCGACTTGCAAAATATAGCTGAAACACTACAAACACCGGGAATAACAAAAATCGCTATTTCGGGCGGGAACGTTATCGTAAATCGAAACCGAAGAAAAATCATTTGCAATCTGTCCTTTACAAAATCTTGATAAAACCATAAATCTGAAATAACCAGTACCAAAATTCATCAAGCATAACTAATCAAAGAAAAAAAAATGGGGAGGGGGGGGGGGGTTGAAGACAAATTGAAAAAAAAAGAAAGAAAATCAAATAAAGTAAATAGTATGAAATAATAACTACGTGAGAAGAAATTAACCAAAAACTTAACCATAATGTGAATTTCAAAATCTCGATAGAACGAAGTAACCAAAACCAACATTCTGAAAACAGTACATCTTGCATCATCATAATCATATATGGCAAATAAAGTAAATTTTTCAAATAAAGACAGTCTAAGTGAGGTGAAAGTATCTACAAAAACTTGGAGTGAGAACAGGTGTCCGAAAAGAGTTAGCATCTCCTGTAAAGCAGCATGCCTCACTCGTCATCTCAACTCAGTAGTGCAATGCAATCCAGTATGACTTTACTATTGATTCTATCAAACAGATTAACTAGAAGACCCAACAATTTTTGATTATGTTTTATTCTACAGAAATTTTGTGACGGATTTAACATGATTACAGTATATGAAATGTTTGAAGTTGTAACCTCAACTCCACAGAATAGATAAGTTCAACTTGTCAAGTCCAGTACGTTATTTCTTTCGAAAAAGATCTTACAATCAATTCGGTCATTAGCAATCAGACTATGATGAGATCGCTTTTTTATCAGATTCAACATGCATACATAAGATGCTTACTCCTTAACTCGATAATTATGTCTGTCTTCTATTAAGACATATTCTTTTCAATTGTCAAAAAAGATTTCGAGCCCGAGATCAACTCCTACGGGCTGTGCCGAATTCTCTAAAGATGTTGCACAATGGATTTGGAATTTTTGTCACAATGATATCCGCCTCGGAAATAATCGAGACACGTTGCGAGCGTAAATTATTCAGTTTTTATGAAAACTCTTCAGTGAACAGGACATTATCAAGACCCTGCTTTGTTCACTGATTACAATGTACATTAAGTTTTTGTGAAAGAAAGTTTTGTATCTTTAGCTTCATCGAGCACTCTATGACCATATTCCGTCAGACCAGTGTAGTATTACGCATATCTATTCAGCCCATATTAACAGCGTCTTATTGTTTCAAAATACATGTAAATTACGTACGATCTGAGGTCAGGCTAATCAGAAAGGGAAAAATCGTTATTAATAAGCAGAGAATTGGCCCAAAATCTACATATCAAACCATTGGTGGTTCATGGGTTCTGTCTCGCGGGGTCTAACGCTGGCCAAGAAACTAACACGGTGCATGACCGCGGCAACCATTGTGAAGTCAAGGAAATCATAGGCGGATCTAGATATGTTTAAAGGGGGGGGGGTTCCAAGACGTCAGGCGGGGTGGGATGGGATGCTTGTAGTTTGAATAAAATATACGTAAAAACGGAAACGAATAATAGAGTTTTGGCAGTTCAGGGCAGAAGTGTTCTTGACCCCTGTAACCCTGTAATCCCCCTCTACACCCGCGCTTGGAAATCACGTTGAATCTGACTAGTTTGGCTAGGGAAATGTACCACTTTCACAAACAAGAAGTCTCAGGATGAATCCGATGTGTGGCCTATCTAGGGTACAGTCTGGGGTACTCAGGAATCATATTCTGTGGCATTTTATAAAAGTTTCCAACAATTATCAACAGGTATGGTAAGTTTGTTGTAAAATTTGTTGTGTCACATTGTTGTTTTGGTTTGTCTTTGTGTACAAAGATCTTTTTCGAAGTAGGTACGAAGTTATGAATGCTTTTAATCACAGTTATGATCGATTTCTTTGACTATATATCTTCACCTTTATGTACAAGCTTTTTTATAATAATAGAAAAAACATTGAATATTTGAAACTAAGTAGTTGATGATCAGTAAGATATGTACATGGGCATTATGTAGATGAGTGTACCATTGTTAAACCTCTTCAAATTAAAAAAAAAATAGCATCATTTTAAGAGCAGATAAATCTACAGCATGGAACAGACATACACGTTTCGAGTACGTAACCCTCGTCAGTGATCCTTAATCCAAACAATAAAATATGGCCACAATGTGTGAAAATTATGAATTATATAGATATATAGAAAGTACTTGAGCATTATGCTAATAAGTGTAACATGTAAGCTTCTGTTACTCATTATTGTCCATTGGTTGCCATGTTTATGATTTGATAGTCAGATGTCTTCAGTGTACACTATATCCACCTTCAGTGTACACTACATCCAATTCAGTTTACACTATATTCACTATAATTATACACTATATCCACCTGCAGTTAACACTACATCCACCTGCAGTTAACACTACATCCACCTTTAGTGTACACTATATCCACCTTCAGTGTACACTATATCCACCTTCAGTGTACACTATATCCACTTTCAGTGTACCCTATATCCACCTTCAGTGTACCCTATATCCACCTTCAGTGTACACTATATCCACCTTCAGCGTACACTATATCCACCTTCAGTGTACACTATATCCACCTTCAGTGTACACTATATCTACCTTCAGTGTACACTATATTCACCTTCAGTGTACACTATATCCACCTCCAGTGTGCACTATATCCATCTTCAGTGTATACTATATTCACATTCAGTGTACACTTTATCTACCTTCAGTGTACATTATATCTACCTTCTGTATACACTATATCTACCTTCAGTGTACCCTATATCCACCTTCAGTGTACACTATATCCACCTTCAGTTTACACTACATCCACCTTCAGTGTACACTATATTCACCTTCAGTATACACTATATCCACCTTCAGTATACACTACATCCACCTTCAGTGTGCACTATATTCACCTTTAGTATACACTATATCCACCTTCAGTGTACACTATATCAATCCTCAAAGTAAACATTATTCATCTTCAGTGTACACTATATCCAGCTTTATTTACCTTCAGTGTACACTTTATTTACCTTCAGTGTACACTTTATTTACCTTCAGTGTACACTTTATTTACCTTCAGTGTACCATATATCCACCTTCTATTTTAAATTCTGGCATACAAAAGTCACAAATATTTTTTTCACACAGATATGCACAGTTGTATTTCTTCTGCAAAATCTACATTTATATCTGAATTGATTCAATGCAGTCAGAATTTAATTGGGAAATGTCCTTATCCACATCTCTAAACAGATACCGCAGTATGACTTCATCTAATTATTTATTTTCATCTATTTGAACTATTTTAAAATTGTACGGTACCGATTTCATTCCTTTGAGTTGCCCCAACTATAACTAATTTCGTATTCACGATTGGATTCTGTGGATATTATCTGAATATACATGAGATGCTTACTCTTCCTGGGCACCTGGTCTCACTCCCATATCGGGAGTTCACTTCTTTTCATATGGTGGAGGCTTTTGTTTGTTTGCATTGGTTCCTATTTTATCCTGATTTTGTATGCCTTCGGTTTCTGATTTTCTGAATGACCTTAGAATACTTTGTGTGAAAAATTTATTATTTGTTTTCATGTGCAAAAATACAGAACTTAAGCTCTCCGGTGTCATTTCGTCCATTGTGTATTGAAATTCTACATGTTTAAAGTTCTCCAGCGTCATTTCGTCCATTGTACGTTCATATCTTACCTTTCTTATCGTGCCTGAGTTGATGTTTATTCTTTTATATGAGCCTTTAAAGTGCGAAGTACGGTGTACGTCAACTTGAAAAATGTGTACCTCGCACTTCAGAAGTCATATAAAAGAAGTCTGGTACGATTCTAAAAGTAGAATTTCAACACATACCTTGTGTGAGTGTATTTGTTTTTGTTCATTGTGATAAAAATGACATTTTGCTTGAGTGCCGCAATCTCTTGGAAGTGCGAAGTCCGATTTACGAAGTCCGTGAACATGGAAAATTTCCACTAATACTGTCCCTTTCTCTCGTTCCTAGAGAAAGTTCTGTTGTTGTCACTGTAGCGGTGTCATGTTGGGGAACTCCTTATCATCATCTATTTGACATTTTCAATATATAACTTCCTCAAAGCATATAGAATGATGATATTATTCTTTTCTTCGAAACGAGAGTCGAGATACCAACCCTCTTAAAGCTAGCTGATAATACTAATGAACTTGAAAATAGAAAAAAAGAACACCGCACATGATGGTTGGGAACTTTATCTTATTTTGTTGCGCGACTTTATTAATTATTTTATCGTTATCATTGTCAGATAAGTGATTGAAGAGGAAGAATTTAATACATTTTTGGGGATGTTGAGCTATGTAGAGTAGTTAACTTACAAATGAAGCCAATTTCATTATCTCTATTATATATCGTTTTTAACCTTTAATGTTTTGTCATAAGAGATTTACGTACTTGTCCGCTCGATGAAACATCACACCCTAGAGTCTCGTCGTCCTTTGTTTTCCATTTTCGCTTCTAGCTTTATTGCACCCAAAACAGTCATTGCGTTGAGTGTTTTTCACATATCCATTACATAGTATTAAGTGGTGGACATTTACTTCATACGTCATTCCGTTTATTGGACGTGCAGTTGCATGCGTTTTGAACATTATGATAACCTACCCTGTGTCATCCTTAAAAAAGTGGTGCATGTCAAATTACTTGTCGTCTGCGGAGGTACTTGACGTCATATATTCTATATGTTCTATTTTTAACCGAGAATGTTTTCAGTACATAGAGGCATTGAACATGTTGACAGATTAATGCAGAAATGTTGGCGGTGTAGGTTTCCAATCGTGCACATGTGCAGCAATTATAAATAGACTTAGGATTGCACATCATTTAAGTGATCTATATGTCGGAGTATAAAACATAAGTGTCCACGTGTAGTTTCAGTTCAAAAGGTCAAGGTCAATGACGTTCTGAAATAGTGAGTCGAAATACTATGAAACTTAATCTTCAGTGTTTACACTATGTCAAAGAAAATCAAGAAAAAAGTGGAGCTTCAAAACCATTGTATGTGGTACTTCATCAAACTGGCAGCAAATCCGTTGCAGGTAAATCAATATTTTGAATAATTCTTGAAATATTAGCTAATTTAGAAGGGGGGTGTTGGGATCTGATATTGTTTTTCATTGACGGAATATTGGCCGTTCTATGGGAAATAGTGCCCAATTGACAGTCCGTCGCCTCTCATCGGGTAAAGTGCTATTGTTACATAGTCTCCGCATGATAATATATGGTCAATAAGATCCTGCTACGTCTTTCGATACATTTTTGGACATCTTAATTTTCATACTCTCTGGCCATATTACATTGTTTAGATTGAGAATCACTGACGAGGGTTAAGTACCCGAAACGTGCATGTCCGGTACATGCTGCAAATTTAACTGCTCTTAAATGATGCTATTTAATTTGAAGAAGTTTAACATTCCAATGTTTTATCATGTGATACACTTCTACTTTTTTTCCATCAAATAAGATCGTTGTAATACATGTGTATGTATTCCTGGCTTATCATGCTTATTTTGAATTAACTTATTTCTGCCACAGAATTTATTTGCCACCAGAAATCAAATACGACTTTCATTGGTCTACTTGTAACCACGTGATGAGTACATATGATCGCTATGAGTCCACTGCGATTGGTTTATCCTTTGCTCAATATCTTTACCCCATGTGCCTGTTTGATTTGTGCAAATCTTATTGAATTAGCACCTATAATTTGATTCCAATCAGAATATAGATTGTGAAGATTTTACATGTATTTCCAGAGTGTCGAGACAAATAACATAGTGCACCAACATTTATTTGATTATTTGAATAATTTTGAATTTATGCAGCACAACATTTTGTTTCCTTGACGCCATATACAATTTATACATAGTATACAATGAATTTCGGTTTTACAATGTGATTCATTGGAAATGATATCCTTCGTGTTTCAATGAAAGGACTGTTCTCATTGTCTTTGTCTGTTTGTTCCATTTTTCTCATGGTCTGCTTTTACATGTTTAAGAACTTCTAAACCGGACAGACTTATTATGTACAAAAAATTACCGAAAGACGTAGCAGGATGGGTGGGATATGATGCTACAGGACCCACGTTTTAGAAATTTCAATAAATTTTGATAACAGACATTTTCGAATGCGTTGAAGAGACAGACGATCAACCGAAGTTGATCGAACTTGGCTACATGTGCCCTCGGGGACTCCTTGTCCACCAGCAGTGACACTCACCAAGTGGTTCAAATGTTAAACGTCTTCAATTTAATAGCATCATTTAAGAGCAGATAAAAATGTTGCATTGAGGGATGCTGAAATCTTATTAAATTATTAGTCGTCTTACTTTTTGCGGTTATACTTTTTTGCAATTGCTCAATTATATTTTCTGACGATGATGGTCAATACAATAGTATAATCATGACAAACTTAAAGACTTTTACATAAAAATTATACATTTCCCTGTACTAACTTCAGGAATTTTGCTGACAAGTTTCGTTTCCATTTGTTATCCACTTTTACTCTTTTGTAAAATATTTCATTTGATTTTTATCAAGGTTGTATATACCTATTGGTTATAACATTTAGATTCTGATTCTGTTTTTTTTTTTATTTTTTCTCCCTGACGTTAACGTAGATTAAAAGTATATCATAATACTTTGCATTTTATGTATTGAAATGGGGTCAAGTCAAGCAGGTCTTTTTATCTTCTTTCCTTACATCATGGATTTACACTTCAATCATTTTGTAATTGACCCTTCCGGTTGCGGGAAAAAATGCCAAATTTCGTGAAGTCACAATGCTTTTACCTCGGACTAAAAAGCTTCGAACCTCGGTCAAACATCGAATTTGCATTGTGAACTCATGGAATTTCTGAAATTTTTCTCGCGTTTGGAGGGGTCAATTAGAGCATGCAGTATATACTTATCACCTATTTAATAAAACAGTTTTTCAAAAAATATTGCATTATAATGAACATTATGATGAAAGAAGGGAGGAGATCTCCAACAAGACCCCGTTGCAGCATCAACAGTAAAACACCAAAAACACCCGATGCAAAAACACAAAAGACGAGTACAGCACGAGACGGAAAAGAGACACACGACATGTAAACATCAAACACAAAAGACTACACATAAACCTACGAGACCAATGAACTAGCTTTTAAAGTGTTATATTTGTAATGTTGGTATACGTAGCTCTCCGTCATTACTTCTGTATCTGATTTATCTCTTTTTACAAGTTGCTACCTTTCATAAATACAGTGTCATTTCAATTATAGCATCTTTATCACTGACACTCCTTTGTTGAATGAATTTACTAATTCAAAAATTTATCAAATAAATATCAAAGTCATTGGTCATCACCTAGACATTTGAAGCTCATCAAAGTTTTTATTTTAGGAATACTGTAATTTGCTATATTTTCGTCAGTTTAAATTATTTTCGTCAAATCGTTAGAAAAAATTTTTTTTTCGTCAGTACGTAATTTCGTCGTCCAAGGATCCCTAAAATGTTAATTTTCCTGATTAGGTAGTAAGTCGTCAATTCTTCAGTACGTAAATTCGTCATCTAAAGATTCCCCAAAAATGTGAATTAGTTCATAAACAGTCAATTCGTCAGAAAAAATAATTTCATCAGTACGTAAATTCGTAATCCAGCATGTCCAAGGATCCAAAAATGTGAATTTGTTTGTTTAGTTAATAAACCGAAAATTATTGATTTACATAATAAGTGTATATAATGCGCGTTCTTAAATGATGCTATTTAATTTGTAGATATTCAAGATTTTAGTACTTAATTTTACATATTTGTAATTTCATAAAGGCTCAATCATCTTTTATAAGATATCATTTTAATCTTAGACTGTATTAATACATAAAACAATTAGAAAACATCAATTAAAGGTATATCCATCCAAACTTTTAAATATATTTTGTCAGGAGTATTTATAATCGTAAGGTACATAATTTCTCAAGAAAGGCACTGACGAAAATAAAAATTATTGATATCTGACGAATAAAAACCAACTACTGAACTCACAAACCGGGAGGGAGCTAAGGCACCGCGTATGATTCCTAACAAAGCTGTTCCTGTTTTTATAACTTCTTCTTCATTTTCTAAATTAAATTTTACAAAACTGATTAGCTGTTGCTATATGGAAGTAAATCAATCCATATCGTCCAGGTACAATGTACATGAAAGGTTCATAGTGTTTGCAAACACCTTAAAAGTTTGTCGACGACAGAAACGTTCTAGACCTATCATTCCTTTTGACAGACTCTTGAAGTGTTTGCAAAAACTATGAACTTTTCACATATATAAACGATATGGACATACTTATTAGGCATTGCCCTACTGCAACGTCCCATCATTTTTGTGCAGTATCATGCACTTAAAATCATCCGTAAGTACGTTTTTCCCACGCCAAGGGTCGATATCCACAACTGTTAACATTCATTCGCCGATGTATACGTTTAATACGTGAAGTCCCCATGCTGGAGAGTTTCCCCTTACCTTGTTATGATGAATTTAAGACAAAGGGCTTCCTAATGGCTTGTATATATATTCTTATTTGTTTGTTCGTATTTGTTTCTATTCTGAATTTGTCCGACACTGCATTAATCCATCTGAGTTTTGCCAGCTATAATATTTTTGCACACCGTGACTCTGTGGAGATTATAAATAATTACCGGTTTTGAGTTCTTTTTTTTTTTTTGTTTCAATGATGTTATACATGTACTTCCCATTGTCTCCTTCCGATTCTTACCTTTCGTGCGTGTTCAGTTGTTATCACCGCAACAGGAAAAGTTGGAGGATTGTGCGCAAGTAATACGGGTGACCACACCACTTTCTACTTAGGTAGGAGATGGCCGTCCTAAGTCGGCACAGGTTGCCCATTGGTCTTGTTGGTTCATGTGTGGTCTTTTGTGTTTGATATTTTGATGTCGTGTTTGCTGTTCCGCGGGTGCGGCTGGCCAAACAGGGGATGCTTTCTCCTCCCGGACACCTGGACCCATCTAGCTTGCCAGGGGTCTGTCGCTGATCAATATGGTGCTCTATTGTGAGTGCTGTTTAGATTGTCGTCAGGATTTATTTTATTTTATTTGTCGCTTAGTGTTTTGATGTGTTGCTAATGGTGCTGCATACAAGTGTTGTTTGAGATCCCCTTCTTTCTTTGTGATAACTATAACGTCGTCGTGTTTTGGAACTACTTATTGTACTTCAGGTTAATGCCCCGAAGGATTGTTTCAGAAATATAGAATTCGCCATGCCTGCAATAGTACATGCATCTAACACAGTTGCGGGAGGAAAAGAAACCTATTTATTACAGAAACATTTAGCAGCGACATTTATCACTGAAGCTGGGGGCTTAGAAACACATGTCTTGTTAGCGTCCCTGAAATAACAAAACATACGCGAATACATGAGGTAAAAACATAGAAGCACTTGGACGAGCATTGGCGGACCCGGAATTTTGCGATGGGAGGGGGTCAGTTCTTTAGGAGAGGAAGAGTGTTCCATGATTAAAAAAGTGCATATGAACGGTAATATCAGGGTTTTTTTCACTTCATGGGGATGGTGGTTTCTGCCGTGACCCATAACATTTCTAGGTCCGCCCTTGATTAGGTTTGTAAAGCTATCTTTTCCTCTATGACAATAACTGCCGTCTTCTTGGCAGACAGTTTGTGTGGTGTCGGGGTGAGCAGAAGTGGAATGATTTGATACTTAATATGAAACATTTTATAGCGGAATTAAAGAGTGCAATCTTTTTGTTATTGCATTTGGCTCTTTATAACGGCGATGGATAATTTGAGAGAATTACATAATTTTCGTTTTGTTTTAACATGGAATTATTTATCATTTGAAGCTAATGACATTGAAATCGGAAATGCACATTTAACATCCTACGCTTGACGACATAGTCCCATAAACCACGTGACTCCAAAGATCGTTTTGTCAGAATAATTTCGCAAAAATTCACCAGCGAGAGAATCCTAATCCTGATATGATTTTGGAATTAATTTCTGATTGTAATTATATGCACGCTTGTAAAGAATACATTTTCAACGTTGAGGGTTTAGACAAGTAAACATCATTAAACGAGGAAACTTTTATAAAGTAAAAGAGGATACCTTTGCTGAGTGGAAACATGAAAGTGGAGCAGAAGATGGCGAAATCATTAAAGACGCTGAGTTGTCGGATAAACATGCATAAGAAAATGATAAACTGCATCTTAACAATGTCAAACGCTCCATTACAGGTCAAAGTTCAGATATGCGTGCAGTTTTTCAAGGTCGGCGAGATCGACACCCTCAAAGAACAGTTTACAGCGGATGTTGTGGTGAAAGCGAAATGGAGAGAACCATCGCTGGACGGACAAAATCAAACGGTATCAGAAAAAACCCCCAATCCAAACCTTCCATTTCACCCCCAGATCTTTCCCAGTTTAGTTTTTTATCACAAACAGGTTAACCCCTCATTAAATTTCCCTCTCCTCTATTTACAATACCCCACTCCTCAACACCATATCCTTATATTTGTATTATTTCATATTCTTCCATGCATCTATAGTGAAATATCACATCTATAACAATAACCACCGGAATTTGTTCAAGTAATAATATGCTTTTTTTCTGTGTTTCATCCTTGCATTAGGGATGGGATGAGAAAAATTTTCTTCTTCACCACATGAGCAACTGCACTTTCCTATTTTGAATACATTTCACAATTGTAATTTTTCCTCAACTTGAAATGGTAGGAGGCGGACTGTAAAAAGTGTGTGATGCATCAAATTTCATTGTGTCTATATACACATCCAATTGTGCCTCATATGAAATTCATGTGAAATTTACATGAACTTTACATGAAAGTTCACATGAAGTTTATGTGAAACGAGCACGAACATGACATTTACATGAAATTTTCACATGAAATTCATGTGAAGGATTTTCACATGGATGTTATGTGAATTCTTTTTCCTGTGAAGGTTACATAGAAAAATTCATATGAAATTCATGTGAAGGAAATTTATGTGAAATTCATGTGAAATATTTTTCATTTTCAGATCAATCTTATGTAAAATCTATATGAATTTTACATGAACTTGCATGTGAAATTTACATGATGTTCATTTCATATGAATTTCATGTGATGCACAGTTGGCTGTGTAGAATGAAATATTGTTAAAGATTGCTTTTTGTAATATATACAAAAGAAGAAATATAAAAAATGTAAGAAAAGATATATAATACCTTTGATATGCTGCCAATCTTCTAAACAATGATGAATAAAATAATCAAAATGATGAAATTTATATGAACGAAAATGTAAGATATATGATAAGAAAATGAAGTAACATTTTGCTATCAATGCTGTTTTACATAAAGATACTAAGTGTTAGTATTCGGCATTTGATCAAAGAGGAGGCGCAAAAATATTATTGTAAACCGAAAAAAGGGGGCAATACATTGTCCAGATCATACATAATCACCTTCGTTTTGGACAAGGGAACATATTCTTCGATTGTTGAGGGATAGTGATTAATTTTAAGGACGTTTCTGCATACGCTTTGTATATGTAACTTATCGCCTAATGTACAGTTAACATGACTGTAATGTGCAATCATAGCCAAGGTTTAGACGTAAGGACAGGAGAGTTGCACCTTTTTACATTTGGGTATTCTGAGAAACAGAATGTAACACATGTAACTTCATAACCAAAACCTCATGCGAACGACTCGAAAGGAAAAGCAAACATCCAAAAAGTGAAAAAAAAGTTTTGCACCACTGTGTCTTACGATGAATCGAAAAATCAAGAAATGCATCAACCATTGTATTATATTTCTGAAGGAAAAGGCATAATAAGCACTTATTGTATAACTAAAATATATATCTGATTTTATGAAATAAGTTCAATCTATTTTTCCTTTTTTTCTCAGTGTTTGCTCAATGCAGTTACCTCTTTTCCCGTCTTATAATTTTTCATCTAGAATGTTAAATGGTTGCCATTAAGTGATAAATATAGTTTTATTTCAAATTCAAAGAGTGAGACAGTAGAATTTGGAAAGTTATGGAATCCAAAGCTGTACATAGAGAATTCCCTGGGAGATCCCAAAGAACAACTACGATACCGGCTTCTATATAATGACAAGGGGGAGGCGTATGTGATGGAAAAGCGGATGATCAAAGGAACGTTTATGGAGAACCTTGAACTCGATGATTTTCCATTTGATGTCCAGGTACAGTAAACATCGTATATAACGAAGCTCAGTGGACCATTGTTCAAAATTCGTTATAGCCATATTTCGTTACATGCATTTTGATGCTAAATAAGTTTGGTTTGTGTGACCGTTTTGAATTCAAAGAATGAAAAATTAAAAAGACCAGTATTGAATAGCTATTTTGTGATTTATTAAGTAAGCATTTTGTTACAATTGACATGCCGATAGAGTATTAAATAATTGGCAATCATTTCCTCATGTCTATACAACACATCTCCTAATAGGTAATAAGCGCATGGACAACAGACGGAGAGAGCAATTATTTGATAATTAGTAATTATCTGTTCGCCAGGTGCGTTAATTGGGAATACCTAGAGGGCAAGTCTTTTCATAAGGTGAAAATAGTGAAGAAACTATGACCACGGGACCACGAGATGGCTTCGTAAAAGCCGATAATTCGTTGTATACAAATTCGTTACAGGCGTACAAAAATCAAAGAAGGGTAATAAGACTTTTGCAGGGACTTTCATTTTACTTCGTTACAAGCAGAGTTTCGCTATATACCTATTTATTATAGGTGAAGTTTACTATATTTCTTTTTTTGATGTTTCATTTGTCAGGTACCATGCTCAGTCATAGATTTTATTTATATAACATTAAAAATTCACAAAATTGAAACAAGTTTTAATGGGCGCTTCTGAAAGAATAAGCGTGGCTTTGCACACATTCAAATTATAACATTAAGAAACTCCATATGATCAATATAATCGGGGGTGGGTGGGTTTAACCATCGATGACGAAATATATTTCAAATAGATGTTGTCGGGGTGTCGTTTCAGTATTAAAATCTGAATATTAAACTTCCAAGAACGTTCTGACTTAAGAAGTGTTTTTTCTCCTGAACATCAAATACAAGTGCGCCATACATTGTGAAGAGAAATTTCTTATTCTTTTTCTCATAGAACGTATGTTTCAAAATTGAATATAACATAGGCTTTTTTTCCTGGTATAAATTGGTCTGTATATTTTCCAGGATCTTACTATAACAGTTGCTTCAGAGTTGCCATCTTACGAAGTCGAGCTTATTGAAGATTTGGATGACCACCATGTTGTAAATAAACAGTCTTTCGTAGACGAACAAGAATGGCACTTATATATGCATACCGAGTGTTCCCGAAGAGACATTGTAATTGACCAAGCAGATAACAGTGTGAGACGTTCGGCACTTTCCGTAAAATGTCGGGCAGCAAGACGCCCTGGCTATTTCGTATGGAATATATTTGTTGTAACGGTAAGTTTTCCGAAGTAAAAGAGCATCGTGATTTTGTAAAAAAAGGATTTTTTTTTTTAATTTGTAAAAACGAACTCTCACTTTTGGAAGAAGCAGATTGTCTGCAATGACCCTATGTTGGTATAATTGGCATTTGAACAAGAACTCTTTATAGTTCATTGAAAATTATTTGCCGTATATTTTTGTGTTATCTCGTGTTATATAAACATTTACTTCTGTTTTGATCTTGTGTTTCACCAATGATAATGGAAAACCAAACATGCACGTACTGGCGTGTTATTTGGTACTCTGAGGTGATTCCCGTAAGTGAGAATTTTAAGCCTCAAGTTAAAAACTTTTAAACGTCTTCCATAAAAAAAGTTTAAAGTCACTTGACGACTTTTGTGTGTCTTGTACTGTATTGCCGAAAGTCTCCCTTGTCGAACCAGTTCAGTTTGGTGCGGCACCGACTTCTTTAGTCCTTTTTTACAAAATGTATCTACTGAAATGAATTTTGGCGGCTCCTGAAAATCACTTTGGTTAGAAGCATCGTTGATGAGGATTTGATAACCGAAACAAGTATCTGGTGCACAATAAATTGGCTTGAAATTTTCTTCAAGAAGGTATATAGAGTTGGATGACTTCCGTAGTATTAGTAGAGACTGGTGTATTAAGCACTCAAACATTTGTATGAATGTTAAACGTCTTTAAATTCAATAGCATCATTTAAAACCGGATAAATTTACAGCATGGACCAGACATGCACGTTTCGGGTACTAAACCCTCGTCAGTGATCCTCAGTCTAAACAATGTAATACGGCCAAAAAGTATGAAAATTATTATGTCCCAAAATGTATCAAAAGAAGTAGCAAAATGGGTGGGATATGATGCTACAGGACCCACGTTTTAGAAATTTCAAGAAATGTTGTAACAGAAAATTTCAAATACGTTGAAAAGACACACGATCAACCGAAGTTGATCGAACTTGGCTACATGTGCCCTCGGGGACTCTTGCTCCACCAGCAGTGACACTCACCAAGTAGTTCAAATGTTAAACGTCTTTAAATTCAATAGCATCATTTAAAACCGGATAAATTTACAGCATGGACCAGACATGCACGTTTCGGGTACTAAACCCTCGTCAGTGATCCTCAGTCTAAACAATGTAATACGGCCAAAAAGTATGAAAATTATTATGTCCCAAAATGTACCAAAAGAAGTAGCAAAATGGGTGGGATATGATGCTACAGGACCCACGTTTTAGAAATTTCAAGAAATGTTGTAACAGAAAATTTCAAATACGTTGAAGAGACACACGATCAACCGAAGTTGATCGAACTTGGCTACATGTGCCCTCGGGGACTCTTGGTCCACCAGCAGTGACACTCACCAAGTAGTTCAAATGTTAAACGTCTTTAAACTCAATAGCATCATTTAAAACCGGATAAATTTACAGCATCCAGCAATGTTATCTTAAATTAGATTATGACAATCAACCGGATGTGACAATTCTACCGAACTGGAGCGACGGATGTTGCTAGAGATGCTGACTGTTCCTTGGCACCTGTTCTCACTTCCATATTGGGAGTTCGCCTCTTTTCATCCTTTCAAGTCGTGGAGGTTTTATTTTGTTTGCTTTGGTTCCTGTTTTATCCCGTTTTGTATGCCATCGGGTTATGATTTTCTGAATTATCGATTTTTTTCTGTGTATGGGGATATGGTCATTGTCCATATTTGTTATTTCTAGCCTACTTCTTATTTCATTAAAAATCGACAAATGTAACGAAAAACCGAAAAACGTAAGCGTTGTTTAATTTTTTTTTTCATAATTATAATATTTTTTTGTAATTATCAATTTCATGCTTCTCTTTCAATGACATGCGCATTTTTTACTTTCAGTTTTTAATATGCTCACTTGCCTTCGCGACATTCTCCGTAGACAAGAAGTACCCTCAGAACCGTCTTCAATTGTCCTTCACCTTGGTTCTTACAGCGGTAGCTTTCAAGTCTGTTGTTAATTCTAGTCTTCCACGGATCTCGTATTTAACGTATATGGTAAGTTTAAGCTATGTGAAAGGTAGAATGGTCATTTCTTGTTTGTTTGTTTGGGATTTTTGCGTCCTTTCCAGATTTTGAAACCTACCGGCCAACAAGGGGAAGGAAAACAAACAAGTGTAAGATAAATCTATTCTATATAACATTCTGATGCAACGTCGCTACAATGTCGATTTAAATTGGTTGTTTGCTCCTTAGTTACGGCTGTAATCAGGAACATACTAGGCTTTGATATTGCTAACGTCACAATTCGCCTTATATTCACAAAAATATAGATTACATTAGAATGGGAATAAAAAGATACTGACATTGTTTGCGGACGTTAAATGCTGATTTTTCGGTGCATACATCCGCGAAGGCGTCGCCAGAAAAACTCAGTTTGTGACCGTAAAATCAGCATTTACCGTCCGCAAACATAACTAGTTATTCCCTAAAGATCAAACAACTTGATAAATAAAACAACTTTTCAAGTTTAGATTGAGATGAAAAAGAAATTATTTAAAGTATCGATATTTACATAACAACAGGATGATTTAACAAAAAAAAAAATCAAAATAATTGGCCGAAAAATTGGCGGTAAGATGAACAAACAATATTAGTAAAATATGAATCTTGGTTTTAGTTTGAGCACGAAAAAGGTCACAGAAAATGTAAGAAAACATTTGTAATCAGTACAATAACACAATTCTACTTGACAAAATGTTATCGGGGACTAAATGCCAATTCACAAGAAGAGAGTTCAACACTTTGTTTGCAGTTCTATGCTTTCAGATTGTATTTCTTCTTTTTTTATCGTTTGAGAAAAATGAAACAGTATATAAAACAAAAATGATGAAAATAGGTAAATGAACCTTGATGAATTTAAGAGCGTTCGATATAAGAAAGAAAGAGGGAAATTAACCTAGGAGATCTGACGATGGATTAATTAAGAGGGAGATCAGAAAGACTTAAAAGATAATTCCAAGACATCAATGCTTTCATGTGTACTATTTTAGGGTTAAGTCAGTTCTGGTTTACATATTAGTGCCTTGTGAATATTATATTTATAAATGAAATGCTGTAATTTTCTTTTATGCATTGAATAGATCAAGGTGTATCCATCTGTAGTTTACTCTGTAAAGAAAAGGGAATGATCTTCAGCATGACCACCCTGCACAGACCCAGCGAAACAAACCCACAAGAAAGTGACACATAAATGACATCAGACAAAACTACAAACCACAATACACGACACTAATCATCAGAACACCAAACAAAACAATCGAAATAGACGTACAGAAACATCAAACATTAATGGCAACACATAAAAGGAAGGAGACCAATGTGCACCCGGCGCCGAATTTGGACGGCCTCAGACCGCTTTGTAAGGTTCACTCAGGGTCTTGTCTCTTCTCCGGCAAATATTTCCTTTCATAGACGGACTGGATTATATTCTAAAGTTTAGAAAAATAAATAAATGATAAAGAATATTATATTCAATATGGAAAGCAGTTCTCTCCATTTTTCAATATATATTTTAAAAAAATTGTTTATTCTCCATTTGTCTTTATTCTTGAATTTAGATATTTTTTCCATCTTTGTAGGACAAGTATCTCTTGTCGGCCATGATAATGCTATCAGCAGTCTGTGTCTGGCATGCGCTGGTAACAACATTAGAGAGTGACGCGGACCGGACAGAGAGAATCGTACTTACCGTTTTGATGATTATATACATTCTCTATAATATAGGCTTCCTTATAATAATTTATGTGTTCGTAAGTATGTTCATTTGGTCACTAATGATCTTATTTGCTTGTATATTCCAAATACTATACAAATAAGCTTCATGTTAACTACATTTATCTAAATGAAAATAGATTTAAATATTTCTTCAAGAGGGAAGGGATGATAACAAATAAAAACACAAACATGCAAATACACAAATTATCGGCCCCTTGGCCTTTATCAAGTGTAAAAAAACTACGATCTTAGTTTAGAGAAAATCATCGATTTAAAAAAAAGCCAATGATCGTCGTTTGTTACACTTGATAAAGGCCAAGGGGCCAAAAATTTGTGTATTTGAGTGTTTGTGTTTTTATTTGTTGGATGAAAATAAGTTATTCATACTTCATAAAAAATGAAATGGCACAAGATCTCATACAAGACTACGTTTCAACGAACAGAGCGGAGCAAAGCCTTGAGTATGAAAGGAATATACATATTGACCCTCAAACAGAACAGATACATTGGAACATGAAAAAATTAAAACATGGAGGGAAACCAATATGTACACGGTACCGACTTTGGTCGGCCATATTCTACAATGATGTAGTCATCTGAACATTTTGATTCAGTCTCTTACTTCTCATGATACACAGATGTATAATCAGACATTTGCAAGAAACGCACAAAGAAACCTGCGCATGACATAATGCCTTTAAATGGTAATATTTGCGTTCCTACTACGTTTCCTTTAAAAGGCATATATCACTTTGCACGTATCCGTATCAGTATTGTATCAAGGAACGTACCGTGTCTAATATTCCCACCGTAACGGAGTAAATTTCCGTTCAAATTTGCATTCATTTTTGTAACAACTCAATTAGTCTTGATTGTGTAAAAATGAACTTGTTTTTGACAAATTACGACAGATATGCCTGATATAGAAATAGATGAATACTATTAACTTTGAGAACTAAGCATTTTAAACGGTCTGAAACTGCATGAATCTTGTTTTTATAAAGTACTGATCCAGAATACGAAATTGTGTAGATGTAAACCCTCCTATCCGCAACGGAACGAAAATCGTGCAGATACAGTTCTTATTCTCCTGTCCGCAACGGAACGAAAATCGTACAGATACAGTTCTTATGCTCAAATACCTTCATGCATAAAATATAAAGTGTACGACGGTATTGGTATTTGCGCATTTATAAGAACTGTCTTTCGTTCCGTTGCGGATAGGCGAATAGGCAGGATACGTTCTTGGATACGATACGGTAACGGATACGTCAAAAGGGATATATACCTATATGAAGGTACCAAAGTAACTGCATTTTCGATATATACAATATCCTATCGCGTGACATTAGAAACCCTGCAGATGAACTCATCATTACCTGTCCACTGTCTGCATTAAGCACTTTGTGCTTTACATTTGTTTTTAATTCCCTACTGCATTTACATACTAATGAGGCGCAAAGGTTGAAAAACAAAATCAGTAATTGAATGTTAATGGCATTAATAACCTTATCTATAATGTGCATTTTGAAATTATATACATTTGTGATAAAGCCATAAGGGAGAGAGGTGATTTTGATAAAAGTATAGATTTGTCTATTGCATTGCTTGTCATATAAACATTGTCATATAGTTCACAATGTAGTTGCTGCTCTTGTGGTCAATTGAATAGTGCTTCGCTTAATGTTGTTTTAAGGCAATTGTGCTTATTCGAGAACAAAGCAATTCGTAGTCAGAAAGACCAGGAAAAAAGGGTTCATCTACCGCAAATTGAGCTCCAAAGAAAGCGTGGGTTATGTTTCTCGTTGAAAGACCACGGAACGTCTTCACTCTAATCAAACAAATTCTGAAGGCTTGACTTTCAAGCTACGAATATGTTAGAAAGGCTCTCTTTTGTTACTGAGTGTAATTATGAAGAGGAAGAATAAAGCTACTCGGTTCATTTAAAGGTCACTCTTGATTTCTTTCAATCTACAAAACTATGTAGCACAGGAAATCTTAAAGGAAAAACTTCAAAGAATAAAATAGAGAATTAAATAAAGATGTTTGAAAAAGAATGTGTTCTTTTTCATTTGCAGTGAATGCACTTTTGATAAATCATGCCATATCTGTGTGATACATGTAATCTGTAATATAAGTTGTCAGAGAAAAAATAAAGAAAAAAAAAACAGGGAAAAGAGAAATATAATGTAATAGAGAACAGATACTTTCATTATAGGGTTATATACTTATGGTCTAATTAGTTCAGATGATGACGTCTTTATTGTTCTATTGACAGCCATTCAAGAAACGACGTATTATGGCCCAGAAAGATAAGGATTACAAGGTGAGAAGTTCTCATAAAGTAAGCCACATTCTATATTGATCCCGCTATTCTAGTTTGATGTTGGGTTTTTGTTGTAAGCAATCAGCTTTTATTGGAAGAGATAAGGGAAGAAGGATAAGCTGTAGGGTATGATGAGTTGTTTGAACTGTATGTGATCCCATGTAATGGGCATAGAAGGATCTAGAATAATTTCAGGGGGTGGTTGCAGCCCAGCATGAGCTACAACATCTGATTTTGAAAATAATAAACTTGATCAAGGGGAAAAATAAGGATTTTTATAAACCTTCGGGGAATGGGTTTGTTCCTGACATCCGATCTATATCCGCTCATGAAAAGAATAGGTTATAATGCATAATAAGTCATATGAGCTGTGAGTGATACTATGTTAAGGAATAGCAAGATCTAGAGAGTGGAATATATTCCTTAATCTAGAAATTACTCCATTTACAAAGTCCAATCTATTTAGTGACCACGTCACGATTATTCAGATAGCAGCTTAAAAATCTATTGCTGTATACCAGATGTAACTCTTTTTTTACAATAAGGACATTGAAATTTTTTTCCTAAATGACATGAAACATTAATCAATGATTAATCGATGATAGAGATATTTGCAGAAAAGGGATATTTTTCTCTCATTTCAACATGTTTTTTTGCAAATTGGGCACATATAATAAATATGTTTACACATTTTATGAAGGAGTTGATTGACGAACAAAGTAATTAGTGGATTTGACTTATTCTGAAACAGATTACAATGTAATGGTTCTAATCTTTATATTAAATCTTGTTTCTCTGAATTACGTAAAATCAAAAGAGATAACACAAACGCGCATTGTGTAGTAGCATTCATCGTATAGAAGCAATCAACCTCTTAGCTCAAACGTTGTAGAGAAAATGACATTTAGCATTATTGATTGGTATAAGGTACAAAACAGATATAGACGCCGCCTAATTATAGGTTTGATCAATAGAGAGGTCATTTGTTAGTGGTATGATTCGTATCGAAAGCATCGCATCAAGAGGAAGAACTCTTGCAAAGGTTTGGGTACAGCCAATAGAAGTGCTTTAATTGTTGTGACCAAAATGAGACATCCGACAAGACTCGGGGATGTAAAGCGTCCCTCCTGCGCGTCTTTGATTCATTTTTTAGAGAATATAATTGCCATTTAAAAGGATTGGCAAAACTATTAAGTTCAACATTTTGATGCGCTAAGAATACCCAACTAATAAAGAAAAAGATAACAAAGGTGTTTATGTTTGTCTCGTTGTCCTATATTGTTTGTTGAAGTTGTAGCATGGACAAGACTTGCACGTTTAGGTACTTAACCCTCATCAGTGATTTTCAGTCCTAGCAATGAAATATTGTGGCAGTTTGGCCGAGACGGGCCACATCTCAAATTGTAGGAATAACGCCTGTAGAAGTTCCAATAGTTTATTCAGCAACATCACATCAACGAAATCATAACATCAAATAAGAATGGCTTGTTTCCCTCTCTAGTTGTACAGAACAATGATTTGATGGCTATGGCATTCTTTACTATGTATAAATATGATGAAAACTACTAAATGAGCCCTGGTACCCAACTGGGCTTCTTGTTGAAAAACGAATTCTGTTGGTAAAAAATCTTATATTCTTAAAATAGTAACTGAGCTCTGGAATGGCATTGGACCTCTTGTCAAAATATGAAACTCACTAAAAGTAGTAGTCAGGATATCACTTAATCTCAATTTCAATTATTGTGCTTTCTCATTAAAATGAATTTCTATACATGTATGGACTCTAGCTATTTATATTACATCTCCATATCTATTTAAATTTACTTAAGTCTTATTTGCTCTTCATTGTAACTATGAAATTATGATCATCAGTTTTCAAATCCATTTTGGTATCTAAGTTAGTGTTTTCAAAAGATGTTGACTCTACGAGCGCAAGAGCAAGAATGTGTCGATCGCGATTGCTCTCTCCCTTTTATAGATTTTGGACCAATCGCTGCCAGGAAAATTTCTGGCAGTGCCAGGAATATTCCTGGCAGGGGGAAATTCACTTCAAAATGTACATTGAACTTCATAAAAACAATTAATTTTACATTCTTGCGCATAAAAGATGACATTAGTAACGATTAGGTAGCAAAAACTCATGAAAATACATGTGCAAAAATTGGAACTAGTTCTCCGCGTCTCTAGATGCGGCGTAAGCATCGGGCGTATCACATACCTACAACCCAATCGTAGTTTCTCACAAAATAAACAATGTTAGCAATAAAAAATGATTGAAAGTACTAAAAACTGTCATCATCTCGAACAATTGCGTCCAAATTTCCCTCTCTATTAAAGGTTATTAGCAAGAAATTCAAATCAATGCGCCATGCATACTTACTGATTACATAGAAACAAAATGGCGTCACTCGAAAACTGGTAGCTCAGTGCGATATAGAAAAATGGAAATTTACATAATAAAATCACTCTACAACGAATGTCAGGATGACTCCGAGCTAAATAAGATAATCATACATTGAATTAAACCAGAAATGACTAGGTAAGAATTGTGCTTCAGTCGAATCTTCTCTGTTGCTAGTTATACATGTCAACACACGTGAAAACGAAAGTTGATCGACGAAAAGCTGTCGTAAGAAAATGATTGAAATGAGGGTTATTTCTGATTACAAACAATAATGGACAGCATGAATTAGGGGAGAAAATCTGTATACAGGTAGACAATACCCTTTCGTTTCATGAGATAAAGTATTTTCAAAGAAAAGTAATTTTTCCTATGCACAAAATGGGTCGAAAAATGACACTCATCAAAATAACATGTATGAGGGAAACAAGCCTAACAATAAGTTACCTATGTGATAAAAACATGGTCATAACAGCAATGGATTACCTCTGCCCTATACTGTATAAGTAGAATCGTTCGCTGGTACTTTCTTTCGCGGTTTTATGAAAGGAAACCGTTTCGCGTGGACAATGATTCGCGGTTCCGCCCCTGATAAATTTTAAATGTACGGGTCAATTAACTGATGGGTAATGGTCAAATCCTTGATCGAGTGATTAGTTTTTACCGACACAGGTAATCAAATTATTGATTTAAAGTCGTCACATTCAGTTCACTCACTGCTTTTGATTAAAATGCATCGCTTTCTAGTGCCTGTTAAAAAGCCTAATATGCCCGATCCTTCCATGGAAAAGACGCCGGAAAAAAGGGATTTAGTTCAAACTGTGAACAATTATTTAGGAAAAACGTTAGGAAACAGCACGCCTAAACGAAAACGGGGAGATTATAACTTTTATTCGCCTGAAATACGTGCCGCGATTGGTAAAAGTGCTTGTGAAAATGGCGTAGCATCGACGGCTAAAAAGTTCTCGAAATCACTTGAAAAAAAACGTGAACGAAAGCACTGTTAGATCCATCAAAAAGGCGTATTTAAGAGAGAAGGGCAGAAATGTGTAGAATGAAATCGAGAAATTGGCGAAAATGGAGTCAGGACGACCTTTACTCTTAGGGAAATACGATGCTGATGTCGTAGACTATGTTAAAAAGCTTCGAGATGCTGGCGGAGTTGTGAATACAGCTATTGTGATCGGGGTGGCGAAAGGGGTAGTAACTCATAATGACAAATACTTGCTCTGCGAAAATGGAGGAAGCATTGAAATCACAAGGACATGGGGACAATCTTTCCTAAGGCGCATTGGCTTTACCAAACGGAAAGGCACTAAAACTGTCAAAACATTACCTAGTGACTTTGAGAAAAAATTGACGGATTTTCACCAGCGCATTGCTATGGATGTTAAGAAATACGATATCCCTGATGACCTAATAATGAATTGGGACGAAACCGGCGTAAATATGGTCCCAGTGGGTGAATGGACAATGAGCACATGTGGGGCAAAGCAGGTTACTATAAAAGGTTTGGACGATAAACGTCAGATAACCGCTGTTTTGGGTGCAACACTGTCTGGTACCCTTCTTCCGCCTCAGCTTATTTACGAGGGGAAAACAACACTATGCCACCCCAAGTATTCATTTCCCGAGGACTGGGATATCTATCACTCAGACAATCACTGGTCAAACACCGATACGCATCTCGGGTAAATTTTATTTCATATTACATGCGAAAATTAAGAACCAAGTTGAATTGTATTTCACACCTTTACTAGTATACGAACTTGATGTTATTATCCAGTATAATTTCTACCTTTCACCGTTAATCAATTACCGTTACCTGCGATCTCTAGTAATTAATATATTTTTCACAGGTACATTGACGAGGTCATAATTCCGTACGTACACAATACTCGTGATGAGATGAATCTACCTTTACGGCAGAAAGCACTGGCTATCATCGATGTGTACAAGGCTCATAGGTCGGAATCTGTGATTGAAAAACTGAGAAAAAATAACATTGCAGTTGTCTATGTACCGGCTAATTGCACAGACAAACTTCAGCCCATGGACCAACAAGTCAACAAAAGTTTCAAGGACGCGTTAAAGTTAGAGTTTCAAACGTGGTATTCGGGCCAAGTAGTTAACGGTCTGAAAGAGGGCAAATCTGTGGACGAAATCATTAAATCGATTGACCTGCGTGCGTCCGTAATTAAACCCATTCATGCTGGCTGGATGAACAAAGTATTTGACGGACTGAGTAGGAAGACAAAAATTATCTTAGATTCATTCGAAGGTGCTACTATTACGGCAGCTGTGAGCGATGCGAGAATGTGAATTTTATTTCATAAGATTGAACTGAATATTTTAACTCAACGATGACGAACTACTTTTAAAAATGTTTTAATTTATCTAGTGCTCATTTTTATGTTTTAAAGAGTATATGTATAATCATCAATAATAAAGTTTTATGATCGATATCATTTACAGATAATCCGTTCTTGAATTATGATTATGGTATTTAAATTCACTGAGACAAACTTTCGCGGTACGAGAATGACCGCGAAAGTAGCGAAGGTTAATACACAGCGTATGATTCTACGTATACAGTACATGCATGAGTACTAGTTCATAAACACGACAAATCACATAAATCTGAAAACCACCCCCACTCCAACAAGCACCTGTTAGGGTTAAACCTGACTGTTACAATATGTCTACAGCCAGTGAAATTGATCGAACTTTGCTACATGTGCCCCCTGGTCCACCAGCGTTGACACTCACTAATGAGTTAAAGAAGATCCTGACGATAATCTCAACAGCACTCACAATAGAGCACCAAATTGAGCATCGACGGACCCCTAGCAAGCTAGAGGTGGGACCAGGTGCCCGGGAGGAGTAAGCATCCCCTGTTGGCTAGCCGCACCCGCCGTCGATGATCATGCACGAATATGAAAACATATGAAAAACATGAATTGCACTGTCTGAGGCAATTTCTATGTAGAAAGTGCTATGGCGACCATGTCAGGGAAAGTATTCAAAACACTTACTGTCCAACCCCTCGCGGGGAACCTTTTAACGAGCTCCACACGGCAAAGGGCATAAGTGTGACACAAATGAGTTAAAGAAGATCCTGACGATAATCTCAACAGCACTCACAATAGAGCATCAAAGCACTTACTAGTACAAATGATAATGTCTTCAAATTCAATAGCATCCTGTAAGTTAAAGAAGATCCTGACGATAATCCCAACAGCACTCACGACAATACACAAAATAGAGCATCGACGAACCCCTAGCAAGCTAGAGGTGGGATAAGGTGCCCGGGAGGAGTAAGCATCCCCAGTTTGGCTAGCCGTGCCCGCCGTCGATGTTCATGAACGAAAATGAAAACAATATCTTAAATACATGCACTGTATGGGATTATGTCTATATAAAAATGCTATGGCGACCATGTCAGGGAAAGAATTTAAAACACTTACTGTCAACCAAATGTAAGAACAGATACATATGCAGCATGGATCAGACATGCAGGTTTGGGGTACGTAACCCTTGTCAGTGATCCTTAATCAAAACAATGTAATATGGCCAAAGAGTGTGAAAGTAATCATGTCCAAAAATGTACCGAAAGACGTAGCATGATAGGTGGGATATAATACTACAGGACCTACTTTCAGAAAATTCAAGAAAATTTTGTAAGCAGAAATTTTCAAATGTTTGTTGAAATCCAGCGGCGGAATACCATTGTGGTGATTGCAATGTTTGCAGGTGATCTTTTACATCAATAGTACAATATAAATTTGATTTTTCACAATTTGATTTGACTTCAAATTTCGTTTAAAATTATTTGCAGGAGGGACTTAGAGTACACAGTGGTGATAGTAAATATTGAATCATGTGACTATTGACAATAAGTGATACAGGATGTAGTGCTGATACAATTGGCAGTAATGAACTACATAGTCTCTTTCCGGAGTACTCACCCCTAGAGGACGTTCTTCCAGAAGCACCCATCCCTAGAAGACGTCCAAAACGTGGAGCCTGGTTGATTCCTTCTTTTCGTGATAACTTCTCAATAAAAATGATAACTCACTGGTCTTAATGTGACGTCATCAAATTTTTAGATAACCGTTGTAAGATTCATCAATAGGTAATAAGTATTATGATGTATACAATGTATTACTATTTTCATGATACATCAAAAGTATTTTGAAAACAGATCAACCATGTGTGTATTTGATATAATTGAAAATGTTCCTTGGTTTAAATTGTAGATTTTGGTTAAATAATGCAAACCATGCTACATTTCTGCATATATGACTTTAACTTTTCACATATATCATTTACCAAAGTCCGAAGTGTTTGGAATTTGTACTGAATAAAGTCTACAGGTCTTGCTGGCAATTTTAAAAATGACGATCCCATAGAGGGTTCGTTTAGAATGATCAATTAACACAATGGGAAAAGCAATTTATCAAAATCAAAATTTGAAAGAGCTTCCCATGGAAAATCGCGTTTAAAACATTATCTCAAATAAGTATTGAATTCATCCTTTTTCCCTCTTTGATATTACCAATGATTGAATAATCTTCATTGATAGTCAAAGAAAACTAAAAGAAAACTACTCGTGGTAGTCAGTCAACGACCCAGTCAATCATAACTTCAATCATTAATCTAATCATTGCTACATAATGAAAACTATTGCACCGTCTGAAAAAGTTGTTAATTACTGTCTACAACGTAGACCGTGCAACAAACACTGTGTATGTTATATATTTCCTATTTATCATTAGTTATCCAGTATCTGTAATGGGATGCAGAATGTTTAGTGTTAAATAAGTAAAAATAATTATCAGGTATTTTAATGTGTAAATAAACAGTATAGTGACACACCTTGTGTTTCTCAAGTTAGCTGATAGTTTGAATTAGTTTCAATTAAAGAATGTGAAATTCAATGTGCAATGCAGTATAACCTTTTATTCCTGACCAAATGCAAGGCACAATTCCGTACCATTTCTATTACTATTTTGAACATGCCGTATCGTATCCCTAGCATGAAAATCAAAAAATTAATTTCAAACCTAATATCGGAGAAATTTATATACAAGACAGTTGTTTAACCCAGTCAAATTCACCTTCCTTCACAAGGATGACAAATGGGTGTCCGTTATTAAAACATATAGAGAAATATTATAGGCTCGGGCAATTACTTTCTAAGCTCAATACCGGTATGATCTTGCCTTTAGCCATACTGTCCTATTGTTATATATATGTAATTGATTCAGAACCTAGTAAACTTCGTACTGAATTTTAAACAACCAAATCTCAATCGAAGTTGATTATTTTCGTTTTACATAATAAGTTATGTGAAAACCTGTTCATTTGATGTATACATATTCATGGTACATGTATGTCTATTTCTCAAATGGAAATACTACGATCGTGAGCATAAACATGTAACGGGTATTGAATGGACTTCTTAGAAGAAAATAACTTTGATTGTAATACTTAGTTTTAGCCTTATATTATGGTCTAAATGAATAGCATTCATGTGATTTTATTCATTGCAGAATACCAGAATCCTTCTCGTGTTCAAACGAGTTGAATTAAATGAAACTATGCATACAATCTTTATGTTTCAATGAATGTTGTTATCAACATTGTTATAATAAAATTCTTTTCTTTACTTTGAGTATTTCCCTTGTATAGACAAAATAGGAGGGGATCTTCAACGGGACATGATGGCGGCACCAACAGCAAAACACAGAAAGACCCAGATGCGCGTATGAAAAGGGACAAACACCACTAAACCTAGACACCAAAGATGTAAAAAAAAAACGAGTTTAAGCAACACAAAATATCAAAGATATAAAAGTTACGTCTTCAAATTCATAGCATCAATTAAGAACGGGTGGACTTACAGCATGTTCAAGACATGCACGTTTCGTGTACTTAAACCTCGTCAGTGATCCTCAATCAAAAAATGAAAAATGGTCAAAGACTGTGAAATTTTTGTCCAAAAATACCGGAAGACGTAGCAGGACGGGTGGGATATGATGCTACAGGACCCACTTTTCAACATTTTCAAAAAAAATTGTGAACATAAATTTTCGAATGTGTTTGAAGAAACGATCCACCGAAGTTGATTGGACTTGGCTACATTTTCACAAAGGACCAAATGAAATCCAAAACACATACGACAACACATAAACACATGATACAAATAGACAACTGGTGCCGACTAAGGAAGATGATTTGCTACGATTGTTGTAAATGGTGTTTTACTTGGATTATAAACGTGTACATAACCCTTCCACTAAAATGTTTTTCATCTGATATATACATATATCTAGTAATAGTTATAAAGCATTGGAAGTTAAGAGATTGATGATGAAAATGACGGTCTTTTAGCATGATAAGGTAATCTTATTTCCGGATGAATGGAAGCTGGTCGTCTGCGAAATCCAGGTAACCAAACCACTTCGTTTGAAAGTGCATGGTCTGAATAAATCGGCACCAGGTGGTGCACATTGATAACCCCAATGTTGTATTCTATGTCTTATGTTTCTGTGTGTCTGCTCTGATTGTTTTTATTTTACATCTTTTCTGTACGTGTAGTTATGTGTCTCTTGTTTCCCTGCTGTTTGCTGAAGTAGTGCTGTCTGATATTCATTATCTGTCGCAATCCTGCGTCAAATATAGTCCGTTGTGGTCAGCGCAATGGTCTATATTAAGATTTATATTCTTTTAGTGCACTATATGCGCATTTCAACACTTTATCATGTTTATGTCTCGTCAGTGATACCTGATTCAGAAAAAGAGGAAATCCAAGTTATGTGAAATAATGAAGAGCATAAATTAGTCTTATTAAGATCTTTGCAATTCCATATATTCGAATTTTCATATGACAAGTATGGTGTCCACGTGAATTAATATTAACGTCAGAAATTAACGGACTTAATATTATAGCGTGTCGAGAACACTCACTTTCCTTTGAGGTCATGCTTAGTTGGCTTGAGCTCGAAAGAGAAGGCTATTGATTGAAAACAAACTTAAAACTTTATTATTTTTATTTCACGTGCTGACAAAATCATGAATCAGATAATTGTTAGAAGTTTCGAGAAATTACTGTCAAGAAACAGCAAGCGTGACCGTCAGAATCTGGTAACTAAAGCTGTTTCTGCACTTTGGTACTTTAAAGGTATTTCCTTCTTGCTATTTGTAAGTTGAAAGGAGTTTTATCGTTTGATAAACATGATATCATTACCAATGACTTAAAGAAATTTCAGACGATAATCTCAACAGCACTCACAATAGAACACCAAACTTAGCACCGACGGACCCCTAGCAAGGTAGATGTCGAACCAGGTGCCCGGAAGGAGTAAGCATCCTCTGTTGGTAAGTCTCACCCGCCGTCGATGTTCATGCACGAAAAATGAAAACAATATATAAAATACACGCACTGCGTGAGGTTATGTCTTTATAGAAAGTGCTATGGCGACCATGTCAGAGAAAAATATTCTAATCACTTACGGTCAAACACCTCTCGGAAAACTTGTGAAAAATACCTTGTTTAAAGAAATAAATGAGGTCTGGATTGTGAGATTTTTCATTTGTTTGAGTCATTTTATTTCGTTAGTCAAACCCATGATATAGCATGGGAGTCATTCACGTTGAATCATTTTATTTCCTTTGTCAAACCCATGATATAGCATAGAAATCGTTGACGTTGAATCCTTTTGTTTGAGTCGTAGCTGTAACTATCTGTGGTAACGCCGTACACGTCTGAAGTACCATCTGATTAATAGAAAAAGATACAATGTTCTCTGGGAACTCTCAAAGTTTGACTCTCTGACGTCATCGATCTCACACTCTGACGTCATTGCCACCAAACAAACGTTATGGAAGTAAGGCAACAAACAGATTATTATAAAAGACGCTCTAGTCGACGACGTAAGAGAAAAACAATCGAGCACCACCATGAGGGAAAGATGGCTCATTCTTATCCCTCTAGTAAAACAATTGTTTATCCATGACTCGGCAATTCTCGTCATGGACTTGCAAAATTTGTACACTCGGGTCGGATTGAGAAATCGCCATCCCTCCCTCATGGTGGTGTAAGATTATATTAATATTGCTTTTATGTACATTATCTACGATTTATAGAGGTACGTCAATTACAGAGTGATAATACAGTTTCAAAGTTATTTGACTGATTTCCGACAATTGATACGATTAGACAAGACCAACTTATATAGATGTTTCAAAACTAACTTAAAGATAGTCAAAGTCTTGTTAATATATTTTCTAACGCGATCTACGATGATATCATGATAGTTATTTGTTTTTCAAATTTTTCTCAAAAAATTATGAATCAAACCTTAAAGCCATCCGTCTGGCAATTTAAAAGTACTCCAGATAACAAAGAGGTTTCCATGAAAAATGTCCCGATTGGTGAGTATTGAGGAATGGCAGTACAATTAGACATCACCTTTAATAAAATAAGAATTTTGTAAATTCATCATGCACAGTCTAACTCTATATGTAAGAAATTAGGAGCACGAAAGTGCAAAATTTAGTGAAAAGTATCCATAATTCAAATGATGGTCCTCGTGTAGGCCTCCCGTAGTTTAAGGAAAGGAGAAAATCTCCAACAACACCTGGTTGCAGCACCGGGTAGTAGATCTCAGATTTAACATTTCAAATCTTTGAAAACTATCTATGATTCGAGTTGTACTTGCGTAGAGAGCTTTACCTTTTATTGTTAAGAGTGCTATACTTTGAATTGTTAATTCAGAAATGCTAAGAGAGCTATACTTTGAATTATTAATTCAGAAATATTTGAATGCTTAAGCAATTAGCTACATCACTGAATATTTATTCTGATTCACTCTACCATGTTACGCAATTAGGAGTAGGGTATCCTTAACAAGTTTTCGGGACAGAGAAATGCGCACAATACAGTCACAGACATAAGTAATTTCAACAACATAAACTATCACGCAACTCTAGAGAGTGATACCACTGATGTTGCATGCAATTAGGAGACGCTGACTCTCCCCGGGCACCTGGTCCCACTTCGGAATGTTGTTCATTCCGGGGTTCGCAGCCGTTTCGACAGGAATTCTCACAATTTTGCCTTGTCATCTCGACTTTGAGACAGAATAACTGTTAGGTACTTCTTTGATGTTTATTTGATTTTACTCACATGTAAATGTTGTTTCCATATTGTCGGAGGAGGAGCTGCGCATGCCTGTGTTACTAGAGCTTGTGGTGTGTGATAAGCACCATCTGCGCATGAGCCACATGTACTGTCATTTGCATAGATATGACGACCAATGAAATCGATCGTTCTGTATTTGTCACACTGCTTCAGAGTAAGTTTATTGGTGATTGGTGTAGCTGAATTGGTTGTTACTTGATTTCCAGCCACAGTCACGGTTGTTACTGGGACATTCGGAGCTGCAGTTGGACTAGGTGGATATGTAGGATTAAAGCCAGGGTAATTTGTCTTCATGTGAGCTGGCGTGGTTTGTTGACCATATTGATTATAACCTTGTCCAGAACCTTGTTGATTATAACCAGGATGATTCCTAGTTGTTTGCGGTAGACCTAAACAAAAGATTATGAGATATGATGAACAATGCATTTAGGAAAAAATCTCCAACACGACGGATGATCACAGTGGAACACACACTCATGAGCTGAGAAAAAAGGGACAACGTGAGCAATAACATAACATGAATGATAACATCATGCTCAAAAATATTCTCTATAGAGTTCCTTTCTATGAACGAAATTCATTGTAGCCAACTGAATATCATGTTTGTATACATGTATTGTATATGAAACTGAATATCGTATTTGAAATGAAATTTTTGCATGACTTGTCAAGATTTTGAATAGAAGCTGGATTGTACGAACATGAAGGATTTCATAAACATATCGTTCCGAGATTTATATATGTATATCATTTTTGTTTTATTCGTTCTGATTTCGAAACCATTTGCACCATTTGCTTGTAACGTGGCGGACAACCGTCAAAAGTAAACACCGATTACCCATTGGTCATGTTGATATATGTGTAGTTTTGTCCATTTTGCGTCTCTAAATGTGCGTGCCTTCTCTGTGTTCTCACTTGGATGTTTGGTTGTTTTGCTGAGGGTGCTGCAACCGAGTCTTGTTGGAGATCTCCTCCTAAATTTTATTTTAACATTTCATTGTAAGGTATGAAAATGAATAAACCTTTTGAAAAAGAGGAGTTACTACATATATGTATCAGATTCCTTAAGCGTTACAGAAAAATAAAGAACATTTATATAAATGTTAGGTTGTAGAAATGTCAAAACATTAATTCTAGATTTGAAAAATTAAATTTACATGTACGATAATCCTTTTTGCAGTCCACAGAACATCTTGGTACAAATATTGGATCATAATACCACGAAACGTCACATTCTGTAAATGAAAAAGTAAACAAAGGAAGGAAGCATTTCTTCTACGAATATAAGATTGAATTGTCAAGAGCAAAGTATCAATACAGAAAACGATATCGGCGCCGTGGTGTAGTGGTTATGGCATCGGACCAGTGACCATAAGGTTGTTGGTTCAAGCCTCACTAGGACCACGGATCGGCTGACATATATGCCCTTCTATGTTCTGTGTTATATACTAAAAATTCTCTGAATATAGTTAACATGTCTGTGGTGTTTTTATTTTAGATTTATTTTTTTAAATCTCATGAGAGGAAAACCACACAAAGTCAGAATGAGATTATTCGTAAATTTACTCTATCAAATGAAGGACCAATTCAATAGAAGAATTTCACATTACCGCACTTTACACATCCTTAGACCCGACAACATAAGATTTGATGTAACTTTAAACTGTGACGTCGTATCAGATTTATGACGTTACAGTTAGAAATAATGTCTAACGTAGTGATTTCGGGTCTTAGCGTGTCTAAAATGCAAGTCTAGTGGTAATATGAAGAGGGTCTACTCCATTTCGCGTTTTCATATTATTATGAAATGAATATGCATGTGTATGATAAGTTATAAAGTATGTGAAAAAACCAAGCTTCCTTATCATGAGGGAGAAGCAAATTTCTCAAGAAGATAACAATGAAAAAATTAAGAGAAAACTTAAATTATGTAAGTATACCAAAAACTCAAAAATTGAAAGTGAAAATAGAAATTTAATAAATACCAGAGGGCGCTAAAAGTCTCGGATCCATACATAAGCATCTTTCACAGTGGATACATTCTGGTGACGTCATGGCAGCACTAACATATCCTTTAACAATATCATCCAATAGAAATCGCCTTTCTGCAACACACAATAGAATTATAATTAATACATTTTTCCTTATTTCGGTTTGGTCATTTTCAAGGTAAAAGCTGTGGTAGTCAGACTAAATATGCATACACAAAATTTTCCGTTATGATGTCATAATCATGTATTCATACGCATCGCTTTTCTATTTAAACATGACAAAGCACTATCGCGAAATCTTTACATGATTAGTTACATAGTGTGTAGTTTACCTGATATAGGATATCTGGAGTTATTAAATTTCATATGAACTGAGAGCGAAGCTCTAGTCCTATATGGAATTTACTAACCCCATATACATTACAGTGTGTTGTTTACTAGGAATAGGATATATGGGGTTAGTAATACAAAGGAGGGGATCTCCAACAATACCAGGTTGTAGCACCCACAGCAAAACCCCAAAAAACCCAATGCAAAAACACAAAGCACGGAAAGAGACGCATACGGGACACGGAACGTCAACGCACAACACAGAAACATCAAACACAAAGGACTACACATAAACCAACGAGGCCAATGGGCAACCGATGCCGACTTAGGACGGCCATCTGCCACGGAAATAGCAGAAGGTGTGGTTTTCCTGGATTACGTGCGCACAACCCTCCCACTTATCCGATTACCCAGAGGTCTCGAAGAACGCACAATTGTGGTGTAAAACAATCTCCTCACTTCAGATGACCACACACAAACAAGACCGCAAAACACAGGGGCCCAAGCAACACAGATGAAAATGTAAATGGATATAAAAAGAGGGCGCACGTAATACAATTCGTGCTCTGCCGCCGCGAGCTCATGTATGTTATCACCCGAGGAGTCCGACTGACATTCAGAGAGGACAGGTGGTCGGGGCCCTGTCTTCTCTAAAGAGGTTTGGACAGGGCCCGTCATGGAGTCCCATCGTCACAGTCAGTCAGAGTGCAAGTTTTAAGAATGCGCTTGTACAAGACTGTAGATTGGTCAAGTACCAAGCCTAGTGTCCGTCTGGTGACATTAGGATCATATCCACGGTATAAAAGGCGTTTGATGATTCTGACGCATTTTCGACAGTGATGTTGTCTATTTTTGATCCTTCTTATCTTGTTAATAATGTCATCATAAAATGCAGGTTGTGAAATACCCAAAGTAATATACTCTGTTGCCTGTATTGGTCCGAATTTCAAAAGAAGTTGAGAATAATTTTTGTATAAAATTTCCAGAAAGTTTTTACCAGCCTGTGAAAGCGAAAACCTTGTCCTAAAAGTTTCTTGGTAATTTGCAAATTTCTACTATGAAAATCCAAAACATCAGTACATGCTCTAGCATACCGAATGAGCTGCGAAATATAGATACCATAGGACGGTACTCTAGGAACATCATCATCAAGCCAGGGGAAATTTACTATGTTAAATCCAAAATTATCTCTTTTGTCATACACACTTGTATGGATCTCTCCATTAACAATTTTGATATTTAGGTCCAAAAATGGTGTTTCTGTGTTTGAAACGTTTGCCTTGTTTAGAATCAATTCTTGTGGATAAATAACATTTTTATACTTTTCAAAAACAGGATTGTCGATAGTAAGAATATCATCCAGGTACCTAGAAGTACCAATGAAGCATTTCACATCATCATTTTTTCTTTGCTTTTGAAGATTTTGGATAAATTCCTTTTCATACGTGTATGAAAATAAATCTGCAACAAGAGGCGCACAATTAGTACCCATTGGAATCCCTACAACCTGTTTGTAGAGTTTCTCACCAAATCTTACATAAATATTGTCCAAAAGGAAGGACAAGGCAATGCACAGGTCACCACATGTCCATGATTTGAATGATTTGTAATCTGTGGCGGAAAACAAACCCTTCGATTCAGAAGTACTTTTCCCCTCTCGATCAAAACACCATTTAATGAGTTTGGACAGTCGAGCATTTATTTTGTCGTGAGGAAGCGTGGTGTACATATTAGAAAAGTCGTATGAAGATATCGTATTTGCTTCAAAATTTCTTATTTTCATTTTGTCAATCACATCCCCTGAATTTTTAATAGACGAAAAGAAGTTTACGCCATTCCTGTTCATGACAGTTTCACAGTATTTTGCCACGTGTTCCTTTATAGCCGTGAGTGCTGACGTCAGATTTCTAGACAAAATTGTTGTTGAGCAGTTGCTAGAATTAGCAATGTATCGAAACTTGTAAGGAGACTTAAATTTCATGTAGGATGAGAGCGAAGCACTACGGATGAGGATAAAATATTCGAAAAACGTGTCTGGTGCATAATAAATTTGTTTGAAATTTTCTTCGGAAGGTATAGAGTTGGAACATACAGAAAGGTTTGCTATGACGTCAAAAAACAACGGGCATTCATGACGTCATAGTAGCGTCTACCGATATAAATTTGAGCAGAAGGGTATAAGATATACACGGCGTTCACGTGGTATGGATTATCCAATGGTCTTTCAGGATTTTAAGTGTTAGTAAGATATAAATATATGTCGTCCGGATGTCTAACTCAATTGATATGAACATTTAGCAAATGCTTATACGATTAACTTTAAAAACTCAAAACGTGATAATTAAAGGTAAAGATTTCATTGTTAGGTACATGTACAGTGTACAGATAAGGGACCTTAAAGGCAAGGTTTTTCAACCAAGTGGTAATTAATATGCACACCTGGGTGATCTTAGCTTGGTAGCCGTGATAAACGCAGCATCTACTGACCAGTGATATTCCTGGAGACGCAAGTGGTGTGTGACATCAAAGATATACCGTCAGGTATACTGTAAATTGGATTTTATTCGTCAGGTACCAATTTTCGTCATTTTCGTCAGTGCCTCCCTTGACGAAATTACGTATCGACGAATATAAATACTCCTGACAAAATATAGTCTAGAAAGGAAAAATTGAATCTTAAGAGTTTATACGACAGGCAAATGATAAATCATTGAAAACTGAATACGCACACAAAGTCGCCAAAAATGTACTTCTAATTACCAAATGATATGTTTTCACAACAAGCTAGGTAGTATACATGTCTCTAATTGTTTGTTTACAAATAATTGTTTAACAAACAATGAAAACAAACGCATACGGCCTATACCTGAATGTTAAGTTGGCATTTGAACAGATAAATTTATATTTTAGGGACCCTTGGATGACGAATTTACGTACTGACGAAATGGTCATTTTGAATGAATTGACGAAAATTGGTACTGACGAAAATAAAGCAATTTACAGTACTTGATTATGCCCATTAGATATACCTCAATTTTACTTATTTGAAGCTGTCAATCAAAAATAGAGAGGGTTATAAAGGATACCTAGGATCAATAGGATTGAAATTAGAGATGTTTACCCTTTAGCGGCAAGCGAGGAAATGACAGGGAATGTACCTGTCTTCTTTTATAGTCCCAATCCAGCCTTTAAGGATGATTTAATAATTTGACTATCACATCATAATATATATGAAGGAAGTTTGTTCATGTTCAGACGTTGAGATGATATATACTGACACAATTCAGCCTTTTCCTTCTTAATAATGCTCGTCTAACATATAACTTGACATCACTAGCTTTAGAAATTGTTAATGTACTGAAATTTTATAATAGAACATTTATTTCAATAACCGCATTGACTTGTATCAAAGAATTGGAATGAACAGCTAACCGTTTTGGGAATTTGTAGAGTTGTCCATAAACAAAAAAAAAAACAATATTAAAGAAAGGAGGGTATCTCTAACAACACTCGGTTGCAGCACCAACAGCAAACCCCAAACGCACCCAATTATGTATACTAATGTTGAAGTCTTCAAATTCAATTGCATCATTTAAGAACAGATAAATTTACAGCATGGATCAGACATGCATGTTTTGGATACTATACCCTCGTCAGTGATCCTTAATCAAAACAATGAACCATGACCAAAGACTATGAAGTTTTTGTCAAAACTATACTGGGAAATTTTAGAGTTGTTCATAAACAAAATAAAAAAAACAATGTACACTAATCTCAGCTGAAACACCAGTAGGATACGTAACAACAAGTGGTTTATTAGAAACAATAAATGGCTTAACGTGAGACACAACACCACAACCAAACGAAACCAACAACAACAAGAGAAAATTCATTCATGTGGTTACTTACCAACTTCTTTGGATTTCGCAGAATGATGTTCCTGTGAATCAGAAACGAAATGAATTATTTCTCCGCCCGTAGTAACTTAAAAGATGCAATAAGAAATATTGCTCTATTCGGCATAAGGAGCTTTATATATATAAAAGTAATATGTATACACCAGATAGTTCTTAGAAAAATATTCCTTTTTCTCTTCTCTTTGGGGGGGGGGGGGGGGAGGGGAATTACAAGGAGAAAACTTACAGAAGGTTTTTAACTTGTGTTCCATTTCGCTCATCAAATAATGATTTCACTTTTATTTCCAAAACTTTTCTTGAATTTTTCTTCACCTATATGATGATTCATTACTTTTTATTGTACGTTTTGTTTGTTTCGAAGGGCAAGGAAGCGAAATGATTTCCTCAGGCTTACAGAATTGTGATTTTAACTCTTGGTATTTGAAAAAAAGCTAAATATATCTACTGTAAAATGTACTACCATATAGATTACAATAAATCAATTACAATGTTAAACGTCTTTAAATTCAATGGCATCATTTAAAACCTGATACATTTACAGCATGGACCGGACATGCACGTTTCGGGTACTTAACCCTCGTCAGTGATTCTCATTGATTGATTACTACATACTACATTCTGTAAGCCTAGGGAAATCCTTTCGCTTCCTTGCCCTTCAAAACAAACAAAAAGTAGAATAAAGTAAAATGGATTACTCATGTACAACATAAGGAATAATAACTGGCATTCCTACCTGTGCAGCACAAAGGGATAGGGCTGAGATTATTACCAACCAGGATGGCATGTTTTGATCTCACTTATGCACTCTACATATTAGAAAATAGAAAAAGACACGACATCAAAACTATTTCATAAGATATTTTTTATATATTTGATCATTGAATAACGATTCAATACTATGTATTGAATAAGTAATTAGTGCATCCCATGATAACTCCTCGAAATGTCATCGGTTAAGCGCGCAGGGACGATGAGTGCTCGGTACACAGGCACTATTGCTTTTTGCTTAACAGAGTAACGACCCTCAGTGAAGTCATGAACAATGAATGCAGGCGAAAAGTAAAAAAGGCATTTTCTTCGAAATCCAAAATATATTTCAATTTATTATGAACTAAGTCATGTGGTGCACTAAACCCATTAGTGCCCATTTGAGTGGTTACTATTTTGTCATAGTGTTGCTTTTGGAAGGTAAATAGGACGCTCGGGCACTATTCCTTCCAAAAGCAACACTATGAGAGTAGTACCAACACAAACAGGCATTAATAGGTAAATTATATTTTTTTTAATTACATGACTAATCTAAGAGGTCACAATGGTTTAACGTCTTTAAATTCAATAGCATCATTTAAAAGCAGATGAATTTACAGCAGGGACCAGACATGCAAGTTTCGGGTACTTAACTGATTTCGGTCAGTATTTTACTGATTTCGGTCATTGACGAAATTCTTAGGGTGCAGATGCACCACACATATATCAAATTCTGGTACAACATACTACATGTATATTTAATATTAGTCTAAATTTTTGTCATGGATCAGTTTCCTTAGATACTAAATCTCTGGATGTTATCTTAAAAGCAGTCGTTGTACTTTGTCATACCGTACCTGCTGCAGCATCTTTAATAAGCATGGTATCATCAACGATTAATCTCTATAAACTCTTTACCAATATGCCTTGCATGTTACTCTCTGAGACTATCTTTTGATTTTTCGTATGAACACCTTCACAAATATGATTATACTTACAGGCAGCAGTGCATAACTTATCTATGAATTCATATATGTTGTCTTGCAGTATATGTTTATGTCCAACCTTCTTCTGTAATGTTTCATTTACATGATATTATTGTTTCTTTTTGCTAAATATAAGAATGATGAATAACTGACCTCTCTATCTTGCCAGCCATAAATCACTTGTGGAAAATCATAGTTATAATGAATGATAAGACAATCTTGACCTAACACGATACTTAACGTAAACGACAAAGGTGCACTTATGGCAATAAATATGTGTACAGTCAAATATTTAAAAAAAACTCGATACGTTGTATCACATCGTGTTCAATATTTGTACTTTCGACAACATGAAGAAAGTAAAATATTTCCAACACACACAGTAAGAAGACCAATGGGAAACCAGAGTCGACATATTTAGGCTGGGTTGGTGAAACTATCCGGAAAACATATGTGAATCACAGTATATTTACTGTTCATATTTTTCGTCTGTCAAAAGGATAGTTTGTGAACGGGGTAAAATTTAACAGCTTTCGCAACAGCTTTAGAAAGCATGTCATTATTAAGAGGTTAAAGAGATGTTAATGTAGGCAGTCTCTATTCATGAAAACAAGAATCAAATTGACCCCATTCATCAAACCATCCTTGTGACAGACGAAAATTATGAACAGTAAATATACAGTAATTTTTTATTCATTCTGAGGTTCGCAACCGTCCCTTTGGAACATCTAATGATTTTGCCTTGCCTTCTCGACTTTGAGACTGAATAACTTATCTGCAATTCTTTAATGTTTATTCTATAGACCTTTCACAACTTATGCCTGCATAAGCTCTGATAGCATTTAACAAGTCATCCCTGCGCAAGCTCTGTAGACAACAACTTATGCCTGTAGAAGTTCTATGGACCTTAACAACTTATTCCTGCATAACTTATTAACCTTACATTATGCCTGAATAAACCCATTTAGGAATGGAATTCTAGAATTCAATGTGCATAATGGAATCATGACTACATAAACAGGTCCAAGGATGTAATGCAGACATAATTGCGTCAATATAGCCAATATCATGAATAATGTCTGAAGGGAAAATCTGACATACCAAAGTATGTACTTATAATGGCTAAATTTAGTGTACTTATATTTCGTCTTAAGAACATTTAAAATAAGAAAGAATAAAGCAAAACGTAAAACTTCACTTCAAAGCATGAATTGTAATATCTGAAATGAAAACCATACAAAATATGTTTACTATGATATAAAATGTGATTATGCAATAGCGGAGACTTAACAGCAATTCTCTGTAAGAACCAAAGAATTTCAAAACATTTTGGCACGGCATGTCATGGATTTTTGAGATTTTTGGTATGGAAGTTCAATATGAAGTACTAGTATGTAAATCAACCCCAGTTTTTTCAAAAAGGTTGTCGTTGCCATGGTAACCGTGTCTTAAGTTTCAAAAATTGGGAAAATATATAGGACAAGGCATATCTGTAGGCTTCGTTACCATGGAAACAGGTACATTTTAAATCTTAAATTGCTTTGATTATTTTCTTTTAATCCTTATTATTACGCATATTTGTAAAGTTTTTTACATTCATCTCGGATGCCTTATGTATACAAGATGAAAAATTGGGCCAAAACAGGGTATCAAAAGGCTTTATTTTGGGCACTCAAAGACCCTTTTTTGCATGTTTTTACTGTTTTACAAGGTTGAAAATTTCACAAAAGCACCAATTTTTGAAGTCCAAATTGTAGTTATCCAATTAGTATCATCTTTGAACTCTACATGAATATAAAAAACTAATTGGGCTAATTTGTCCTTTTATATGCAAAGTAGCATCAAATTTAGTTGCTATGGCAACAATTGGCTGAAAGGTTTCAATACGATGAATTTAAACACAACCTCTATCAAACTATCTACGCATGATATTGGAACAGAAGTTCATGTATATATGTATCAAAGGCGTTTGAATATTAAAATGACCTTGAAAATATTTCAAGGTCACCCACTGAATTTTCAAGGTCATTAAACTTTAAGTGACCAGATTTGACGAAAAATCCTGATTTTTCATAAAATGAAGGTGTCATTATTTTAGAAACCTTGAAATATTGAACTTAACAGTTATTTGCCATAAAATGATAAATGTATCACTTATTTCTTAGAACGATTGATTACGTTTCTTCACATCTTCGAATATCTAAATTCTTGGTGAGTATGTTGATAAAAAAGGGACGAAATCTGTATTTTTCTTGTTTTTTGACGGAAAAATATTTTCCTATTGAATAGCTACAATTCAATAAATTCTAAGATTTGTCTTTCTTATATTCATGTGCTTTCATAATATATATGACCTATGAAAATATTTAAATAAAAAAATCACTAAAATCAGTAACAAAAAAATTAAGAAATCAATATTTTATGCAAAATTTGAGTCTCAAAGTATAAATGACCTTGAACATCAAGCCAATGACCTTGAACATTTGAATTGTTCTTATGTAAAAGATACAAGTCATATCTATACATGCATACAGTTTGACAATCTTATGTAACTCTAAAGAGGAATAAAATCAATTTCAAAGATAATATGAAACAAGCAAAAAGGTCTAATGTTGCCATGGCAACGGTCTTTGACGACAGAATTTAGGTAAAACTCTTAAATACCCACTCCAATTTTTCGTTCATTTTATTTGTCAATAAACAAACATTTCCATTGATGAAAATCACTAGTCTCCTATTGGTGCCTTTTGTGATATTTAAGATTGAAAATGGTTAAAAACACACTCAATTGGCCCTTATTTTCACCTCTATTTTTCGCTTCATTTTGACTTAGTTTGGCTAAATACAATAAGCTTCCTGCAATAAATATCACATAACTAAGTGTACTAAGTAAGAATGGAAGCAAGGAAGAATAGATTATATAAAGATGAACAAGCTGTTACAGTGGTATCCATGGCAACGAAGTCTCCGGATCTGGCTTATTCCATGGTCCCAAAAGTGCTATAAATAGAATGACCTGGTTACCATGGCAACCAGAGGTCACATTGGATGAAAAGTGTTATTTTCATGGTCAGTACTCAATATATACCCATTATACCGAAAATCATCAAAATCCATGACATGCCGTGCCGAACTATTTTGGTCCTTACAGAGAATGGCTATTAAAAAATGATGACACTCCAATAAAGCTGTGAAAAGGACACCAACGAAGCTCTTAGACATATCATATTGACGACTTGCACAAACCCTGAAGGTTGTCCGTCCTTCAGATTCAAGTTGTTGGTATAAATTAGGATGGATTTTTAAAATATATATCTAAATATCAAATTACATGTAAAAGAGTTGGCTGGCAAGATTGTTCTTAGTCTGCAGTAGTTTAACATCATTCTGGACATAATATTTTCTCATTCGTTTAAATATTTCAATTTCATTGCACCATACATACATTTGTACATGTATAAGCAAGTTCAATATGGTAAGCGAGGATATATGTGTATTCGATGGTAACGTCTTATTAATTCAAAGATAATTAGAGATGAAAAGGCAAAATGAAATTAATGACATTATAATTCTACTTCGTGAAATACGCTGAAATGCATATATGATGAAAATTTGTAACAAGGGGAAGTGAATATCTTGGGTTTCTGCTCTGTGTTTTTGCATTTGGTGTTTTGCTATGGGTGCTGCAGTCGGGTGTTGTTGGAGATATCCTCCATTCTTGAAATTAAAGGGAAAATAGAGGGAGATGCCATGTTATGTCAATGGTGTGGAGCTTGTTTGATTGAAAAGTAGACATTCAAGAATTAATAAGGTCAAAGAATGAAAATAACGTTAAAAAGTGCGGACTCTAATCAAGTTTCATAGCGCACAAGGTTAACGTCCAGATAATGATAAATTAAAGTATAGTGACAATTTAATGAATTTGAGATTATGATATCTACATCGTACAACCACCGAATTTGACAAGCTTCCATGGAGCTGTTGCGATGTGTGTTGCATGCAATCAGGAGACGACGACTCTTCCCGGTCATCTGGACTCACTTCGGAATGTAATTCATTCCGAGGTTCGCAACCGTTCCTATGGAAATTCTGATGATTTTGACCAAATTTGAAGAAACCGGATGTGACTATTCTACCGAACTGAAGCGACCGGTGTTGCATGCAAGCAGGATATGCTTACTCTTCCTGGGCACCTGATCTCACTCCCATATATCACAGCCAATTGTGCCTAACATGAAATTCATATGAAATGAGCATCATGTAAATTTCACGTGAAAGTTCATGTAAAATTCAAATAGGTTTCACATAAGGTTTATGTAAAAGATATTTCACATGAATTTCACATAAAGTTTCTTCACATGAATTTCACATGAATTTTTCTAAGTGACCTTCACAGGAAACTGAATTCACATAACATCTATGTAAAAATCTTCACATGAATTTCATGTAAATTTCATGTTTGTGCTCGTTTCACATAAATTTCATGTGAATTTTCATGTAAAATTCATTTAAATTTCACATGAATTTCATATGAGGCACAATTGGCTGTTTATGGAGAGTTCGCTTATTTTCATATGTTGGAGGATTTTGTTAGTTTGCTTTGGTTCCTGTTTTATCCTGATTTTGTATGCCTTCGGTTTATGATTGTCTTGATTATCAATTTTATGCTGCATATCGGGATATGCTAATTATCCATATTTGTCATTGAAAAACAAAATAAGTAGAATAAAAAGCAGATTCAACTTTAATAACTCCATCAGCCGCCATTTTTGTCGAAATAATTATCCTTGAGTTGTTAAAGAATATTAAACAAAGTACTGGACATAAATTACAGTTTGGGTACAGTATCGTTTCCAGCATTGCATACTATTCAGCCGTGATAATATGTTTATGATTCCATTTGCTGCATTTTGCAAATCTCGTCAAAGATTGTCAACTAATTCTAAAAAGATGTTTATCCATACAAAATCTATGCGTCTTTAAACACCTCTATGTTAGTGAGAGGTTTGTGCTCACGTAATTGAGATAATCAAACAATTCGTATTTATTTTCGGATGGCCGTCCGGAGTTTGTCTCAAATTTGGCATAGTGGTATTGGGCTTGAATTCTAATAAGAAGTGCATTTGGCCATAACCAATAGTGAATATTTCCATTACATAAATCGACAAGAAATTTAGCGAAATACTCGAATAAATTTGTGCGGGGCCACACAATTCAAAATTGTCCGAATACAAATAAACAAAAGCATGGCGTCGTAGTACCATCATGTATGGAATCGCGAATGATATAATTTTCTAGAGACAATTAAATAAAGAATAACATTAACATTAAATAGGTAAATAAACAAAGCAGAGACGCCATTGAGATACATGCACAAAGAACAACAAGAAATTCATATCAGTTATTTCATTTGCCTTCTCCCACATTTATGTTTCTCTTATGTTGTTGTGATCCTGTGTTGGAATGTGCAGTATGTTTTTATCGCCATGAGATACTATAGAACTCATCTACATTGAATCCTTTAGTTGCATGTGTTGCTAGTACAATTTCTGGTAGCAGAGTACATGTTTGTAGTACCATCTGAAAAAAGTTTAATGATAAAGCACTGATTACAAACTTGTATATACTTGTTTTCCGAAAGGATGTGATATTCATCTATCTTCCATTTTGTTATAAAAATTCAACTCTCTTTAGCCGATTTTAAACAAAACATCAAATTACACAGAAAAAGAACATACCTGAAATCCATCTGTCCGACAGGAAAGTAGTACTCCTGCTAATATGGAAGTGTTTCCATAAAATGTACCGATGGGAGAGTATGCGGGTATCGCTGAGCAATTCGACATAACCTTCAATAAAGAACATTGAAATGGTGACATTCTTTATTTTTCATCTTTATCGTTGAAATGAGATGTTAATGTCGATACGAAGATTTAAAAAAAAAAAATAGAGATGTTCCAGGCCGACCAAGTGGATACAAAGCATCAATACGGAAGTGTTCCAACTCTTCGCCTTCTTTAAGAAAATTTGAAACCAATGATTTAAGTTGCGAAATCGTCAAATGTTTCCAATGAAATAGTAGTTCCTTCGTGTGTTACACTGTGTGTTACTAGCCACTCTTACCTCTCCCGGGCAACTGGTCCTACCTCTAGCTTGCTAGGGGTCCGTCGATGCTCAATTTTATGCTATATTGTGAGTCCTGTTGAGATAATCGTCAGGATCTTCTTTAACTCATTTGTGTCACATTTATGCCCTTTGCCAAGTGGAGCTCGTAAAAAGTTCCCCGCGAGGGGTTTGACAGTATGTGTATTAATTGTATTTCCCTGACATGGTCTCCATAGCACTTTCTATATAGTCATAGCCTCAGTCAGCGCATGTTTTGTAGATATTGCTTTAATTTTCGTGCGTGGACATCGACGGCGGATGCAGCTAGCCAAACATAGGATGCTTACTCCTCCCGGGCACCTGGTCCCACCTCTAGCTTGCTAGTGGTCCGTCGATGCTCAATTTTGTGTTCTATTGTGAGTGTTATTGAGATTATAGTCTGGATCTTCTTTAACTCAGTTGGATATGACTTCTATCCACTGCATTTTGATATATTTCTTTTGAATCTGTGCTTTACGTTCTTGCTTTCAACATATTCTCGATAGTTTTAAACGTATTCTTGATAGACCGTTTTTTCTTCTTTTTCTTCACTTGTAAAACGTATGGTGAACATGTATCTTGATACATATAACTTACATGCTGAAGCTTGTGCCAATTTGAAGGCGATGGCGCCAAACATGCCTCCGTTACAAAAGCTTGAGGAGTGTGGTGTCCTCCATCTGCGCATGCTCCAATATTGGGATTATTTGCATAAACATGTCTTCCTATTAAATCGAGTGTTCTATACTTATTGCAATTTTTGAATGCAAAAGTAGAGCCAGTTGTTGTGGAATGCTGATTATGGGTGGTTGTAGCAGCAGTTGAAGCAAGTATCGTTGGTTTATGATAACTATGTATAGGCGGGAGGCCTAAAACATGTAATAAATTTAGTCAATATCAGAGATAAACTGTACCCCATTTAAGACATTCTTATAGATTTAGTCAATATAAAAAGATATCTTATTTCATCAAAAACAAAAGATGAGAAGAAAAATGACTGGAATAAGAATAAGAGCATCTAAAGCTTACCAGAAAAATTAAGACACGGGCTGTAATTCTTATGACAATTCAAACTACATCTTGGTATAAAGTTCTGGTCAAAAACAGCATCAGCGCACTCTGAAGAGAATGGAAGAAATAAATCATAATTTGCAGTAAATATAGATATTTTACAAGGTTGATTTGGCTTGACCTCTATTCTAAAATCATTTATGTTAGACACACGTCTATGAGTATGTAGGTGTTTAGGGGAGGGGGGATTCCTGTACAATATAATAAATGAGTTAAAGAAGATCCTGACGATAATCTCAACAGCACTCACAATAGAGCGCAAAATTAAACATCGACGGACCCCTGGCAAGCCAGAGGTGGGACCAGGTGCCCGGGAGGAGTAAGCATCCCCTGTTGGCTAGCCGCACCCGCCGTCGATGTTTATGAAGCATGGAAATGAAAATATAAAAACTTCATGCACTGTCTGACGTTATGTCTATATAGAAAGTGCTATGGCGACAATGTCAGGGAAGTATATTCAAAGCACTTACTGTCAAACCCCTCGCGGGGAACTTTTTTACGAGCTCCACACGGCAAAGGGCATAAGTGTGACACAAATGAGTTAAAGAAGATCCTGACGATAATCTCAACAGCACTCACAATAGAGCGCAAAATTAAACATCGACGGACCCCTGGCAAGCCAGAGGTGGGAATAGGTGCCCGGGAGGAGTAAGCATCCCCTGTTGGCTAGCCGCACCCGCCGTCGATGTTTATGAAGCATGGAAATGAAAATATAAAAACTTCAAAAGGTCAAACTGAATGCTTATTTTGCCAATTTAAAAGCACAAAGGTGTTTTTTCGGTACATTAAGAATGATTCAAGAGAGCAGTAATATGGACAAAAATCTTTTAATAAGCGAATAAAAGTCAAACTCAAAACCAGAATCAAATTTGCAAAAAAATCACAATCAAAAGGCTTACACCTTTCTCTCCTAGTATTATCTTTCCTATTCTCTCCTAGTATTATCTTTCCTATTCTCTCCTAGTATTATCTTTCCTATTTTCTCCTAGTATTATCTTTCCTATTCTCTCCTAGTATTATCTTTCCTATTCTCTCCTAGTATTATCTTTCCTATTCTCTCCTAGTATTATCTTTACTATTCTCTCCTAGTATTATCTTTCCTATTCTCTCCTAGTATTATCTTTCCTATTCTCTCCTAGTATTATCTTTCCTATTCTCTCCTAGTATTATCTTTCCTATTCTCTCCTAGTATTATCTTTCCTATTCTCTCCTAGTATTATCTTTCCTATTCTCTCCTAGTATTATCTTTCCTATTCTCTCCTAGTATTATCTTTCCTATTCTCTCCTAGTATTATCTTTCCTATTCTCTCCTAGTATTATCTTTCCTATTCTCTCCTAGTATTATCTTTCCTATTCTCTCCTAGTATTATCTTTCCTATTCTCTCCTAGTTTTATCTTTCCTATTCTCTCCTAGTATTATCTTTCCTATTCTCTCCTAGTATTATCTTTCCTATTCTCTCCTAGTATTATCTTTCCTATTCTCTCCTAGTAATATCCTTCCTATTCTCTCCTAGTATTATCTTTCCTATTCTCTCCTAGTATTATCTTTCCTATTCTCTCCTAGTATTATCTTTCCTATTCTCTCCTAGTATTACCTTTCCTATTCTCTCCTAGTATTATCTTTCCTATTCTCTCCTAGTATTATCTTTCCTATTCTCTCCTAGTATTATCTTTCCTATTCTCTCCTAGTATTATCTTTCCTATTCTCTCCTAGTATTATCTTTCCTATTCTCTCCTAGTATTATCTTTCCTATTCTCTCCTAGTATTATCTTTCCTATTCTCTCCTAGTATTATCTTTCCTATTCTCTCCTAGTATTATCTTTCCTATTCTCTCCTAGTTTTATCTTTCCTATTCTCTCCTAGTATTATCTTTCCTATTCTCTCCTAGTATTATCTTTCCTATTCTCTCCTAGTATTATCTTTCCTATTCTCTCCTAGTAATATCTTTCCTATTCTCTCCTAGTATTATCTTTCCTATTCTCTCCTAGTATTATCTTTCCTATTCTCTCCTAGTATTATCTTTCCTATTCTCTCCTAGTATTACCTTTCCTATTCTCTCCTAGTATTATCTTTCCTATTCTCTCCTAGTATTATCTTTCCTATTCTCTCCTAGTATTATCTTATTCAATTTGAAGACGTTTACATCTAACAAAAAAAAAGGGGGGGGGTTCGCTCAAGTGTGCGAGTGTGTGCCGTCGTAGCAGCAGGTTAAGGTTAGTCTTGCCGGAGATATCTTTCAACTTTTTCATATGTTTTATATGTAATCCCCTTCTATACTTTACGCAACTACTGATGCTGCAGCTATATATTAGCCTCTTTTTCTGTATGCCAATATTCGTCTTTATTGCAAATGCAAAGTACAGTTTATTATCCCCTCGCAACATGGTTGCAGGAGGATATAGCAACGCGACCGGATCTTTATGAAACTTCCTACACTAATTAGCCATTACATAAGGAAGAACCCTATTGATTTCAAGGTAAATGATCAAGGTCAAAACTTTGAAATACCTAAAATCCTTATATACAGTATAGCGGGCACAGTTTTGATTAGATCTATACTAAACTGCATACGCTAATTGCTGATGACAAGAGAAAGTAGCCCAAAGAGTTTGAAGTGTTAAACGTCTTCAAATTTAATAGCATCATTTTACATCAGATAAAATTGACAATTATTGATAATGACCACATCCCTGTATACAGCACAAAATCGATAATTCAGAAAATCAGAAACCGAAGGCATACAAAATCAGGATAAAACAGGAACAAAAGAAAACAAACAAAAACATCCGCCATATTGAAAGAAGTCTCACTCCCGATATGGGAGTGAGACCAGGTGCCAAGGAGGAGTTTCAGCATGGACCAGACATGCACGTTTCGGGTACTTAACCCTCGTCGGTGATCCTCAATTTAAACAATGTAATATGGCCAAAGAGTGTGAAAAATATTATGTCCAAAAATGTACCAAAAAACGTAGCAGGATGGGTGGGATATGATGCTACAGGACCCACACTGTAGAAATTTCAAGATTTTTTGATAACAGAAATGTTTGAATGCGGTGAAGAGACAGACGATCAACCAAACATGATCGAACTTGGCTACATGTGCCCTCGGGGACTCCTAGTCCACCAGCAGTGACACTCACCAAGTGGTTCAAATGTTAAACGTCTTCAAATTCAATAACATCCTTTTACATCAGATAAAATTTCAGAATTGACCAGACATGCACGTTTCGGGTACTTAACCCTTGTCAGTGATCCTCAGTCTAAACAATGTAATATGGCCAAAGAGTGTGAAAAATATTATGTCCAAAAATGTACCGAAAAACGTAGCAGGATGGGTGGGATATGATGCTACAGGACCCACGTTTTAGAAGGTCATAGGTAGAAGGTCAACGTCACATATTGAAAATCATTGTATACAGCCTAGAGAGTATAGCTTTGAATAATATCAAAACTTCATATTCTGGTTGCTTATGACAAGGTGAAGAACCCTTTAGATTCTCAAGGTCGTAAAATTAAGGTCAAGGTCACTGATTTGAAATGCTTAAAATTCTTGTATAAAGCAAAGAGGTGGCATTTCGGATGGGCCTTTACTGAACTTGATACACAAATGACAAGAGAAAGAACCCTAAAACTTTTCAAGGTCATATGAAAAAGATCAAGGTCACAGATTGGATTTACTCAAAATCCTTGAATACACTCAAGGTGATATTGGTCAAATTTCATAAGTCATTGCGAGAGACATCAAGAAGAACAAGATCAAAGGTCATAACTCCATCAATGTTGGCGCAGGTTTGCATATATACGACATAAGAGTTTAAAAGTTTATTAGTGAAAGTTGTTTAAGAAGTGATTTTGGTTTTCAGAAATAAGTATTAGTTAAAGGGCACTGTCTACTTGTATCTGAGTACATTGTAGATGTATATCCAAGCCATGCAAATGCTTTGCTGTGCTTTACGTTGTTTAGTTTTTATTTATAATAGCATTAATTTCAAGACTACGCTAAATCATTTACCTTTCATTTAATATCATGATAAATAAGTCGAAGGTACTTATTCATTATGACGCATATTTGTCTATTTTGGCCTATTTATGCTAAAATGTGCTTACTCTAATCAAAAGTACACATTGTAAATCAATATTTGAATTTCATTAGAATATCAAAAATATTCCGAATTGGAAATGTCTTTCAGAAAATGTAGTGGCCTGTAATTATGAAAAAGTGATATTTACAGTTCGATCTGATAATTAATTGAATACCATACGGTTTAAGATGAACTGCCTTACAAATACAATCGTCGCAATGCTTGCAGAGACCTCCAGCCAAACCTCCGGTGTTCAGACTACCGCTTCCACTCAATATTAGACGCTTGTCTGAAATCACAAGAAAGAAATGTTTAACCTTTTTACAAAAACACCTTCTTGAACCCCTTCCTCAAACGAAGATCTTCGTGTAATAAAATCAATTTCAAAAAGTTCTCTCAGGAAAGGAAAATATCTATTTGTCAAATCATCTTGATTATTCTCAAATGCCGAAATTTCCTATGAATTCAACGTGTAAATAATAAAAGAAAACTATGAACATACCTCTTATGTAGGAATTCCTGAAAGGCTAAATACTTTGAATTTAATGTATTGAAATAAAAATATAATAATGAATAATATCATATAAATGTTACAATAGGAAATTGTGTTATTATACGGATTACATATATTCCACCCTCCCGTTTAACCTGTACTTGCATACGAAGGGAAGGACTGTAAATAGATCTTACCGATAATGAATCCACAGCATATACCAAAACAAAGACTAATTGTAATAATGATTTATTCATTTTTGAAATTTTAGATTCCGGTTCGTGGGGAAAGAAGGGTTATCTATAGCACGAGTTATCGGTTATTAAAGTACATTTCTCGCAGGAATCATTTAGCGAATTTGATCTAAATGACATGATCGACTTTAAAATTCTGACCTGATATTGACACAGACTTATACGTATAGATAATTATAGGTTGTATTTATGTCCAATTGGTCTCGTTTTATTATTCCTAGATCCACATTTTATTGTTGTTATATTTGTTCTAAAGACGTCCATCTGATCAGTTTCCCTTATCATGTTATGCAATAAACAATTTGCAATTTTGTTAGAAAGAACAAAATGTCCGAGTCAACATCTTTTGGCGTAGTTTTTCATTATGACGTCACTGTTTAAAGACGCAATTTCATAGCGACATAATAATGAAAAAGTGCTGTGAAATTGCCTACCTCAGGCATTTTTCGTCACTTTGTCAGCCCTTATGAATTTTGGCAAGTGGCCTATTCATCCAACAAGACAGGACTGACGGGTTTTGTGATTTCTTTGGTTCCCTGTATTGTATTGTCATGTTTGTGATATCTTATCTTAAAGCGAGAAGACTTTTGATATTTACATGACTGTATACAACAATTCTTCATCTTCATTCCGTCCTTCCGTCTGGTGCCATTTTTGTGCTTGCATTTTCTCCTAAATGCACATCCGGGCTCTGATTGGCTGAAACGTTATTAACCTCTCCTGTAACTTCTGCATAGAATTTCACGACACCATTCAGAAATCAAGTACTCAAGGATTTCTTCCAATATTAAACGTCTTCAAATTCAATTATCATTGCATCATTTAAGAACAGATAAATTTTCAGCATGGACCAGACATGCACGTTTCGGGTACTTAACCCTCGTCGACGATCCTCAATCTAAATGTAATATGGCCAAAAAGTATGAATTTTACTTTGTCCAAAAACGTACCGAAAGATGTAGCAGGATGGTTAAGATATGATGCTACAGGACACATGTTTAAAGAAATTTTGATAACAGAAATGTTCGAATGCGTTGAAGAAACGATCAACCGAAGTTTATCGAATTTGGCTACATAAATTAACCACTTTTAACCATCCGTCATGATTGTGTCTGCCCCTATGCCTCTTCCTTTTGATGACCATTTTGCAATACAATCCAGGCGCGTAGCCAAGCATGCGCAAGTACGCAAATGCTTCCACAGCATTTTACAATGAAACAAAGAAAGAAGGAGACTCGGAGTAGTCTTAGGCGATGTTGATATCCTATCCAATGCATGAAAGCTTTCGGAGTAAAAACTATAATTACATTATACATGTTTAACAACGTTTCGGCCGAAGCCTTCTTCAAGGTGGATCTCCTATATATATTCTCCTGCATTTGATGGTGACATGATTAATAAGATAAGAAGGATCAAAGATAGACAACATAACTATCGAAAATGCGTCAGAATCATCAAACGCCTTTTATACCGTGGACATGATCCTAATATCACCAGACGGACTTGGTACTTGACCAATCTACAGTCTTGTACCAGCGCATTCTTAAAACTTCCACTCTGACTGACTGTGACGGCGGGATTCCATGACGGGCCCTGTCCAAACCTCTTTAGAGAAGACAAGGCCCCGACCACCTGTCCTCTCTGAATGTCAGTCGGACTCCTCGAGTGATAACAAACATGAGCTCGCGGCGGCAGAGCACGGATTGTATTACGTACGCCCTCTTTTTATATTCATTTACATATTCATCTGTGTTGATTGGGCCCCTGTGTTTTGCGGTCTTGTTTGTGTGTGGTCATCTGACAGTGAGGAGGTTGTTTTACACCACAATTGTACTTTCTTCGAGACCTCTAGGTAATCGTAAAAGCGGAGGGTTGTGCGCACGGAAACCAGGATAACCACACCTTCTGCTATTTCATTGGCAGATGGCCGTCCAAAGTCGGAACCGGTTGCCCATTGGTCTCATTGGTTTATGTGTCCTTTGTGTTTGATGTTTCTGTGTTGTGCGTTGACGTTCCTTGTCCCTTATGCGTCTCTTTCTGTGCTTGTCTGCTTAGTGTTTTTGCATTGGATGTTTTGGGGTTTTGCTGTGGGTGTTGCAACCTGGTGTTGTTGGAGATCCTCTCCTTTGTTGGAAAACATGTGTGAATCACTGTATATTTACTGTTCTAGCAGGAATAACATTTTTCGTCAGTCTGTTTGGCGAACGAGGTCAATTTGATTTTTGTTTACCGTAATATATCCCCAGGCCGCATACGATCCGTAGACTGCCTACATTATTAGTTCTGTAAGCTATTAGTTTTTGAAAAGGTTTCTAAATTTTTATAGCTGCTAACATTGATTCATAGCCTTTATTAAATCTAAAGGATGATAATGTTCAGACGTTGTTAACTTTCAAACTAAATGATTGCAAAACCTCTGAAGGCTGTATAAGTTCTATTACTGCACGATATCTAAAAGCGTTGTAATGTGATATGCCAGCATTGACTCTATAGAAATCTTTTGCCTACATAAGCTATGTATACATTGAACAGCATATGCCTGCATAAGCTCCGTATACCTTTAACAACCTATGCCTGCATAAGCTCAGTAAACCTTTAAGAACTTGTGCCTGCATAGCCTCTGTATACCTTTAACAATTTATACCAGTTTAGCATTGTAGACCTCTAAGAGCTTATGCCTGCATAACCTCTGTAAACCTTGAAAAACGTTTGCCTGCATAACCTCTGTAGACCGTTAATAACTTCTGCCTCCATAAGCTCTGTATACCTTTAACAACGTATAAGCCCTGTATACCTTAAACACATTATGCCTGCATAAGCTCTGTAGACCTTTAACAACTTATGGTTGTACCAATGAATATATTCTCACATTTTAAGACTGGCTATTCCTTGATGCCTTTCCACTTTGGGAGTAACTGTTATTGTTTTGAGTTTCATATTGCCTAGATAATAATCCTACCGCCTTGATTTCGAATTTGAATTTTTTTTTTGTAATCTATAAACATTGAACGAAAGTATCGATCAGGTTTTTCTTCGGAATTTTGTTAAATATTCAGGCATTTTCTTTCTAATTTGACTCAACTTTAATATCCTGCATTTCCTTTCCTTCGACCATAAGGACTACCGTTGTCAGAAATGACACTGACGAGCTGTTTGTTTTTTTAGGAATTTGAAATGAAAATTAAAAATAACTGGGTTTTTATGGTCATACAATCTGAGTAAGAACAGTATTTCCTTGCCTATGACCGCAAGGACTTCCGTTGTCAGAAATGACAATGAAGAGCTGTTTGTCTGTTGGGAATTTGAAATGAAAATTAAGAACATTTTTTTTTTGTCATGTAAACTGAGTAAGAACAGCATTTGTCTTTCACAAACAGGAGTTACATTACATTTCATGTCTAAAATTCTTTAGATTATGTTTGCATGACAAGTATGAAACAAGATTCCTTTTACACAAATCTACTGAGAGTGTCACAACAAACAATTCCTGAAACGTGAAAGATTCTCAACAATAAACTGTGTGTCTTATCATAATATATCATGAACTTCAGTCCAATATCCATGTAGTATTGAAAGTTATTATCTTTTACCTCCTGTCAACTTAGGCCAACGATGTCGGTTCAACTTTAGGTAATTTACTGAAGAATAGTCATTCTATATACACTATAAATTTGGTCAAAATACAGAAAATAAAATTTCAAAAATATTCCTTTTATGATCCGTAGCATCTATAATGCAAATTTCTCTTGAATTATTTGCCTGTAATTTCTTTGAATGTATAAAGATAAGAGACGAACATTACTTTGTCTTGCCTTATGAACAGAGGTCAACGTACAATTTCTTCGCGAAAGGAGTGTTATATTTATACTAACGAGTATGACAGAGAGACCTTTGGTGTTAGTACTTTTGTATGTTGGCTTTGCCCATGGGTTAGGACTTCCCGGTGTTAGTAGTTTAACCTCCGCCATCACAGGAGGAGGGGGAGGTGGCGGTTCAAGCCTTAGCGGAGTGTTAGGAGCAGGAGGTGGGTCAGGAGGCGGGGCAGGAGGAGGAGGTGGAGGATCAAGTAAGTTTGTCAATTAATGCATTCTAAAGATTACAAATGTATGGAATATTGATCTGAAAAGGAGCTATGTATAGATTTGCTTACAGGAGCATTGTTAGAATAAAAAAAACAGAAGGTAAGGTATTCTGAAAAATGTCAATATTAACATTGCCATTAATTGTGGTAAAATTTTGAGTTCCTTCTAGTAATTATGGCAGGAAACGCATATATATTTCATTTTCATCAATCAATAACTAAAGTTTTAGACAATGGCATTGAGTAGAATTACACAAATATTGATTTAAGTTAAACACCGATTGTTTATCGAAATCTCGTGTACATAGGCAAGGACAAATAGATGGAAAACGTTGAAAGCATATGCATAACTATAGCAAAGCCATCTGAGGAGTGAATTATGTTTCGCATAGTTTCATTCTATAGGCAGAATAGCCGCATGCAGCAAGAACACACAGTTCCTATGTAATTACCCTCCTTCTGGTCAAGGGGAACAACCAGTGTTCCTTATTGGGGCCAACATTCCATGGACAGACTACAACATGGGGAGCTTCGGAGATCGGAAGTTCTTTCTTCTTACATTGCCTGACCTATATAAGTTTGTTCTGAAGGTCAATTTAGCAGGCGGAAATACCATCAGTAAGTATTTATGTATTTCATAAAGTAAGAATGCAACGGTTATGCTGTATTGATAATTCTATGACAGGTCATTTTATTGAAAAAAGATGCCAGCTGAAGACGAGGATTCAGTTATCAAAGTAGGACACTCACGAGAAAAATCGGTTTCGTCGATAATTGTAGTTTATCTTTGACATGAATTTCTCGTACCTGATTTTGAATGAATCACTTCTTAAAGACAGATCTAGTACAGTTTTCGGAATTATACATTTACTCAAAAATCATTGATATATTTTTTGTATGAATGATTAAAACTTATATACACGTATAGACAGTATACCTACATTGAAAAAAATAGCAATCCAAGGAATGCTTGTGTCGCCTGCGAAGCGGTTTGATTATTATTCTAGAAATTGGATCAAAATTATTGGTTTCAGTAAAAGTCTTGTCAAATGAAATTCATTTGAAATATCAGACCTCTTAATTACAAATTAAAAGATATGGTCATTCTCAAATTTTCAGAAAAGAGTGTCAATCATCTAGGTCAAGGTCACTACGAAAAAATTGGTAACAAAAAGGTCTCATCATAAGAAACATTAAAGACCTATCATCTACCAATAAATAGATATATACAACCTTAGAGAAGAAGGTCAAATAGCTAGGTCAAGGTCAATAGGTCAAAAATTATGATATGTGTAGGAAGGTCATGTGAAATATCAAAGCCCTATCATTTACCAATCAAAAGATATAGCGAATCTTATCTTTTTTTCAAAAGTAGGTCACATATCTAGGTCAAGGTCACAAGGTAAAAAATTATGGTATGTGTAGAATGGCATTGTTACAAGGAAAATACATGTGAAATATGAAAGCCCTATCACGTACCAATCAAAAGATATAGCCAATATTACTTTTCTTGAAAAGTAGGTCAAATATCTAGGTCAAGGTAAAAAGGCCGAATATTTTGGTCTGTGTAGAAAGGTCTTGTCACAAGGAATACACATGTGAAATAACAAAGCCCTATCACTTACCAATCAAAAGATACAGCCATTCTTATTTTTTTTTGGAAAGTAGGTCAAATATGTAGGTCAAGGTCAATAGGTCAAAAATTATGGTATGTGTAGAATGGCATTGTTACAAGGAAAATACATGTGAAATATCAAAGCCCTATCACCTACCAATCAAAAGATATAACCAATATTTCTTTTCTTGATAAGTAGGTCAAATATCTAGGTCAAGGTCACAAGGTCAAAAATTGTGGTATGTGTAGGAAGGTCTTGTCACAAGGAATACACATGTGAAATATCAAAGCCCTATCACTTACCAATCAAAAGATACAGCGAATCTTATCTTTTTTTCAAAAGTAGGTCAAATATCTAGGTCAAGGTCACAGGTCAAAAATCATGGTATGTGTTGAAAGGTCTTGCCACAAGGATTGCACATGTGAAATATCAAAGTCCTAACACTTACCAATCAAAAGATATATCCATTCTTAATTTTTTTTAAAAGTAGGTCAAATATCTAGGTCAAGGTCACTAGGTCAAAAATTATGGTATGTGTAGGAAGGTCTTGTCACAAGGAATACACATGTGAAATATCAAAGCCCTATCACTTACCAATCAAAAGTTATGGGCTGTGACACCCAAAGTGTGACAGACAGACAGACGGACTGACGGACGGACGGACGGACAGACGGACAGACGGACAACGGACAAAGTGATCCCTAAGTGTCGCTATGCTTCGCAGGCGACACAAAAATGAACCCCTTGTTTATATCTAAGTATCGTCTATAAAGTTGTTTCTAGATATACTATATATGAGTAAGTGAGAATTAAACATGAAATAAACCAGAAATCAAAAGTCAGAATCAATGGATGTACGAACTCCGGAAATGAAAAACATAAAAGAAAGGAGGGGATCTCCAACAACACACTTTTGCAGCAGTCACAGCAAAACCAAAACACCCAATGCAGAAACACAGAGCAGACACTCACAGAAAGAGACGCAAAAGAAACAATGAACACCAGCTCACTCCATAGAAATACCACACATAAACTAAAGAGACTAATAGGCAACAAGTGCCGACGCAGGACGGCCATCTGCCACGCTAGTAGCATACGGTGTGGTTATCCTGATTACGTGCACACAACCCACATACAACAACACATAACTTCCAATCACTCTACAAAGGGCCAAAAGTGAATCTCAGTAGAGATGAAATAAGGTGTCCAGAAGGGTAAGCGTCTCCTGCTTACTGGCAATACCCACCACTTCATCAGCGTTATAAATGTCATCAAAATTGTATGCTCTTTATCTCCAAGGACTGTTTTTACACAATGAGGGGATCGGAAGGCCTATGGGAGCTCCGGGAAATACTGTAAGCCTGGATATATTTCAAACTTACCTAGATGAGCTCCAAGATTTCATCAGAGTAAGTCAGAAATTTACAGAAGTATTTATTGTGCATTGTGCTTAATTAATATGTGCAAAATTCAGATAAAGTAAGGAATAGTGATACATGCATGGAGTTGTTTACTAAAGTGTACTCTTTTGTTACCTCAGTATGAAATACTACAAGAAAGTCTGATCAGAGTTTTCTTTGGTCGTAGATTTTCTATACATTATTCTTTCTTGTTTTGTTCATCTGCTGTGGAATGAAAATTTAAACAAGCATTTTTGTCCATATTACATTGTTTAGATTGAGGATCACTGACGAGGGTTAAGTACCCGAAAAGTGCATGTCTGGTCCATCCTGCAAATTTATCTGTTCTTGAGTAAATGATGCTCAAGACATTTAACATCGGAATAAAGAAATCAAATGATAAGTTCAGGTATAACATCGGATGAAAATCTATTCATTATGCATTATGTTGCAGTTTTGCCATATTAACAACATATATGTGATCTTAGTACTGTGGAATGGAGGTCACGTGACCCCAGGGCTTGGACACCTTAAAGATTTGATCACATCGGAAACAGCCATTCAAGCCTATATTAACAACGCTCTGACGCCAATGGTAAATAATAGAAAAACATATTTGCATGTTTTAAAATGTTTATTCGCCTTTTATTCTCATTATAAACTTACAAACGAGAATTGAACATGAAAGCATATCATGGAGATCTTCATGAAGACTTTATCAAGCACACTATAGTAGAACGCAAAACCAATGTTGACAAAAATTCTAATATGACTTGAGATTTTCCCAATTTATGTCCTATAGAACTCCCTTGATGTAAAATCTTCATCCAACGTCCAGTCTTCTAAGCTCCGCCCATTCTCTTGCATTGTAGAACTAGCTTGATGTTAAATCCCCAACCAACTTCCAGTCCGCTAAACTCTGCCAATACTCTGCCACTATATAAATCACCTGGTGTAAAATCTCCAAAACACTTCCAGTCCGCTTCGCATGAACGAATCGAATTATCACCGAGCCGCAAATAAAACACGGACAGCTAGTCGTTATTTCTTGAATATTTACCCCCTTATTTTTCTCATTTGGAATGAATGACATCCTGGTAATCTGTATAACCACAACATATGCGACTCCTTTGATGAATGCATCTATGATTCAGCCGCTCCTGCTTGCTTGCTGCTAGATCTTTTTTTTTTTTTTTTGCATTTTCAGTGCTTTAATTGTTTGTCGCAACATTGCAAATGCTATAGAAATGTCTCATTATTCATAAAGTGTGGATTCTGAAAGAACATTTTATTAGTCCCCTACCGGCTCGTCGAAGGGGACTTATTGTTTCCACCCCGTTTGTCTGTCCGTCACACTTTAGTTTTCCAGACTTTTTTTCGCTGTCGTTGCAGATATTAATCTCATTTTTGGTATGTGAGTTTATCACAATGTGATACAGATCAACTTCGAGTTTGGTTCCGATTGACCTATTTCAACAAGAGTTATGGCCCCTGGACTTAAATTCTCAATTTTCCGAATTTTCTCAGATGTTGTTGTAGATCGATATTGAAATAATTTTCATATGTGATTACATCTTAGTGTTATACAGGTCAAGTTTGAGTTTGGTTCTGATTGACCTATTTTTGAAAGAGTTATAGCCCCCGGACTTAGCAAATTTAATGAAAATCTCAGTTTTCCGGACTTTTCTTCCATGGTATTGCAGATATTGAAATCATTTTGATATGTGAATATATCTTAGTGTGATACAAATCAAGTTGTGTTTCAATTTTATTGACCAATTTCTACAGTAGTAATGGCCCCTGCACTAAGCAAATTTCATGAACCTCTCAGTTTCCAGTCTTTTCATGCCTGTTCTTGTAGATATTGAGCTGATTTGAGGTATGCAGATACATTATAGTCTAATAAAGAATAAGTTGAAGTTGGGTTTGATTTATTTGTTCTTACAAAAGGTAAGGCCTCATAGCAAATTTCATTAATTTTTTCTGTTTTCCAGACATTTTTCTAATACACATTTTGAACTTATTTTGATGTTGGATTCATCTTTTGGTGTAAGTTCAGGTCAAGGCAGAGTTGAAGAACATGGATTAATGCCGGTAGGGGACTTATATCGCTTGTGATTCATACTCATTTATTCCCGAATGAGAACTTTGCTATTATTTAAAAGGCTATAAATGTATGAAACCTCTCTATTTTCTAAATGGAAACAAAAGCCATAGCGATAACTAAACAAGCACTGGTTTTTTTTTTGTATTTTTTGTATTTTTCTCGCATAAATTGAAACAAAAAAAAATATTCTATTCTCATTTATTACCGAATGAGAACTTTACTATTATTTAAAAGGCTATAAATGTATAAAACCTCTCTATTTTCTAAATGGAAAAAAGCCATAGCGATAAATAAACAATCACTGGATTTTATTTTTGTATTTTTCTCGCATAAATTGAAACAAAACAAAATATTTTATTCTCATTTATTACCGAATGAGGACTTTGCTATTATTTCAAAGGCTATAAATGTATGAAACTTCTCTATTTTCTAAATGGAAAAAAGCCATAGCGATAAATAAACAATCGCTGTTGGGTTTTTTTTTTGTATTTTTCTCGCATAAATTGAAACAAAACAGAATATTTTATTCTCATTTATTACCGAATGAGAACTTTGCTATTATTTTAAAGACTATAAATGTATAAATCTCACTATTTTCTAAATGGAAAAAAACCATAGCAATAAATAAACAATCACTGGGTTTTTTTGTAATTTTTTTGTATTTTTCTCGCATAAATTGAAACAAAAGTTGAACGAACATGAGTAATTGTTAATGATAATTATTTTTGAAGGATCAATCCTATTGTAAGGGGAAAATTAATCAAGGAACTTTTAAATAATTATCAATAATTAATGATAATTATTTATCAAATAATGCGTCAGGTTCAAAAACTGAAAGACGAGCCAGCGGTTCTAGGTTGGGACATTATCAACCAACCAGAAGGCATCATGAAGAAGAACGTAACTGACAAGAATGACTGCTGGGATAACACTTACCTGGAGAAGAAAGCACCTGGACGTAAAGTTGGCTGGGCCGGGGAATTGGTCACACCCAAGGAATTACAAACGTACGACATTTTTTTTTGCAATAGTATCCCATTTACAATTTACTAATTTCAAGAAAATTGCGATTCATAGACTGCACAGCTTGCTCATTTTTTCTCCATAATTTATCTTGGAGATTATTCAAACCTTTTTGAGTGCATGTATGAGTCAGAAGGCAGACAAAATATCTAATTAACTACCGGTCATTGATTGTATTATTCAGTATAGTTTCCAATTTGGATTATCTTTATTTTCATGACCCCGGAATCAAAGAATCGGGGGCATATAATTTCGGCCTGTCCGTCTGCTTTAACAATCGGCATAACTTTTGAATGGAAGGTGGTGATAGAGCTTTCATATTTCACATGTGTATTCCCTGTGACAAGACCTTTCAATTGATACCAAACTTGACCTCGTGATCTTGACCTTTGACTTTCTTAACAGAAAATAGTGTTTATACTAACAAAGATGCCATCGGGGGCATTCGTGTTTCACAAACACATGCTTTATTTTTGGCATAAAGTACCTACCACTGATGAGGATTTATTATCCAAAACACTTGCGCTTGGAACAGTTAGTTCAGAAAGCTGCTATCTGGTAGTAGAATTTAGACACTCTGATTCTCGTCATTTTGTGTGAGCGTGTATTCAAAGAAACGACTAAACAGTTATTCCCTAAGACGGAAACCATCATCTTCATTATAAAAGTGTCATAGTTATGTAATCGAGGTTCCATGATCACTCTGGGCTCAATCAGTTACATAAGGGGCCAAATATTTAAACAAACTTTTGGAATTTCATATGGCTCACACTGTGCTCCTCTTCTAGTTGACATATTCCTTAAGTCATACAAGACAGAAGAGTCTCTGTTTTCGTACGCACGCTTTATAAGTAACCCAATCATTTATCCCAGTGAAATGAAAATCAAAGAAGCAACACCCCGGTCTCCTGACTAGACGTACTACAGTAACTATCGATTAATGACTACGATAATTAGAACACCTCCTTTATGACAAACTTGCCTATTTAAACTTAACCATCACAATTTTCATTTCCCCTTCATGTGCAGCAGCTTAAGCTCTTCGTCTGCCTATGGTGTATTCATTTCACAAATTAATAAGCTATGCAAGAGCATGTTCTAAATACGAAAACTTATGTTAAGAGCAGAGAGAATCAACAGAAAGCTACATGTTCAAGGCTATTTAAGGAAAAGGTTTAAGATATCTCTTATGAAGCTTTATGAACACTACAAAGAACTTATTGTGCATTACGACGTTTGCATAATATCAAGGATGATTGAGGACATTTTTGTGTTTCCAATTGACCGTCTTTTACCTATTCGGACATAACCGTATTTGGCACGTTTCTATTTGGTTTTCGCGGCGGATGCTGCATGCAGTCAGATGACGCTCACTCCTTTTGGACACCTGGTACTGCCTCCATTCGGAGTTTCCCGATTACCTTGTTAATGGAGTTTCACAACCATACCATACCCCTGGATCTTTGACTATTTAACTCATTTGTGTCACACTTATAAATAACCTTTGCTGTGTGGAGCTCGTAAAAAAGTTCCCCGCGAGGGGTTTGACAGTAAGTTTTTTTTAATATTTTCCCTGACTTGGTCGCCATAGCACTTTCTATATAGATATAACCTCAGACAGTGCATTTATTTTATATATTGTTTTTATTTTCGTGCATGAACATCGACGGCGGGTGCGACTAGCCAACAGGGGATGCTTACTCCTCCCGGGCACCTGGTCCCACCTCTAGCTTGCTAGGGGTCCGTCGATGCTCAATTTGGTGCTCTATTGTGAGTGCTGTTGAGATTATCGTCAGGATCTTCGTTAACTCACTACTTCTATGGTATACCTTATTATGTTTTGTCTGCGTTGTTTTGTACATCTGCTTTGGATTCTATTGGTGCATGTTCACTTTTTAGTCGCCTCAAATTGGTCATTAAGTTATCGTATGAGACTAACTTCGTTACAAAATGTTCCAAAACTACTCAAGCACGTGTAGTACAACTGTACATGGAAGTAAAGTTCTAACTTTTATTATCAACTTATGTTTTATGTTATGATCTTTAAAATACTATCCATATATTTGCAGATTTATTAACAAATTGGCTGCAGCGATCAGAAAAGAGTACAAAAGTATAAACCTAGAGCCGCAAATAACGGTGAGCGCTTATCACATGATGACCTTGACCTTCCAATGGCAGTGCAAGAACCTCTACAATGACTACTGCCTGCAAGCATCAGGAGGCGAAGAGGAGGTATACAACTAGTAACCAATGGTCAAGATTTTTCTGATATCAAGGCTGATCTTGAAGGGTGTTTGAGGTCAGGTTTTAATCATAAACGATAAAAAGTAGCATTTTACCCAACCAATCCTGCTACGTCTTTCGGTACATTTTTGGACAAAATAATTTTCACACTCTTTGGCCACATTACATCGCTAAGATTTACGAGGGTTGAGTACCCGAAACGTGCATGTCTGGTCCATGCTGCAAATTTATCTGTTCTTAAATGATGCTATTGAATTTGAAGACGTTTAACACTTATCTACATAATAGGTTGAGAACCTATCTATTTTTTTTTTGCCTTTTTGTTATCTAAATCATATGCAAATTGCAATGGACATTACAAAAAAAAGGAAAATTTAATATTACATTTTCAAAACATTTTTTTTTTCAATTGTTTTAAAACAGAAAAATGAAATTTTGGATTTTTGAACAAATTTACACAACAGATCCATATATATACACACGATGCATATATATAGGATATCAAATGATTTTCTATTTCATCCGGTATTTATGAAACAAGTTGTGTGAATTTTACATCCCCGAGCCTTGGCGAGGGGATTAAATGAGTTAAAGAAGATCCTGACGATAATCTCAACAACACTCACAATAGAGCAACAAATTGAGCATCGACGGACCCCTAGCAAGCTAGAGGTGGGATCAGCTGCCCGGGAAGAGTAAGCATCCCCTGTTTGCTAACCGCACCCGCCGTCGATGTTCATGCACGAAAATGAAAATATATAAAATGCATTCGCTGTCTGAGGCCACATCTATATAGAAAGTGCTATGGCGACAATGTCAGGGAAAAATATTCAAAACACTTACTGTCAAGCCCCTCTCGGGGAACTTTTTTACGAGCTCCACACGGCAAAGGGCATAAGTGTGACACAAATGAGTTAAAGAAGATCCTGATGATAATCTCAACAGCACTCACAATAGAGCAACAAATTGAGCATCGACGGACCCCTAGCAAGCTAGAGGTGGGATCAGGTACCCGGGAAGAGTAAGCATCCCCTGTTGGCTAGCCGCACCCGCCGTCGATGTTCATGCACGAAAATGAAAATATATAAAATTCATTCGCTGTCTGAGGCCACATCTATATAGAAAGTGCTATGGCGACAATGTCAGGGAAAAATATTCAAAACACTTACTGTCAAACCCACACAACGAGTTTCATAAATACCGTATGAAATAGAAACATCATTTGAGATTATTTTCATCACATGAAATACAACGTAATTTATCAAAATAACGTCAAAATGTTATAATTTCGACTTCATTTCTTGCAAATAACGTGCAAACGTCGCCGTTTCTATTGTGACGTAACAAAGGATCTGAAGCGCTTCATCTAATAACAGCACGCCCAAAGTGATATGTAACGTGTTATCATAACATTTATTTATGAAATGGCTTCATGTAACTGAATAACGGGTGTATCATGTGATAAAAGTCATTATCATGATTAAAGATTTATATATATCTGATCCAAAATATATGTCTGACGCTCTATGCTTGAAGGGATACCTCAGCTTGTGGTCAACGCATGCATTCGACGAAAAAGACAAGGCAGAATTTGACGTATACTCAATTTTCGAGGTATATATAGAACATTTTTCCTCTTTCTCTGAATATGATATGCTTGATCAAGGCAGGCCGAACGTGATATTTCAAGAAATACATAACATTTGCACGGAGAAAACTATATGCATGTATACTCAGTCATATACGAATTTGTCTACTCTTCATCTTCAAGGATATTTCTTTAGGTTCCGTTTTAAGCCCCCTACCGGCTCGAAGGAATATATTTGTCATCCCGATTGTGTGTCCGTGAGGCCGGCCGTCTGTCTGTCACACTTTCCCGGACCTTTTTTAGCTGTTGGTACATATATCATATTATTTTTGGTATGTGAATATTTCTAAAAGTGATATAGCCGAGTTCGAGTTTGGTTTTGATTGACCCTTTTATACATAAGGTTTTTGGCCCTCGGACTTAGAAAATTCAATCAAGTGTCAGGGTTTTTTTTGGGGGGGGGGGGGGGGGGCTTCTATTACAGATATTGAAAAAAAGATATATGAATACATCTCAATGTGATACCTGTAGATTAATTTCGAGTTTGGTTTTCACTGACCTATTTTCACAAGAGTTCTGGTCCTTGAACTTCGCATGATTCATGGAATTTTCAGTTTTCCAGACTTTTCCTCCCTATTATTGCAGATAATAAATGATTCTGGTATATGAATACTTTTGTATGTAACATATATAATAATATGTAACTTCAATATTTAAAAAAAAAGATACAAATCAAGATCAGTTTGATTTTGATTGACCTTTCTTCACAAGAATTGCGACTTGGATATACGATGGGATTCTTTTAATATTTGATATTTACTGAACAAAACATGTCAATATCTCTCTTGTCATGACGTCACATCTGCGTTTTAGCGGATGTGTAACCTAATCGCTATAAAAACATTAACAAAGTCATAAAGACCTTTTTGACGTGTGTGTCCAGACAAACTAATGCAGCGGAGGTGGACACTATTTATTATTATTTTTGGCTTTCAATTATTCGTATAATTCAGATTGATAATCTCTTCTATGCATGCGTTTTCACATATCAGTATTTACTCGTTGACCTAAGTATGCGTTTTAGGGCTGGGACGATACTGAACCCAGTAGATCCGATACATATGGACGTATCATGGTACCTGACATCCGATACTATACGTATCGCGATACTAAATAAATTGATAAAACCTTCTCAAAAAGTTATTTGACAGTATTTTATTAATAATACGAGTAGCTTTTTTATTTAGCATGTTATATTTATTCAACACTAGCTTTCTCCAAACTTTTCTTTTGTTTTCTTCAAACGTTATTATCGTTTTTGGTATGACGGACAAAAGAATCCGGAAAATTCGAACAGATTTTTGTGTAAATTTTAACTTAGGTATCGTGGGGTGTATCGATACTTGGATCGCGAAATGAAATATCGCGATGCATCGATGAATCGGAGTATCGTCCCAGCCTTAATGCGATTCGGTGTTTACTCGTTTACTCGTTGATCTACGTATGCGTTTTCACACATCAGCGTTTACTCGTTGAACTACGTATGCTGCGATGGAATATTCTCGGAAATTCCCTCCTTTCCTTTTTCTTACATCATCGCTAGATTCCAGACATAGATAAATTTAAATTATTTGAAAAACTTCCCTGTCTGCACCCTGAATCTGTAAGTTAAAATTATCAATAACTTTACGGAAGTTCTTTTTGTAAACAAAAATTTCCTTTTACGTAAATGCCGCATTTGATTTCCTTGTGTCAGATTTTTATCGGTCATATTTTTGCACGTCATCAGCATATCCATTATTCCATATTTCTTGTTAAAGATGATGATACAGATTTCCTAGAAATTTGAATCCACCCCCGCTAAACAAACTAACGGGGGATATCAAAATAATTTGTTTTCAATTTTAAAGTACAACTATTAAAGATTGATTCCATCGACTGAATATATTTTCACAGTCCAAGTCCAAGTCCAAGTCTTAAGTCCGAACCCATAAAAAATTTCTATTCGGGGTTTTCAAGATACAGAGAACATAACGTTCAATTTTCGACGGTATCTGACGTCTGACATAATCCATTTCTATGGAAGCGAGGGATAAAATTAAAGAAAACATTGCTCAAATACGACGTTTCTAAAGGAGAAGGGAGGGGATATACTGTTCTGTTCACTAAATCCAGAGTACCCTGTTTGGGCAATTTATTCTGTCGTCTGAAGAATTTTGCTTTACATTATTGTTTCCGATAATTGACCTCATTTAGTCGTAACTCGAAATTAACTTCAACTTACCCTATCAGCTGCCTTCGAACAGCAATACGAAAAAATGAAATGTCTACGAGAAATCCCCATGTTAATTTCAAGCCGCCGCCATATTGTTCTCCGTGTCAACAATAGTAAACAGTGACGTCAAAGCCTCCGACGTCACACATTTTCAGCGATTTTACTATAGAAAATCCCCGTAGACTTTTTATTTTCCGTCCGATTTCTAACTTAGCTGACGCACAGCAGGAAAAAGGTCTTTCTGTTACGACCAAAGGAAAACTATAAAATTGATATCTTTTTGGATGAAGACATTATCATATTTTAAAGAAAACTGGGAAAACAGGGTGCTCTGGAATAAGTGAACAGGACAGTAGGAATTCCGTTTTACCATAACTCATCTACGTCAGATACCGTCCCAAATGGGAAGTAACTCCATATACCAAAAATAGCAATCCAAGGAATGCTTGTGTCGCCTGCGAAGCGGCCTATTTTTAAAAAGTTGATTTAGTATGTAGGTCATGGTCACTTGGTTTAATACTTGTACATGTATCAGAGGGAAAGTCTTGACAAATGAACTCACATGCCTCTTACTTACCATTTAAATGTGGTCAATCTATTACTTTTAGAAAAGGTCAATCATCTAGGTGAAGGTCATTAGGTACACATTTTTGGGAATAAAAGAAAGAACTCATCATAAGAAATACATGTTTGAAATATTCAAGCCATATCACTTATCAATCAAAGATATAGTCAATCTTAATTTTTCTGAAATGTGGGTCAAATATCTAGGTCAAGGTCTCTAGGTAAAAAAAATGGTATGTGTAGAAAGGTCTCATGACAAGGAATACACATGTGAAATATTAAAGCCCTATCACTAACCAATCAAAAGATAAGCAAATCTTTCTTTTTGGAAAAGTACGTCAAATATCTAGGTCAAGGTCACTAGGTCAAAATTTATGGTATGATTAGTAAGGTTATGTCATAAGAAATACACATGTGAAATATCAAAGCCCAATCACGTACCAATCAAACGATATAGCCTATCATAGTTTTTTTTAAAGTTGGTCAAATATCTAGGTCAAGGTCACTAGGTCAAAAATTATGCTATGTGTAAGAAGGTCTCATCACAAGGAATACTCATGTGAAATATTACTTACCAATGAAAAGTTATGGGATGTGACACCCAAAGACAGACAGACGGACGGACTGACTGATTGATGGACAGACGGACAACGGACAAAGTGATCCCTAACTGTCGCTATGCTTCGCAGGCGACACAAAAAGGAGTATTTATAAATGTTTTTAGATGCAATCTGTAATAATTTCTCTTTTTAGAAACCATACGCAGCTTATGCCATGGGAGGTCATAACACTCCGCCACGCCCACTCATAATCTCTGAATTCACGACTGAACGGGGACGTCCACATTCCAAATGGAGTCTGGATAAACAAGTAGACTTCCTCTACAGAAGTGGATATGCTGGTAGAAAGACCTAGTTTACGTTACTTTGTAGATTATCACTGAAGTATTAGGCAAAGTATTATGAATTTGATAGTCATTTTCATCATGACGAACTTCGCACTTTGAACTTCGTACTTCGCACTTCGAACATTGGAGTAGCTGCCGCTCAAGTATAAACTCATAAGCGGAGTTATCTACATTTTGATAAGGATACTCAATAGAATTGGGATATTAGACTTCTGTACTGCTAGCGCGTTTTTCGGCAATCCACTTATAAAATTAAAGTGCGAAGTTCGAAGTGCGAAGTGCTTCAAAGTGAAAAAAATCTAATAAATCTTCAAAGTGATGACATCATTTATCAAAAGAGATCAAACACACAGAACCAACCAAACATGCACGTTTCGGTTATATAACCCTCGTCAGTACAATAAGAAATATTCAAGCCAAGCTATGATATAGCTAGCCTTTTCTCAAACTACTTGCAGCAGTATGTGATACTTAATCTTTAGATGTTATGATATCTTTTCTGCCAATATTGAATGGAAAGAAACTCAAAGTGTAGTGTTAAAACCTAATTGTGACACAGATAACAAGATATTAGACAGAGCATACGAGAATAAAAGCCATTTCGTACTTATGATCAAATATGAAAACAGAAAATCTAAAGGAGTTTTCTCTAATACATGTCATGTCATTGACTAATAATGTCAAAAATCTAGAAATATAAAAATTTCATGACCTACACTTAATTTGTTGATGTTTCTTTTTATATCGCGATTTATTCAGGTGCTTTGACATGGGATCTTACCGAAGTAGCTGATGGACACGACTCCTGGAGCAAACAGCGCTCTGCTATATCCTCACTACGTGGGAAAAGAGGTGTCTGTCCGGAAATTTCGGGTCAGCCAACAGGAGAACCGGGTGATAATGTACCCCCGGATCTTAAAGAATACCTTAAACCTGTCATACAGGCGGCTAAAATGATCAGTAAAGTGGCGAATGCTTTGAAGAAAGCAACATGTCTAACTGCACCCTGAATAATAGAAGAACTCACCAACATGACTGGGTTTTATTTTTCTGTAATCAAAAAAAGTTAAATATATGTGCTTGCAATGAACATCAATGTAATTTCTTTATATTTTAACTTAAAGTACTAGTCTATGTTGTTTAATTGAAACAGATCTCGAGAAAGAATAATTACCTGCACCGAATACAGCGGAAATCACCCTCAGTGAGCAAATGTTAAACGTCTTCAAATTCAGTAGCATCATTTAAGACCAGATAAATTTGCAGCATGGACCAGACGTGCACCTTTCGGGCACTTAACCGAAACAACTTCATAAACTCAAAGGACAACTTCATAAAACAACTTCATAAACTCAAAGGACAACTTCATAAAACAACTTCATAAACTCAAAGGACAACTACATGTAGATACACAAAACAAACGAGGAACGGTCAAAGAAACAATAGAAAAGATGCATCAAATCACAAAATATCAATGCTTGTCACATTGCAAACAACTGTAATGGTACTTTAAGATTATCATAATAAAAGAGGGCGCAACTGAAATGAAGCTCTGTGGCTCCGCTGGAAACATCACTGATGAGAATTTAATATTCGAAACACGTGTCTGGTGCAGAACAATTGGTTTGAAATTTTCTTCATGAAAGTATAGAGTTGGAACACTTCCGAATTTTTATATTTTATTACGTCATGAAGTCATATAGCGAGCATCTCAAGTATTTAAACTTATTTTCATGCTAAAGTAAATGTTATTCGTGGTTTATTCATTTTGAATAAATTATCAATGAGTAAGAAGTTCTTTTTCATGGTGAAAAAAATTAATTCATCAACAAATACTAATTTTATAAAGGTTAAGTACCCGAAGCACACAGCATTGCGCTGTTACATATCGGAACTACTTTCGGAACTTTCTACCACCAACGCTTATATAAAAAGCAATGAAACTATCCTGTACATTTTACTAAAGCACTACGATGAAATTTCTTCATTTCAACCCTCCCTTTCGAAATCAGACGTACCAACAATTTATTGTCCGACCAAACTTCACAAATCCCTCACAAGTTTCGATTTATTGCCCACTCGAGTAATTGTACTACTACCTATTTATCTAGGAATTTGACATCAGTGTTAACAGCAATTAAGGTGGGTCCCTACTCGTGAATTTAACAGATGAATTTTGTATTTTAATGTTATTTTCTATACATAATAGTCAAAATGACATAATGAACACAGACATAGATAGGTAATTTTGTTTTCATTAAAGATACAGTACATTAAAGAAAGTTACCCTAACACTTAAAAATTGAGAAATATCAAATATCCATCATATGCTTTTGAACCCTCCAAATTCAGTGATGATACGAATATGCTTATTTGTTTTGTTTTATTTTATGATAACAAGTCATAAAGAAGAAATACAACACACAAAATGATATTATAACATAAATCTAAGTATGATATATCTCCAAACATTAGGGTACCCCCTTGTAATTTCATAACATTTTTGACCAAGAATATGTACTAAATACAAATTTTTGCATAAAAAAAAAACAGATGAATTTTTTTCATTTTGTAATATTTCATAAAATTATGTATGTAGATGAAGAAAAAATCACATACAGGTACACAGTTTTTGAAATGATCAAGGTATGGCTCCAAAAATAGGGGTACCCCCTTGTAATAATATCATGTTATCGACAAATAATATATAGTATATCACATTTTCGTGCAAAAATCAACAGATGGAATTTCTTCAAATTGGATCATTTTATACGATAATGTATATAGATGGTGAAAAAATCGCATACAGGTATACAATTTTATACATAATCAAGATATGGCTACAAACATAAGGGTACCCCCTTATAATTTCATCACATTTTCAACTAAGAAATTATACTATATATGATTGGTGTGGACATTGATAGATTGCACCATCTTTTGCTTCTTTTGGCATTTAAGATCTTCTGACTGTGTTTTTCAATGCGCTGGCTCGTCCCTCACCAGCCATTGCAAAACGTTATACGCAGACTGCAGCATAGAAGGAAAAATCTATAACGGTTCGAGAAGGGAGCCACCTTAAAGATCATGTATCAAAATATTGTGAAACTGCATTCAATAATTTACATAAATTATTTTTGGTCAATAAAGAATTCTGGTGATGTGATCGACAAATTCAAATCATTTAATTCTAAAGCCGAATCTATCTCATCTTACAACTTCTCTAACATATACACCACGCTCCATCATGAGGAGATAAAAGATCACTTATCAAACATTATTAAATTGTTTTTTGATCGAGAGGGTTTTAATTTATATGCACTTCTGACCCAAAAGGATTCTTTTCCTCAATAGAATACAAATTGTACAAACCATGAACTCGATCCGAGTTGTTCAAGGTCTTGTCCTTTCTTTGTCATACTTGGTGACACTCTTTACACGCAAGTTATTGGAATTCCTCATTGTGTGCCTCTGGTTGCAGATTTGTTTTATACATATACAGAATAAATCATGCAAAATCTGAATAAACTAAAACAAATCGACGCCTTGAAATGTTTCAACGGCACCTCTAGGTATCTTGATGATATTTCGAATATTGTAAACCCATAATTTGACCATTACAAATATCAAATTCATCCATCAGAGTTAACACTGACAGATGATAAATAGCTACACCATTTTTGGATCTTACTAGCAAATCAGAAACGGGGAAATTCAGACAAAGATATACGACAAAAGAGAAGACTGGCTTCAACATGGTTAATTTTCCTTGGCTTGATGGCGATGTTCCAAGATTGTCATCGTACGGCATTTACATCTATCACTTCATTAGACACGCTAGAGCTTGATCCCATGTTTTTGACTTCCATGATGAAAATAAACAAACTACAAAAAAGATTTAGTTATCATAAACTTGTAATTTTTTTTCGGAAATTTACATAAGAGAAGACAATAACTATTCTGAACTTCTTTCAAAATTTGGGACAACTATAGCATCAGAGTATGTAGCATAAGGAATGTCATTGTCTTCATTTTACGATGACCTTATAAATAAAATCAATGGCAGATCAAACTTCAACCACAAATGTAAGAAAATAGTTGGTCGCCTTTTTTACCGAGGATATGATCCTAAAGTCATAAAAAAACACTGGGTATGGTACTGGAGCAATCCACAGTTTTGTACCAGTGTCTTTCCCAACATTGCACACTGGCCAATCGTGACGACGGGATCCAATGACCGGTCTTCTGACTGATATTCTTTCCTAAAATTTGGTTAGACTTCTCGAGTGATCTTGAGTTCGCTTCAGCCAGCAGAGCACAGACTATAATACGCATGCCATAGAATTTCTTAGATCCATTTACACATAATCTGTTACAAGAGGCCGCTGCGTTTAACTGTCTCGTTTGTGATGTCATCTTACAGTGAGAAGTTTAATGTTTATACAACAATTATGCGTTTATGGATACCTCTGTATAAGAGGATAAGTTGGAGGGTTGTGCGCACGTAATCCGGATAACCACAATATTTGCTAATGACAGATGGCCGTCCAAAGTCGGCGCCTGATGCACATTGGTCTCCTTCCTTTTGTTTGTTGTCATTAATGTTTGATGTTTCTGTATGTCTGTTTCGATTGCTTTGTATGATGTTCTAGTGAATAGTGTTGTGTCCTTTTGTGGTTTGAAGTTTTGTCTAACTAATTGGTTTGTTTGGCTGGGTGAGTACAGGATGGTCATGCTGGAGATCCTTCCCTTTTCTTTGGAGAAAACAAAATGTATGCCTCTGCTACAATAGATTACATAAGAAAGGAGGGGATCTCCAACAACACTAGGTTGCAGCACCCACAGCAAAATCCCAAAACACCCATGTAAAAACACAGAACAGACACATTCTTTAGATTGTTAGTACTATATGACTGCTGCATATATTATTTTATTGCATGTCAAAAAATGTCTTTATTCGTTTAGACCTTTCTTCGTTGACCTCTAAAAGACTGATAAGTCTTCTAGAATCACCTGTCTTTCTAAGAACAATCTTTTGACATTTACTATAAGACATCAAGGCATCTTTAAAGTCACCAAGAATGTCTTGGGAGATCCCAAGTATTTCCCATGACATCGCATGTGTACAGCTCGATAAATGACGTGTTTCATGACGTAAGCAATGGGAAATATTCCTCATATATTGTCTAGCCTGTGTTAAGTCTTGCTTCCAAAAGTAGCAGAGGAAAAGAAGAAAGTTTGCAACTACCATTGGAGCCATCGGATGATGACCAATAAAGTTATCAGGATCTCTGCATTCCTCGGCGATTTCTGGGATGCATGTTTCAGAATCTAGAGGTACATGTGATCCTATAAATCTGTACATTCCTTCAGATATTGTAAGTAAGTCACCTCCCAGTGACGCGTATTTGTCGGAGTCAAAGTCCCACAAGTATATTGTTTCTACGTCGGTAAGTTTCCTCAGTACTTTATGAAGTAAGCTTATGCTACTGTCGTATCGCCCACATCTGTAGAGGTAAAGTGCAATAAATATTTTGCTTCGTACACAGTCTGGAGAAGATGCCTTTATCACACGAAGGAGAGCGTTTTCATTCCTATACCTTGTTCTGTTTTGGCATGATACTCTGATATCTGAACACAAAATTCTGAACACATCCATGTTCAGCTCACTAAGTCTGAGAAAACGGCTAAATTCTGAAACGACGTTTGACTCTAAAGACTCCAGCGTCTCGAGGACTTCTGTAGAAGTACGGACAAATCTATTAGAAATATAATTGTTTAGTATTTTTATGACAGTAGATCCTCTCAACTCACATCTGATGATTTGCCTCGGATTTCTAGCAAGTTTTATCCATTCGCGTTGTACAGAAGGGATTTGAAGAAATATCATGTACCCCTCTTTGTAAAGCCTACCCAATGAGAACTGAAGCTTCCGTCTTGTGAATCCTCTTATCTTCTCATGGAACATATTGTTTTCAGGAATGAAAAAATTTGGGCAGTACTCGTTGTGTATCCAACTCAATAGCCTTCGAAAGCAATTCCACGCATTTTGAAGAAGGTACTGAGGCAACCAAGGGATCTCTGTTTTTATTATCTCCCAAAAGACTACGGTCTTTAAAAAATATGAGCAAAGTAGACCTCTTACTTCATTATCATGTTCGACTAATTCCTTCAAGAACATCTTCAGCAAGGCATATGTGAGGAATTGTGTATGGTTCATGGAATGCACCAAACGTTTCTCCGCGAGTGAAAAAGACATCCTCCATTCAATATCTTCACGAGACGATGTCTTGCATCCTATGGGGACAAATAGACAACCATCACTCACCATCGCTCTAACCTCGTGAAATGATGGCCACTTGCGCTTGATCAAGCGATGAACACACCCAGTTGCTTCATTTGGCCAATTATCAGATGACAGTGTTGTTGCGAAGTCGAACTTTCCGTCACGAGTACTTAGGCATGGGCCGTGAATTTGAAAATTAAACCCGTAATGGTCTGTCACTATTTTTAGATAATCTTTTATTTTACTACTTGACATGTAATAAGTTTGGTCAATCCTTGTGAAAAATAAGGTGTAGCAATCACAGTTAGCAGGAAAAAGAGGCCTCAGTCTGACAAATCCTGGTTTAGTATTACTCGTCTCCATCAGAAGTACATAAGGCGATTGATACTGATTTTCTCGTGATGGACTTTGTATTACCTTCAGGTCTTTTATAAGAAGCATTTTGTCATGGTCAGATGATTGAAAATTAAGACCTTCTGCTCTACTTCCACTATCAATGCTAGGTGTGCGGTCATGTGGCTTTGTAAACGGTCCCTTACTCCCTGCTTTTGGCGATATTCCTCTTTGAAAGTCATCGTCATCTAATCTGGCAAATGTCACCCTTGATGAAGATAATTTACTGCATGCTCTGTAAAATTTGACATGTTCCTCGTATCCAACAATCTCACACAAAGCTTGATATACGACTTCTGAGCAGTCTTTGATACTCATATCCATCTACAAAAGAATTTTTTCATAGTTTACTGGTATAAGTAATTCTGATTATAAGGACATCGAAGAAATAGAGGGGTATTTTGAGAATAATACTGAGAATATTGAGAATTGAGGTACTCGATCGCTACTGTAGGTAAATGTTGTTTTTTATCCAAAAGCCATTCCCGCGGCAGCATAGAACCTTATAAACTCCTAGTAATTATTCGCAATGCTGTTAAAAAAGACGTCAAAAAGAAATGAATTCTACCAAACTGTGCCATCTGTAAGTTTCCTGTTGAACAAACATGGCCAAGTAAGTACTTATTTTGTCAAGTGTGAGTCGTACATAATAATTCATAGATCGAGTCTAACCAGAAGCTTATTTAACACAAAGATGGTCAGCATACATAATAAGTAATTCAAAAATGACAAACACCTTACCTTTGCAAATTGATATGCATGCCATAAGACACCATTTACACTACAATCATCATTGAACAACTTTCTGATACTTGTACCTACCCAACTCTTGTCTTTATATATGACTAGTGAGGACAAAGGCGGACGGAAGCTCCGTCACGATAATGCTGCAGCTAGTACATGTATGACGTCTTGGATGAGGATGAGGTTCGATGAATGTTTGGATGAATCAATTGCATGCTTAGAATCAAAAAGGTGTGGGTCGATACTAGTCTCATGGACTAAAGGTGTGTCGCTAGTAACCCTTTATATGCTTCCATGATAGAGTTAATGGAAGCTTCTCTCTCTCTCTCTCTCTCTCTCTCTCTCTTAAAATGGACAGAGAATTAGAGACTTAAAGAGTACATTTATCTTATATGTTTGTATCTGTTCAGTTCTTTTGAAACCACGTATAAGTTTGAATGTTTAAAGAAGAGTTAAAGGCAATATCAAAGGAAGCCAAATTAATGAAATGCCAGATCGTATCACTGAATTTGCACTGTAAGAATCTTCTTCAAATTATGATTTAGCTTTATAATGCTTTACTGAAGTTCATATATGTACTCGGTGTTAAACGTCTTCAAATTCAATAGCATCGTTTATGAACAGATCAATTTGCAGCATGGACCAGACATGCACTTTTCGGGTACTTAGGCACGGTTCATTTGATATTCTGGGGGGGGGGGGGGGGCGCTTGGGTTTTTTGTTGGAGCAAGATTATTTTTTTAGCCCCGGACCGGGGCAAAATTTTTTTTTTTTCGTGCAAAATTGGAGCAAGGAAATTTTTTTTATAACAATTGATGTGAATATTAAGAATGTTTGTGTTTTTCAGCAGAAATTTTATATTTTTACTTAAATTACTCCAAACATTATTTTTATGTAAAATTTGTATTCACTTCTAAACTGAGAGAGATGAAAGAGCGAAGCGAGGAAAATTTTTTTTATAGAAAGTAAAAACTGCGGCGAGCGAAGCGAGCCAAAAAAATTTCAGGAATTTTAAGCGAATTTTATGGTTATTCTTCAAATTCAGATTACTTGTAAGAGCAAGATTATTTTTTTCTGTCACACCATAAGCAAATTTATTTTTTTCATCAAAATTCAGAGCAAAATTATTTTTTTCGAAAAAAACCCAAGACCCCCCCCCTCCCCAGAATATCAAATGGACCGTGCCTTAATCCTCGTCAGTGATCCTCAATCTAAACAAAGTAATATGGCCAAAGATTGTGAAAGTATTAATAGTATGTCCAAAACTGTACCGAAAGGCGTAGTAGGATGGTTGGGATATAATGCTATGTACAGGACCCATGTTTTAGGAATTTCAAGAAATTTTGATATTAGAAATTCTAGAATGCGAGGAAGAAACCATCAACCAAACAGTTATATATACAGTTTACACTTTCGACGATGGGTAAAATGAGAAGATCCAACGTGAGACATTCGTGACACAGCGAGCGACCAAGGACGTATTTAAGTAAACAGAGCGGCACATCATGCAGACTTTCCTTGCTTCTGACGTTCGAAATATTTTCGACCGGAACATGCTGAATTTTCGGTCGCAATTGACTTTTGCGACGTGTTACCGTAGCTACAACAAGAGCCCCAGGGGGCACAACGCTCACCTGATACCCATGCACGCTCTAATTGACATACTGACATTGAATACTGATAGTGCCAGTACCAGGATTTTAGCCCACAACCTTTCTAAAAAGATTTTTGCCGGATGCAGAGAAGTGTTTTTTTCAGACAACCTTTAAAAGTACAAAAAAGAAAAAAATAGTCACATTTCAAAACAATAACTTTTTTACTGATTTGAAAAAAACGGATAAAGTGGTCCAACGTCATATGCCCAGCTAGTATAGTTCAATTATGCAACATCAAAAATAAAATCATATTGTAACATTCCACATTAATGTGCAGCAGAAAAAGAATAAAACAATGAAATGATTTCACAAATTAACTTTATTTAAAATTGAACACAAAACCTTTCATTATTGATAGCTAGCATGCCAGAAATTATAAAGCCTGTGTTTGTGAAACGAGAATGCCCCCGGCGGCATCTTTGTTAGTATAAACGCCATTTTCTGTTAAGTATAAGAGAGGTCAGGGTCAGCGTAATATTGGTATCAATGGAAAGATCTTGTCACAAGGAATACACATGTACAATATGAAAGCCCTATCACTTAACCATTCAAAAGTTATGCCCAATGTTAAAGTTTTTGAGAAGTACGTGAAAGGTCAAGGTTATGGTCATGAGGTCAAACATTTTGGTAAATACACATGTGAAATATGAAACCTCTATCACCAGCTTCCATTCAAAAGTTATGCCCAATGTTAAAGTTTTTCGGAAAACAGACAGACAAACAGACAGACGGACAGGCCAAAAACTATATGCTCCCGAATCTTTTATTCCAGGGGCATAAAAAACAAAGATTTTTCGGTTTTGCCTTTATTCACTGAAATCTATGAATTATGCTTTTGAATAGTATTGATTTCATCTCAAATACATGAAACGTACAGTTAAAATCGTTTTGATCCAATATTCATCAATTCAAGTGAGTTGTGCAGAAATTGTGCCAGTTTGTTTTCCAAAAAAGCAGTGTATGTTGTATCAAACCTCATGACCCAGTGAAGCCACTTGAACAAATAATTTTCAGTAAATATGCTGAAATGCGACGCTTCTTGCCTATGCATATTTCAACAGGCGAGAAGGAGCGTCGCATTTCAGCATACGCTGTTCAACAACTCAAGTGGTTTCTCTAGGTTTCGCAGTTTGAAACAAATTAAAAGGCCCATGAATTTGTTAAGCTTGTCCAACTAGCAGACCTACAACATCGTTATTTACTGTTAACTAATTGTTTTACCTCATCATAGGTCTGTTACACGGACAAGTTGTTAGCGGAGAGAGTTCATGAAATGTATCGGTTGCATTGGATTTGCCGACAAGAAGTTATTTGGTCCGATAAAAACTCATCATGTATCTATTATTTGAACAGATAAAAATTCCCAAATGTCTTAACAGTGTCAGGATCCTGTCGTTTTATGAGAGAAAATGTTTTATCATTCACAACCTCAGGCCTCTGTGTTCCTCTTAAAAATATTATACATATAAGATGACGAACACAGCGGCTTAAGGTTGTGAATAATAATTCATTTTCTCTATTAAAACAACAGCTTCTGTGGTCCAACATTTCATTGGATGATTTCAGGAACTCTGAACGGAATTATTTATTTTCAAGAATTTCAGATATTAAATGTCCTATGCATTCTCAAAATCCAGAGGAAGAGATTACTCATTAGAAGTTTCTTCAACTTTCAAGAAATCAGTCCATAAATTACTTCATCTAAGAGAGTCTAAGACAGAGGAAATTCGAGCAAACTTTATACATGATAACAAGTATATGCAAGTGTTCCAAGTACATGAATGATAACCATTATGAAAGTGTTCCAAGTATAAAAATCTATTCCGTTTGTGCACTGTATCTCCTGAAATGTATCGCAGTACTACTTTGCGGTTTGTATTGCAATGAAGCGCCTAGCGGAATACGATGCGCCTTGGGGACGAAGATGAATTAAGGTTCCACTAAAGTGAAAATAAGTGAAAATTTCCACATGAGAATTCAGACATTTCATGAATTCCTTCAAGAAACTTTCCTGTCCAAATGATTGAGCATATTTGAAAGTTGTTATGTAACAATTGCAGTTTTTTACTAGTTGTATAGTTATTGTAAAAAAAGCAATAAATATGTTAGCTTTCTTGCATTTTTTTCTGGAAATGCCACTTAATTCTGAAAAGTTAATGAGCAAATAAAAGCATGAAAATAATTACTATGAGTTTCGATGAAGTGCACCCGAACCTTATTTTTATGCATTTTTCATTTCATAATGAGCGCGCATAAAAACATTTCATTGACCGATTTTGATTTGGGGGCAGCCATATTGGATACGCATTCGATAGGGTACCCTCAGAAAATGAACCATTGTAGTGGATCGGTGTGTCATATACCTATACTGATATCAGAAACCAATAACAAATACACCACTCTTGACGACAGACCTAATGTCAAGGGCGATCGCTGATGCATTCATACTGTTTTACGGCACTTTTGACTGTCATTTTTCCGTGTTTTCATGGGGCAGCTCACAGTGAAATGGCGTAAGAATATTTCTACTAAAGAATAACTCTCTCTCCTGAATACCAAATTTTCAAACTTTTTATTGTAATTTTTCAATATTTTGTTCTATATGTGTTCTATTTAAGTAAGAAAAAGGATATTTGTACAAGAGTTAGATAGCACCTACAAGTAGACCTATTTTAACGCGTAGTGTTTCTCTGTACAGCTAAAGTAGTGATACGTACTTTCATTTTGAAGGGCTACATCGAAGATCAAGAAGATCGGCTGTCTTCCCAGAAATCAGACAACATTAATCGTTCAATCAAGGTATTGTTTGTTTTTCCAATGTATTTAGATTGTGTTTATGACATAAGTTTTGAAATCGAACCCATATAATCGCTGATTTCTTAGTAAATTTGATCTGAGAGCCGTTATTGGACCGAGACGAAAATGGCGAAATTCTGGTGAGTTACAAAATTGATAAATATAATTATTTTTTGGTGCAATACACTTGTATGGCATAAAATAGAAATTTGATGAGAAGGTAAGTGAAAAATTATTTAAATTATGCTGAAGTCAAGGTAAATATTATACGGAAACCCAGCAGTGTAACAGCGTAACCAGATGTGCTAAACCAAAACAATGGGTTGTCACAAAAAGTCGAAGAAACGCTTTGGTGTGGCAAGTGGAATTCACTTGGTTAACAGAAAATACTGGAGGCCTGGAAGACCTCAGTATGCATACAAAATAAAAAAACTGGGTAAAGTTGGTAAATTCAAGATTTTACGTGTTCGCCAACAGTTGCGTATGAAATCAAACATGAATACAGTTTCAAAGCGGTTAAGCCTTATTGAGTTAAGTCTGAGGAATGAGAAATTATACACCTGTACTTTGTCAGGGCATACAAGGTTAAAGATCCGACGAACATCAAATATATGTGGTGGAGGTTACAGACTAGTAAATTTAGACTGCTTGCAAAAACATGTGATTAGTATTACAACGCATGCATGTATGTGTCCATCAGCAATTACATTAGCTGCACAAGGGAAATCACCTATAAAACTTGTATCAGAAGTTAGATCATTTGGTCTTGCGAGCGTCCTCCGTGCTGAATGTCAAGGCTGCCAGCAAACCTTTCACTTTGAGACAAGTCCAAAGCTACCAGAATCTAAGCGTTATGATGTAAATGTCAGAGCCGTGTGGGGAAGCATAGTAACTGGTAATGGTCCTTCCCATTTGCAAGAAGTGTTTGGGACATTGAACTCTCCCTTTCTCTCCCATGTTAGTTTCTCTGCTATTGAAGAGGAAATAGGAGATTGGTGGGCATCGGTATTAGAGCAGGAAATGTTAATTGCGGGTACAGAGGAAAGGGAACTAGCTATCCAAAAAGGTCAATTTCATCAAGGCGTTCCAGCAATTACAGTTGTAACAGATGGTGGATGGTCGAAGCGTAGCCATAAACATACATATAATGCACTGGGAGGTGTTGCGATCATCATTGGTTATGAAACGAAGAAGCTTTTACATATTGGAGTACGCAATAAATATTGCTATATTTGTAGTACAGCTGAAGGTAAGAAAGTTGAACCGAGAAGTCATAGATGCTACAAGAACTGGTCTGAAAGCAGTCAGTCGATGGAAGCCGACATTATTGTAGAGGGTTTTAAGCAGGCAGGGAGCAAGCACGGTGTCAGGTACATGAAACTCATTGGTGATGGAGATTCCTCAGTTTTTGCAAAAGTTCGAGATGAAGTTCCCATTTGGGGAAGAGATGTGACAAAACTTGAATGTGCAAATCACACCTGTAAATGTCTGAGGTCAAAGCTGGAAAAATTAGTAAGTGATAATCCACTCTTCAAGGGACAGCACCATTTATCTAAAGCTGTGCGAGTTAAAATTGTAAGTGCCGTCAGATGTGCGATTCGGATTCGTTCCAATGAAGCAAAATCATCCGGAGACAGAGAACGAGCAATCAGATTGTTGCGTAAGGACATAAAACAGTCTGTTTTTCACATTTTTGGATACCATGAAAACTGCTCTGACTTCTGCAAAGCAAAGAAAGGAAAAGATCATGAAGCTCAGGGAGTTGATATACCGGTAACTGCAGGTACGCTTGGGGATGATGTAGAGGATGAAGTGTCAGGTGTTATGGAGGAGCAAATTAGGTACTGGACAGAGGGATCAAGTATCGAACACCAAGAGTTTGCAAGGAAAGGAAATCCAACTCCACTGAATGTAGAAAAATTCATCCTTAGTGATGTTTCATTGATGCTGAGTGCACTGGCAGAGAAAAGTGATCGGCTGATAGGAGATCTCACTACAAATCTAGCAGAGAGCTGGATGCACATAAGGTCTAAATTCGATGGTGGAAAATTATTTAATCTGTGTAACCGTAGTTCATGGCAGGGAAGGTGCTTTGGTGGAGCACTTAGGATGAATCTTGGACCACAGTGGTCACCTAAGGTTTGGAAGTCAGTTACCGCAACTGAACCAGGCTCTCATTTTGAGGAACTATATTCCAGGAAAGACAGACAGCTCCAAAATAGCGTTCGCCACAAGTCCAAACCAGAGACACGTAAAAAAAGATGGAAAAGAAAGATGTCGTCCCTGAAAAGTGCATCATCCAAGAAAGCAAGACTGGCATATGGACCGGAGGCAGTGGATGTCACTCAAGATGTCTCTACAGACGAGCTAACAGTCTTGAAAGACCAATTTGTTGAGAAGAACATAAATCTGAACTCTACACAAATACTTGCGATTCAGAATTCAACAAAAGGACAGTCAAAATCTGGTGTTTGGCACTCAGAGCGGAAAAAACGTTTGACAGCTTCTACTTTTGGGTCCATTGTAAGAAGAAATCCATCTCTAAAAATCACAAAATTCATACGAAACCTGTTATATAGCAAATTCAAGGGTACAAGGCATACTCGAAATGGCCTGATGCAAGAGCAAATAACTTGTGAAGAGTACAAGCTTAAGAAGGCTGAGGAAAATGTGAATGTTACAGTTCAAAATATTGGATTAGTGATTTCTGAAGAGAACAAGTTTTTGGCAGGCAGTCCAGATGAATTAGTTATCGAAAATGACGGAGAGACAGGTCTTATTGAAATAAAGAATTTGGTTCACAGCAAACCCATAAACCTGTATCAAGCTGCAGAGAAGAAATGTTTTTGTTTGGAATTAGTCAACCAGAAACTACGCCTTCGAAAAAGTCATGACTATTATTATCAGTGTCAGGGTCTACTAAACATTTGTAAGAAGCCATGGATAGATTTTGTTGTGAGGACAGTCAATCCTTATCAGATTCACATTGAGAGGATATATAAAGATGAGGACATGTGGAGGGATGTGATGCTGCCCAAACTTTCCGCATTCTACTTTTCCGTAATATTACCAGAGCTTGCTTGTCCAAGGGAGGGGAAAAGTCCAGGAATTAGAGAACCTGGCATTTGGGTAAGTTTATTTGAATTGCATAGAATGCAGATGCTTCGCACACTAAAAAGATAAGTATATATATGATTGGTGTGTTTTGTACCTATTGTTATTGAAGTTTTATGTATTTCTATCATAAGAATACAATCAATTCACTTCTCTTAATGTTTAATGGGAAAAAAGTGATGAATGACACATGTACAAAATGTTGCTGATATGCTAGTTTATGTTATACCAAAGCAAACACAATTTTTTGTGAGTATAATTTTTCATGATTCCAAATCACTAGCGAATATAGTGAAAAATTAGTATCTCACAAAAAAATTCTTGTTATACCATTGTAATTCAGAAATATTGTTTGTCTTAGTAGATAATTATTGTAAATCATTTGATTTGTAGTTTAAACCTGCCATGAATGGGAACAGAGGGAGAAAGCAACAGAAACCAGCCATGAATGGAAAGAGAGGGAGAAATCAACAGATAAAGAAGAGAAAGGGCACTTCAAAACAGGCAAAATGAAGCTTTGCACTATGTGTGGTATGTACATTTTAAAATTGTTTAAGGTCATTGTTTAAAATATTCTTCAAGAAATCAGGGGTTATTTTATATTTTCCCTGTGTGTCATAAACAATATAAATTCACTAAATTGTAGTTTATTTGTTAATCTCACACACTGTCTTTCAGCTTCAGTCTGTTTATCAGAATAAATGAAAATTTGCCTCTAAAGGGATGAAAATACCCCCCGCAGCAATTTTTTTTGAAAAGTTATCTTGGGATCCAAGTCAAGCGTCAATTGTGACCTTGACCTTTGACATATGTCCTTGGTTCAAAGTCATGACACAGCCTTAGGTCCCAAGGAACATTTCTGTGAAATATTATTGAAATCCATCCACAGGGGGAGGAGTTATGCTCTGGAAAAGGCTTTACTAATGATGTCTACTGTGACCTTGACCTATGACCTGAGTTCAAGGTCATGTCACACCCTTAAATCCTTAGGAACATTTCAGTGAAATATTATTGAAATCCATCCACAGGGGGGAGGAGATATGCTCCGGACAAGGTGTAATGGACAGACAGACAGGGTGATTCCTATATACCTAGATAAATTTCTTGAGAGCTGTATCCTGGTGATGGCAACTTTTGAGATGTTAAGAGTACATGAGGTTAAGATAGGTTAGTATACAAGCTTTATATACAATTTGCTGTCTATTTTCACTTTTCTCTTTTTACTTTTTCTCTTTTTACTTTTTCTATTTTTTGTACTTACTTTTCAGCTGAAGTCTTCCTAAAATATTATTACACTGTCAATTGTTAAGTTTTTGTCATGTTTGTTGTGACATATATTCCATCTTTCTTAATATGTTCAAATTTTTAGATCCACTGATTGATAAAGATAGTAGGAAGAAAGGCCTCACCATCACCGACAAAGATAAGTCACAAGATGGGGTACCCTCTGCTGAGAATCAAAGGTAATTTTACGCTTGCCTAGATAAATTTCTTGAGAGCTGTATCCTGGTGATGGCAACTTCATCTGGAGGGGTATTTCTTGTGAGCCTTAAGGGATATTTGATATTTCACATGTAGATTCTTTGTGTCAAGATCTCTCATTTTATACTATGACCTTTGACCTCTTGACCTTGAAATTTGACCCACTATTTGAAAACTTTAATTAAAAGAATCATTTATTAAGTTGCTGTTATGATTATGCCACTTGAATCAAAGATTCGGGGGTATGTATATTTTTGCCTGTCTGTCTGTTTGTCCAAGGCAAAAACTTTAACATAGGGCATAACTTTTAAATTGGAAGGTGATAGAGCCTTCATATTTCACATATATATGTATACCTGATAATCAAATTTGTTAAGAATGAACATCCATATTCAATTTACATATCATTTTATTGTGTCGCCTGTGAAGCATAACGACACTCAGGGATCACTTTGTTTTCTGTCCGTGTGTCAGTCCGTCTGTCTGTCTGGCACACTTTCAGCCTTTAACTTTTTATTGGTAAGTGATAGGGCTTTGATATTTCACATGTACTCACTGTGACAAGACCTTTCTTCAGATACCATAATTCTTGACCTAGTGACCTTAACCTAGATATTTGACCTTTTTTTAAAGACTGGCTTAATCTTTTGATAAAAGAGTTCACATACATGTGTATTTCTTATTATGAGACCTTCGTGTTGTTACATGATTGACCCTCTTTTCCGAAAATTTGAGGTTGACCATACTTTTTGTGTTGCCTGCGAAACATAACAACACGTAGGGGTCATTTTGTTCGTTGTCTGTCTGTCTGTCTGTCTGACACACTTTGGTGTCACACCCCATTACTTTTGATTTGTAAGTGATAGGGCATTGATATTTCAAATTTGTATTCCTTGTGACAAGACCTTTCTACACATACCATAATTTGTGACCTCGTGACCTTGACCTACTTGTAGATATTTGACCTACTTTTCATAGAAATTAAGATTGGCTATATCTTTTAATTGGTACGTGATAGGGATTTGTTATTTCACTTGTATATTCCTTATGAAAAGACCTTTCTAACCATTTTTTACCTAGTGACCTTGCCCTAGATATTTGACCTACTTTCAATAGAAAAGATAAGCTGCTTTGCAGGCGACACAAGCATTCCTTGGATTGCTATTTTGAATAGATGAGAATTTCATTTGACAGGACTTTCCTACTGATACCATTATTTTGAACCAATTGACCTTGACCTACATATTTGATCCAAAGCTATTTCACAGGAGATACAAGCATTCCTTGGATTGCTATTTTGTATGATAAAAGGAAGAGGAGCTTATAAATTTTATTGCATAAAAAAAGAAAAATTGAAATATTGAGTGACCTGTGTAATGGAATATTATACAATTATGGACTTTTTACGAGGTGAATATGGTGTGATATTTTCTGAATTTGAAAATATTGACCGAGGCGACAGCCGAGGTCAATATTTTCAAATTCAGAAAATATCACACCATATTCACCGAGTGAAAAGTCCATAATTGTTTTATTATATAGTGGACTTAATCAGTATTTATAAAGGTACCTTTTGAAATGGCTGACATCGAATTTTCTTTGAAAATTTTTCAAGACGTGTAAATATCAGCATTTTCTGTTGCTGAATTATCCTGAACGTAATGGAATTCATTCAATGAGTCAAATGAAGAATATTTCAGAGTCAAAATCCGTAGATAGGCTCAAAATTCAAGAATTTGAGCTCAGCTTCATGGTCCTTGCTGCTGTTTACGAAACGACGTTAATGACGTCACAGATATAAATTTCGCGCGTTTTCGATATTTCATGGTAAACCGGAAGCAAGAGTTTTCGCGGTAGTGATATTTAATGAAATCGCCCCTCACAGGTCAATATGATGAGACAATGACTCGCCACGTGACAGGTCTCAGCCAATGAGAGTGGGAATAGAAACAGACTATATAATAAAATGTAATTATTTTTCAGTCCAACATGTATGTAGAATGTATCCATGCATTAGTCCAGGGACAACTCCACATTGTCATCCAGATCCACTATGAATAATATTCTGAATCATATTCAAGGTATACATTTAGCTTACTTTAAGTAAAAGGTCACTAAAAGGTCAGTGACCTTTTTTCTGGCACTCTGTCCAGCGTCAGTATGTCAGTTGTCTGTCCCTCAATGTCCATATACTTTTCATACCTATTTCTGACTTCCATAACCCCTGTATAGAGTTTTCATCAAGCATTATATATCTACAAAAAATGATAAAGGTCTTTTCACAAATTCATAATAGCTTGTCAACTTTTTCAGCTAACCTAAGCGAAGCTCAAGTGAGCAGTTGACATAGCAATCAGTCCATCAGTTATATCTGTCTGTCTGTCTGTTGATACAAATGTAACTTTTTAACATTTTCTACTTCTCCCCTAGAACAGCTAAATCGATTCAGATATGAAAATTAGTATGTATGTACATACTGTACACAAGATTCAGATCCATTCATGGAAAGATCCAAGAAGGGGCCAAATGTGTTCCAATGGGTACTTTCATTCAAAAATCTTCTAAAACAAATTTTATCTGGACATGCACAATTTAAATATATAGGTTATTTCAAACATTCATATTTCACATGCCTTCCTTGTTGGTACCAATATTTTTATACCCCCACCAAAAAATGGCTTGGGTTATATTAGTAGTGCACATGTTCGTCTATCCATCCGTCCGTGCATTGGTCCGTCCCACCTGCAGTTCCCAGGAAAACCTTTACACAAAATCAATTCATTATAAAAGAAGACACGACTTGGAACATGAAAATATAGAATCCATTTGGATAGAAATTAACATGCATTCTGCCAAACCCATTCTATTTTGTTCTGTGTATAGACCACCAAAATCAACAGCTGAATGGGTTGATAACTTTGAAAATCAAATTTCAAAAGCTATTGATCATAGTGATATAGAGATCATAATTGCCGGTGATATGAATGTTGACCTTATGCATAACCCTATGCCCACAAAATGGAGAACTCTTTTTGAAACATACAATTTTGAACAGCAAATCCAAAATGCAACACGAGTAACTAAAGAAACAAAGACCTTGATAGATCATATGTATACGAATAAACCAGAAAATATTAGTGAGGTACTTGTACCCACATATGCTATAAGTGACCACTATCCTGTCTGTGTTACTCGTCATACTCCTCAAAATGAAAAGAAAAATAAACATTTGGAAATCAAATACAGAAACTTCAAAAAGTTTGATGAAAAGAAATTTTTGGATGATCTTAAAAGGGAAGATTTTGATGAAATTTCTCAAATAACTGACTGTGATGAAGCTTTAAACAAATTCTATTCTTTGTTTAATAAGGTCCTCAACATCCATGCCCCATTTAAGACAAAACGTGTAAAACATAACTTAAAACCAGTTTGGCTTACACAAGAAATTAAAGATGTCATGCTTAAAAGGGACAATTTCCATAGAAAACGAGACATGGAAAATTATAAAAAATGGAGAAATAAAGTCACAGAAATGTTAAGAAAATCAAAAACTAATCACTACAAACAAGCAATTGAGGAAAACAAAAAATCTAGTCTAGTTTGGCGTTATTTGAATGAGCTTAACAATAAAACTAAGCCTCCCCTGCCAAATCATATTAACTATGAGGACAATACATCTACCGAATTACAGGACATAGTTAATGCTTTCAGTAGTCATTTTAAAAGTATTGCTGACAAAATCATAGTGAAAGATGGAAATTTCAATCCAGATCCTCTCAATGATGCCTTGTTAAACAAATTATGTGATGTTGAACCATTCTGTATAGATATGACAACAGAACATGATGTCTATAAGTCCCTATCAAATCTAAATATCAATAAATCTACAGGACTCGATGGTGTGGGTCCTAAAATACTCAAACTTTCCGCACCAATTATAACTAAGGCAATTACCCATTTAGTAAACATAAGTATTGTAACATGCAGATTTCCAGCTTTGTTGAAAAATGCCAAAGTCACTCCACTCTATAAAAAAGGCGATAGATCTCTTCCAGAAAATTACAGACCGATTTCAATTTTACCAACAATATCAAAGATAATAGAAAGGCAAATAGCAAATTCTTTGTATGAATACTTGGACAAAAATGAACTTATTCATAAGGAACAATCAGGTTTTAGGCATTCTTATTCATGTCAAACAGCATTAACAAAAATCACAGAATCAGTCCTTCATGAAATGAATAACGGAAATCTAACTGGTGCTATCTTTCTAGACTTCTCCAAAGCATTTGATTTAGTTAATCACAAAATTCTCCTATCTAAAATGAAATGTTATAATTTCCATGAAAGTAGTATCAGCTGGTTTACTTCCTACTTAGAAAGTAGAACTCAAAAAGTTTGTTTAGGCAATACTTCTTCAACTCCTGAAATAATCTCAAAGGGAGTTCCACAAGGATCTGTTCTTGGCCCTCTCTTATTTTTACTATTTATAAATGACCTTCCATTTGTGACAGAACATTCAGGGACAGATTTGTTTGCAGATGATACAACTCTTCGTGCATCAGCATCAACCATTGATTCAATAGAGGATAAGTTACAAAGTGATTTAATTCAAATTCAAAAATGGTGTGAAACAAATGAAATGAACTTAAATGTCAATAAAACAAAGTGTATGCTACTAGGTACATCCCAAAAATTATCCCGACTGTCTAACAGAACATTGGAATTAACCTTGAATGGGATTCATATTGAAAATGTAAAAGAACATAAGATACTAGGTGTATATATGGATCCGTCTTTACAATGGGAGGAACAAATTAATCATGTAGTTCAAAGTGTTAATGCAAAACTGATTCTCTTATCTAAAATAAAGAAATATCTTCCAAAAGAAACTAGAATACTTTATTACAATGCTTATATATTACCATTGTTTGATTATTGCTTGGCATTGTGGGGAAATTGCTCAGAACAAAATACCTATCGTATGCTAAAATTACAAAAGAAAGCCGCAAGAATAATTCTGGACAAACCTTTTGATTCACCAAGTGAACCTCTCTTCAGAGAATTAAATTGGCTTGATTTCAAAGCAAGAGTGAAATTTTCAAAAAGTGTTTTGGTATACAAATGTATGAATCAATTAGCCCCCTCTTATCTTCAGGATCTTTTTCAGGCACCATTATCGGATTACAATCTTAGGTCAGTGGCCGGCAAAAATCTAAAACCTCCAAAGCCAAACTTAGAAATTTTCAAAAAATCTTTGCAGTATTCCGGAAGTCTTATTTGGAATGAAATTCCCCACAATGTCAAAAAATCTGAATCTGTTAAAACTTTTAAAGAAAAATGTTTCTCTTTCATGTTCAATGCTTAAGATTTGTATACTCTATGTTTGCATGTATAAAATTTATCATTTTGTATTAATATGTATGGTTTTTGATGAGAAGGCCTCAAGGGAGAGTAGTATATTTTGTACTAATTGAGTTACCTTCTAAAAATAAAGTATTTATTATTATTATTATTATTATTATTGGATATAGCTTTTACACTTAGAAATATACATGTAGGTCATGCTTGAATATGGATCACATTGCTCTATTATGCGCACAGCTATGCCCCTTGAATCTTAGAAAAATTTAATATTTTGTTGTTTTACAGACATTTAAAGGAAAACTGTTACAGATAAACAATTTGTTTCTTGGTTATAGCTTTTAAATCAAGAAATACAGTCCAAGTCATGCTGATTTTGATGTTAAGAACACTCGGCAATCGAGGGCCTAACATTATTGAAAGAAAGATTATTTCTGTGCAGAGTTATCCCCCTTGAAACTTTGTTTTGCTGCTTTGATGAATATTATGCCGTTATTGAACATTTACAGGAAAACCCTTAAATATGGAATTAATTCAGTTCTATATATAGCTTTTACTTTTATAAGATTACAAGATTAGAATGTGAAATTGGTCGGGTTGGGTATTATTGATCCTTCGATCAATACCTTTTTTTCATTGATCTTGACCTTTAATTTTTAGCTCTACTGGTCAAAGACCAGTCGAGCTTATGCGATCACTCTGTGTCTGGTGTCTGTCCATTAAACTTTTCTTGTGAGTGCAAATTCTCTCAGTCTGTAATAATACAAAATAGATTCTTTTTGCATTAAAATGGGCCTGTGGTCTAGTTGTGCACCTGGTATTTTGTTTGAGCCCCTGACCCCCAGGGTCTTGGAAAATGGGTGTGGTCATTTTCTCCTATATACGGTAATTCTATGTAATCTTGTGAGCACCAATTCTCAGAGAGTATAATTTATAGAGAGTTAAATTCTTGTTCCATTATATTAATAATTCTCTGGTCTTGTATTTTGTTTGAGCCCCTGATCTCAGGGTCTTGGAAAATGAGTGTGGCACTTAGATTAATTTAAGCAAACAACCGGGAGAGCTTCAGTCTCATCAGAGACTTCTGGTTAAACATGTACCTGTTCAAACTGATAAAGCTACTGGTGAGTTTCTTGGTTATGATATTGTGAATGATAACTTTATTTTTATAATTTCAGTTTTTATCCAGCTGCCAATGTGTACATGTATCTGTTCACCACTACTACAGATGTGTTACGATGCCGTCACTT